>NQII01001531.1:120000-286034 GCA_002778355.1 Clitarchus hookeri | reverse complement strand
GTACGCCTCTAGCCTGCCGGGAGATCTGTGGAGCGCAGGGATTTCTCGAGATATCAGCAAATTATCATGTGTATTTCGCCTAAACTCAAAATATACGCACCACGGAAGGAATAGCTGACGAGCTGGATTGGTGCCGAGAACACCCCCCTCTTAGCTAACCACAGGACAAGGTGGAAAATCCCCGAAAAAGTAGCTGACGAGAGTAAACAAGGGGCGAGGTACTACCACCCCCCTTCCCAAACCTTCAGAAACCAGGACACGTGTTTTGAAAGGCATTGATCTGCGTTCTTCCACCTCACCCCCTCACTCGCCCTCCCCCCACAAGGCGCCACGTGCCGACAATTAAGACTGGAGGCTGGCAAGCATAAAAACCCCTTTTCGAGAGTAGTGGGGTTCAGGTTACTGTTAAACACGACAGAGCCGTGGTTTTATTTGTTAACGGGGCGCTCTTAGCCGCGAGGCCATACCGCACCCCGGCCTCCCAGTAGGCGGGGAAGAGGGATCACGCCCTCTCATCGCAGACATGACCAGCGCTTTCTGAATTGACCAAACCCGTTTGCCCCGACCTGTACACAGGCCGCACCAGGCAGAGCCCCGATCTGATATTGCAGATCGCACAGAGCATGTCCTACCACAAGGCCTGAGATTCTAGCACTCAGATTACCAAGCGTGTGGTGTAGCCGGAGCACTACCCACGCCCCTGACGTGATCTCGGGCACGCCCCCGGAACAATCCTGTTCAACGTCCGGCTCTTTAGTAGTAGGGATCAGCTGATTAGTAACGCACAGAGAGGTCAGTCCGAGAATGATTACCGCCAGAGACGTTAGTTCGAGAGAGCAGTCAGTCGAAGATCGCCGAGCAGAGAGTTAGGTCAGGGGTTCGGACCCCTGGCCACATCAGTACATCAGTATAACAGCAGTTCAGTGAGACAGCAGCACCTGCAGGCCTTTGCCAAAGGCCGCCCATCGCCGGAGCTCACCCGCCACAGCTGGCATCATTCCAGCAAGAGCTAAGTATACAATCACCATCAAGAGAAGCCCCTCTCCATCACGAAGTCGTTAGCAGTCAATCCGAGTAACCAAATTATCACAGTGCCACACCTGTCAAGGGCTGATGTATTTTATTTGTGTTGAATTCGAGACAATATATTCGTTCTTCAAAATACAACAGTAAAAGGCTTCATTATTACAATACCCTCAACCTCCAAGCACATTATAGTCTGTGCCTGGGGGCATTAACAACGACTCTATAAGCCACACTGTCTTCCACAGTGGCGGTATAGCATCAAGTAAAGCGGCTTCCCAACTGTGGGGCCTAAATACGTCAAGCCTTAGGCCACTATGTCACATTGCTTTCTTAGCTTGCACATTCACCAGGTCTCTGGCCTATCGAAAACATGTGGTACATTTACGGACGACGGCTAGCCTGTCATAGGACACCGGCGGCCACAACGGATGGGTTTTCGGCACGCATCGAAGCAGAATAAGCAAGAATAACCCAGACGGACATCCAAAGTCTCTTCCTCTCAATGCCACGTCGTGTAGCAGCGGTTATTGCTGCCCGTGGTGAGCCACTTAGTACTGACTTAAGTATACAATTTGTCATACCGGTTAGCAAGAGCAATCTTGCAACCTGTGGTTGGTAGATATTCTGTCCAGTAAATCTGGTTGTAACAGCCCACATTGTTCTTCGTATTGTAATTATTATGAGACGCCCCGAACAGCTTGGAGCCAATAACAAGCCTGCAAGGAAAAAAATGAATTACATGGTATCTTGTCTGGGGTTAAACTGAAGAGCCAGGCAATGAACTACTACATAATGTTGTAATGCACAAATTATTGTGGATTATATCCTGTTGCCGAACGAAATCGCGCCATTTTCCTGTTCTCTTATGATACGGCCAGGAACAATGCACACGAAAAGAATGACAAATAATCGGATTCTTATAGGAGAAAAGTAGGGTGAGTTCATTTTTCGGGAAAGCTACATTCCCCTTCCAGAGAGGATGTATCGGTGTCCTTAACACGTTTTTTTTTGGTTACTGTAATGTGCGGCCAATAGATGGAGCCAAAGATTTCTGGTATGAGGTATGGCAACACAATTTGCCTTCTCTTGTACACCATACGTACAACAATATTCGAAAACTGTGCACTTTACACGCAATTTCATAATTCCAACTTAATAGTTCACAAAATTGATTTGACGATTACAGGACTGTACACCTACTGAAAAATATATTTTAACTAAGTCATTGCATTAGAAGAAAAGTTTAAAATATGTAATGTATCAGTACCTATGTGAAAGAGGCGTTAGTCTGCTGCCAACCGTTGAATGTGAGGGTGTAATTCAAATTGTCAGGAAGACAAAAATGTATAAGGTATTTGCCATTGGGAATCAAACTTCGTACATAGTTAACTTTTTTTTATTTATGTTATTTGTTTATTGCGTTTAAATTTATTGTTTGGTTAATTTTTAGTTATTCACCCAGTTTATAGTACAGTAAATATTCCATAATACACTAAGGTGACAAAAATCATGGGATACCTCCTAATATCGTGTCGGACCTCCTTTTGCCCGGCGAAGTACAGAAACTTGACGTTGCATGGACTCAACAAGTCGTTGGAAGTCCCCGGCAGAAATATTGAGCAATGCTGCCTCTATAGACGTCCATAATTGTGAAAGTGTTGCCAGTGCAGGAGTTTGTGCACGACCTGACTTCTCGATGATGCCCCATAAATGTTCTATGGGATTCATGTCGGGCGATCTTGGTGGCCAAATCATTCACTGGAATTGTCCAGAATGTTCTTCAAACCAATCGCGAACAGTTGTGGCCCGGTGACATGGCGCATTGTCATCCATAAATATTGCATCGTTGTTTGGGTACATGAAGTCCATGAATAGCTCAAGTGGTCTCCAAGTAGCTGTACATAACCCTTTCCAGTCAATAATCGGTTCAGTTGGACCAGAGGACCCAGTCTATTCAATGAAAAACAGCCCACACCATTATGGAGCCACCACCTGCTTGCACAGTTCCTTGTTGATAACTTAGGTCCACGGATTCGTAGGGTCTACGCCACACTTGAACCTTACCATCAGCTCTTACCAACTGAAATCAGAACTCATCTGACCAAGTCACGGTTTTCCAGTTGTATAGGTCCAGCCGATATGGTCACGAGCCCAGGAGAGGCGCTGCAGGCGATGTCATGCTGTTACTTAAGGCACTCGAGTCGGTCTTCTGCTGGCATAGCCAGGCAAAGCCAAAGTTCGCCACACAGTCCTAACGGACACGTTCGTCGTATGTCCCACATTGATTCTTGCGGTTATTTCACGCAGTGTTGCTTGTCTGTTAACACTGACCATTCTGCGCACACGTCGTTGGCCTCGGTCATTAAGTGCAGGCGGTCGGCCACTGCGTTGTCCATGGTGGGAGGTTATGCCTGAAATTAGGTATTCTCGGCACACTCTTGACACTGTGGATCTCGGAAGGTTGAATTCCCTAACCATTTCCGAAATGGAATGTCCCATGCGTCTAGCTCCAACTACCATTCCGCGTTCAAAGTCTGTTAATTCCCGTTGTGCGGCCATAATCACGTAAGAAACTTTTCACATGTATCACTTGACTACAAATGAAATCCCAACCAATGCACTGCCCATTTATACATTTTGAACGTGATACTACTGCCATCTGTATATTTGCATATTGCTTTTCCATGACTTTTGTCACCTCAGTGTATAACCATGGTATAAGTTAGTATTTCATATGCGTGGATGCGAATGCAGTATAGTGAGTATAATGTGATTTACATTCGACACACCACGGGGTTCAGGTTGGCAGTTTTTCATCGCTTATCAATTCGTTACCGTGGCAAGGTCACGATGAACTGAATGTTGTATTCGCAAATTAAAAATACAAAGTTTATTAAACTATGAAATGAAATTCGTAATCGACAGAAAATGTTTTGAAATATATTCTCACCAATTTATGAGTTTCATATTGTGACTGTCAGTCAACCTCCGTGTTAATAAATAAATAACTATCCTGCAAAAACTTTAATCAGCATCTCTCGTGCCAGTTTCGGTGTTGTGTTACGATGTCAACTAAGGGCTTCCATTCACAGTTTGGAACCGTAAGGGGAAACAGCCTGAAACCAATCACAAGTAATCATGTTACCGATGTGGACTTAAAATCATTCTCTATCCAAGACTAGCAAGGAGGAAGAGCAAACCAATTAGACGTCAAAAGTATCGGTAGGTAACGGGGCGTGGCCGACCAGTCAAATACAAGCATATTGCTTCAAGGAAAGAAGGGATAGGGAGTTTACTGAAGAGAGTTCTCATACAGCAGAAAAATATTTCACTAATAAGATAACACTTGCAAGTCTAAAAACAACTTTATTCACAGAATAATAGTGTCGTTATTGTAAAGTTGGCTTGAACGAGGCAGTGAAATGTTCATAACATGTGTTCTTTTGTGTTTTATTTTAGTTTTACGTGCCTTTTTTTTTCAAGTAGGATGAAGCATCTTGACAATAACGTTAGTACGTAGCTATTAACAGACAACAACTACGTATCATTTCAGTAGTTTACATGAAGTCATTTAACAAAAACATGAATGCTTTTGCACCTAAACAATACTTTCAAATGTGCAGTTTCCTGAATGCCAGTATAATTTTTTCTTCTGACACGTGTGTTGGATGGGCCGGTTTGTAGTGCAGAGGTGGTTTGGCAGTCTCTGCACACGAGCGGACTTCGAACGAAGTCAGAATATGGACCAGTGCGGTCTTCACTTGCATCTGGCCAAACCGCATTCCTGTGAACAGAAAACACATTTTCATTTATAAAGGACGAGAACAGCTATGCATTAGAAACATATAACTGTATCATTCTTTTAACACTCTAACCGATAACTTTATAAAATCTTTAACATTTCCCTAGTAGATAACGGGAAAAGGGTTGCGAATGAAAGCTTGAATACTGTTATGGTTAGTTATATTTACATTTACAAACCACACTTTTAGTAGTTTACACTAGGAGTTAGTTAATCTCAACACGCAAGGTACACAGTGTAAAAAGGATTATATTTAGTGTTATAGCTGATTTAAAACATTGTAATACAATTACATTTACTGTAATACAAGGAGGGATATTACGTTACATTAACGCCACACATTTATTTAGTATAAATGTCCATGTGTGCTCGCTCATATTCTGTTGAGTCGTCGCCGTAGGCTGGTCGTCATTACGAACACGGTGGTCGTGCACGATGGCGCTGCGCCCAGGGCAGCATCTTCTCGTCGCGGTGGCTGGCTGCAGACAGACAGCTTTTCCGGGTGCGATATGCTTTTATTAATAATTTCGTATTGTAACCTTGTCCTGGGTTACCTCAAGCCTCGTGGCGAAACTGCTGAGAGCTTGTTTTGTTCCCGTAGGCCCGTATTAATGTATCCTCGGTGCTAGCATCGTATTGGCATTCTTTCGCTGCCGGTGTTTACAAATTGTCCTGAATAAAGCGTTGTCTACCTGTGCGTTCTGCAAGTAGGCAGGTTTAAAGGCAGGNCCCGGTGTTTACAAATTGTCCTGAATAAAGCGTTGTCTACCTGTGCGTTCTGCAAGTAGGCAGGTTTAAAGGCAGGTTTACACTAGCGCCCATCATCACATCCTCTCTGACGTTTGATAAACGTCTGTACTCAGCCGGGTCTCGAACTGCGGACGCTTGTATAAAGGTCTTCCCATTTTCTCTTCCCTGCTGTATATGTGTGTTTACTCAAGCGGGCCTATGTTACTGCTGTCGCAGAGAGTTGCGAGTAGTTTGCTTCGTCATGAACTTGAGTTGTGTTGTGCACCTTCCTTCGCGTTCGCGACAGACACGCGGCGTGGGACTGAATGCGTCAGCCTCTCTTGAGGTTTATTTAACATTTTAATTTGTGGCAAAATAAAATTGTGTCATTCTTTTGAATCGAATTTAAATTTTGAATTCAAACAATGCAGTTTTATATTTGTAATGGCAAAATTCGTATTAACACATATTTGTCTACATTAAAACAATTACAGAGCATTCTGTTTTTATCGAAAGATCCCTCCGTTACAAGTTTTCGAACAAATATTACATGTTATTTTACCTGTAGGATAAAATGTGTTACTACATAATACAAATTGTTTCACAAGTCTGCAGTTATGTCTGAAAGAGATGACAATTTGAAAACATTACAATAAAACATTATTACACGATTATACTTAATTCTGGGCAGTCTTACTAATGCATTGGCCAATAACTATAGAATATATATTTGCATGGGTTCAATTTTGAACGTAGAAGGTATATGGTAAATTACATTAATTTTGTTTATGTAAAAAATGTCTTATATTTTCGCATGTGTTTCACAAAGCCTCCGACCTCCCAAATTGCTTTGGATGGGTTTTAAAGAAGCTTATAATAACTTAATCTATTTAATTGCATTAAGGAATCGCGTGTTTTTTATGTAAGCACTTTTTAAACAATCTTATGTATACATAACTTTCCTTGGCAACAAATCATAGATAAAATATAACATTTGGCATTTGTTTTACTTTTTTTTTTTACAGTATCACAAAATTTGAAATTCTTATAAAGTAATGACTATCGCCTTTGTAAGTTATAAGTATTATAAATCCTAAGTTTTGTTGATTTGGTTTGGGGCCCCCAAATGAGATTCTATTCTCTGTACGTACGCAAGTGTGAGCAATCTGTGAGAATGTGTGTGGCGTGAATCCCATAGTGTCGAAACTTTTCGTATATTTACGGAAATTTAAACGGAAATGCATACAATTAACACGCAAGAAGGCGTCCCTAACGACATAAAATGAAACTGAACTCATTACATCCAGAATATGAAATTTCTTCGCATTTCCAACGGTATCGGGTTTCGGGGACGAACAATACTGAGGCTGCACGAAGCGTTCTTTGCAGCTGTAACCAAGTAGTTGGCCCAATGGCCCATGCATGACGAACTCTGCACCCGGGCATCAAGTATCTGGGGATTCTGTAAGCTGGAATTACCCACTACCTGGCCCTTGCATGACGCACTATGCACCCGGGCATCAACAGCCTGAGGCTTCTGGTAGCTTTAATTACCAAGAACTTGGCCAATACGTGAAGAACTATGCACCGGAACATCAAGGAATTTGTGGCACCAGGCAGTTGGAACTTCGAAGCAGTTAGCCCAAGCATGACGACAAATGCAACAGTTCACAGAAACATGCGGGACATAGGCCCCTAGGGACTTTCACACATATAGCTCTTGAATGACAGTTACTGGTCCTGGTAGTGAAGACCCAGTGATACAAGGGCACAAGGTCTTCATTTTATGGAGTTGAAGCTGTCACTGTATGGCTACAAGTGTATATATACGAGGGTTTAAGCCCCAATATTTTCATGTTCTGAAGCAGTGGCTGACGTGCGAGGCCTGTGTGCGTTGGATGCCCGGGGGAATGGGGCCCCAAAAATTTAATGTTCGGGGACAGTGTCTTTTGTCTAAGGCACAGGAAATAAAGCCCAAGTGTCTACATGTCTGAGCGACCGTTTTTTGTAGACGAAGGTTTGGTAGTCTGGAGCCCCAGGGTTAATCTTTCTGGGGGCATTGTCTGTCGGCAATGGCAGACACTGCCCCCGAACACGAAACTCTGAGGGAGTATGCCGCCGTGCTATAGACAACTGACACTACTTCCCGGAGACGAAGATTGTGGAGCCATAGGCCCCCGTACGTTCAAAGACATACACTACTACCAAGATACAAAGTCCTTGTTTAGCAGAAACTCTGATCTTTTATAACAGATAATCCCGGCTGTACGCGAAATCCGCGGGGCCCTACGCCCCCGGTCATCAGGTCTGGAGTGTCTGTCATGGATTTCCCGAGCTCCTGCGATTCAGGTATTTCGTGTGTCCTGGTGGGAGTGTCTGCCGTCGAAGGCGCGGGAGCCCGGGCCTTCACAGTATTCGTCTCCGGGGAGAAGTGTCAGATGTCTGTAGCTCGGAGGCATGCCCAGATATTGCCCCCCGAAATAATGACCCTGGGGCTCCTGGCTACCAGATCTTCGTCTACAAACACTGCCACCCGGGCATGAAAACCCTTGGGCCACAACTCCTGGGCCTTCGACGACAGACACTGTCCCCGAGCCCCATTCCCCCGGACCTCCAACACCTACAGCCCTTGCATGAGAGCCAGTGCTTCAATACATGAAGATTTCGGGGCTCCAGAACCTTGTGCATTCTGCACTTATAGCCACTTATAACCTTCAACTCCAGAAGATGAAGACCTTGTAATCCTCCTTTTTTACTGTAAACTAAATTTAAAGTGTAATAAAGCGAATACCTTTTGGCCGGAATTTTCTCCGACCACAGGTTTCCAGAAAAAAAATGGTTTGACATTTATTGAAATATCCGATAGTTTTAATGATGACATTCGATTTATTTTTTTAATATTATTGTATTAAAACTCGCAGGATATCTATTGAAATTTTTTTTTTTTCAAATTGCTGAATTTAATAGAATAAAGTGAAAATTGTAAATCTGTGTATAGGATATAATGTTTGTGGATTAAAATCGCACAGTTGTAAAATACCTTATAAAGATGGTAAAAATACTAGGCGAAGCAGTGAAAGATGTACAGACATTTTGTAATTAAAACTACACTGAACCTATAATTTAATTTTGTATAAGTGAAAAAAAATAAACTGTGGTAAATTACAATTGCGATGTCTGTTTAAATTTTTTTGTCGTTTAGAAAAGATACTTGAATGTTGCAGTTTATTTTCTTCTACAAAGTACTAGTAATTTTACACCATGCAGTGTAATATTAACAGTTCATTATATATGCTTTTCGTTTTTAATTTTTAAAACAAATTTACTTCGACACAGGGTAAAAAAATTATTAAAAGATGTAAAAATACACCGACTTTAGAGAAGATTCTGGTGCTATATACATTAGTGTAATGTTACAAATACATTTTTATAGTGCACTTTTGGCAGGCCCAAGCTCGCTTTTATATAGAGTGCGGTATAGGAGTATTTATTGTTGAACCCTATGTCATTTGAGTACGTTTTAATACTGTTTATTATTTTACTAAAGGTCATGGTACTAGGTATAATGTATGAACGGTATAGTAGCACCCACCTTCTCTTTTATTTTTGTTATAGTCATTTGAACTAATATATATGCACTCGCAATTATTATTCAAAACATTTTTAAATTTTGAAGTAAAAAAATATTAATATTCACAATGTTATAAGTAGAGGATGGATGTTACAGTAAAACATCATTAATATTTTAGCTTGATAAAGAACTCCTTGATCGATTCTATTAGGACACAGGCGTGCCATTGTCGCAATCGATATTTATTACATTTACTGCATCGTTGACTTAATTTAGCTTATTAATATGCCAACGAAAGGCGTAATATTGGTCAATGAATCTTAAGCGTGTTAAAGAAGAGGCCCAAAAGCGTTTAGTTAGGGTTATTTTTTGGTGCATTCAAGAAAGAATCCAAGAGGATTGCGGCACCTTAATCCATAGTGACTCAACGTCACGAGCCCTTCTAAGTACGTGAGCAGGAAACATGTTTTCTACAAGTTCTCTCCTCAATCATTACAGTTTTTTCTCCGAAACTTAATGTTTATATTTCAACACGCTGAAACAGATCTCTTATGCTTGCCGTCGTAGCTAGTTACGCGTATAAAATAAAGTTAATGGACAGTCGTGAATTACTATTTCAAAATATTACTATATTGCAGCAAATCCAATTTAATTTGCGTAATACTTTCTAGGACTTAAAGCCCTATCTTATCCCCCATTTTTTTCTCCCTATTTTACCGAAGCAAATATAAAACAATACGATGTCACTTTCAAGCTCTAAAATTTTAGAATGTTTACAAGTTAGCAGAATCTTAGGATTGAACATTTGGGTTTAACATTTACAAAAAAAAATATGACATGTAAAATTATAAACGCCAGAGACTAACAATGCAAAAAAATATAGATAAAATTACTCACGTAAATAGATAAATTGCTCTTTCAAAGTATTGCGTAGCTCAAAGTACAATCAATGTTTAACTGACAAACAAACCAAGTAGTGTAAAACGTTTCAAAAATATCAAAAAGTAACTATGTTGACTAAAAGTACTTAAAACATACATACGAAAAGATTAAATTGCTGCACAATTGCTTATTCAAAAGTATTACGTTACTCCAAAATGTACAATAAATATTGAATTGAAAAAACGAGCAGAGTAATATCAAAACGTTTCTAAAATACAAATAGTTACTTTGATGATTGGATAAATTCAAGGTATTTAGTAGAGCACTTTGACTAAAGAAGGTCAGCGCTTCAGACACAGTAAAGCCTCCTTTACGTAAAAATACAAGTTAAAATCTGAAGTAAAATATTACGTTAAAATAGAGAATTGATGGCGGCAGTCCCTTGACCTTAACCATTGCTCCATCGAATAAACAATCGACGACGATAATCAAGACATTTCAACAGACCACGCCCAACGCATAGGTCGTGGCAGCACAGTAGCGACAATTAAACTGTAAGCAAATGATAAGGTAGCAGACAAAAAACTCTACACAACACGTACAACACGTTAAAGCAACAGGAACTATACAGAGAAGCAAGAATTAAGTTAGGCCGAAACTACTATTTGTGCAGGCGTACAAAACCAGAATTTAGAAGAAAAAATCCTAAGACAAACACAATACTACGCCACGCAATTATTTCAAAAACACTAAACTGAGCCACAAATGAAAATCTGTGACCACGAATCACCGTTTTACAAGCTCCAGCATAATCAACCGCTTACGCAACTACGTTATTTAAATTGCGTCTCATAGCACCCTCGACAAGGACGGGTAAACAGACGATTATTGATCAAATTACAATTTCAATTAGCTCCAGCAGGCGTGAACCTGACGATCCCTTCACAGGCGTAGAATTAGGCGTATAATGAATTCTGCACAATGCGTGTAATAACTTATATAAACTAGCCCCTGAATTAAAGGTAATGCTGACGTAAAAGGAGGGGTAATCAAGAGAGAGCAACCAAGGTTGCGATATTCAAAGGAAACTTCTTTAGTTTCATATCATTATTCTACCGTTGCAATATTAATAGATTATTTCTAAATATGTTGTTGTGAACGAGTAGATAAAAGCAGTTGTAATTATGTTGAAGTAATTTCGTTTTGAGAGATACACGTCACATTTAAGTTTTATCGCAACAGAGTTCAAAGATTTTTGAGAAGTCACTTCTATAAAAACTGAAACATATATTTAAAATATTTATCCTTAAATTTGTTAAGAAAATTGCGAAAATATACACGCACCCATAACTTAGGATGTTACAGATTTCGCATGCACAAATACCCATATGGCGGGTATTTTAACGATATTACACCATCAAGAACGAAATCGACATACTTTAAATACTTTTCTATATACATTTTGTATGCATTTATATACTACCACGCTGAAAGTAGCACCAGTGAATTTTGGGACACACTGTCTATAGGAATAGTTATGTATGTCCTGCGGAGAGTTCCTACAAAGATGACGAATGCGCTAGTCATACAGTAACACAGGTATCGAACGCATGCGAAACGTTGTTTGTTGGTATTTTTGATGTTACAGACAAATAAAACGTGTATTTAATTTGATGTTCATAGAATGATTACAATTAATTCACTTAGCAATCCTGTCTGCTTCGCAGTCTACGCCAATGCAACATCTCCCAACGAATGACTCAATTTACCCCACCTCAGTTACAATCAAATACATCTATGAACACCCCCTTATATCTCAAAAAGTGCTCGTCGGGTTTTCAAAATAACTACGTCACTGAACTCACCACTTAATAACATATTGTGATATTGGGAGAATTGATTACATTCCCTATCAAAAAACCAAAGTTGATATCGTTAACTCAGTAATTAATTACATTCCGGAACAGACATAGACGGTGTCTTATGAGCCCCGAAGTGCCATTTACGAATTGAAAGTCAAAATTTCGATACCTTCAGAGGTTCGGAAGATATTTGGGCTGAACATCTTAGCTGAATAAACCTGTATATTATTAGGTTGTCAAAAACACGTAAAAACACGTGCTTGAAGTGACGCCCAACTACATCGACGAATACATTGCAACGCCCTTAACACAGACTGTAACACTATCTGGAACAATGCGGGATTGGTTTGGATCGTATAACATGCGGCTATTATCCTTGCCTTGAGGTCTTCCGCCGTGTAGACTGGCGTCTCGTAGACTAGGCTCGTCACGTGGCTCCACAAGACGTCGAGCAGTGTTATATCAGGGGAACTGTGGGTGTTGCCCCATCACGCTAAAGCCATGGGTGGCGCCGTACCAGAAGTGGTACGTCC
This sequence comes from Clitarchus hookeri, assembly GCA_002778355.1. Taxonomy (NCBI): domain Eukaryota; kingdom Metazoa; phylum Arthropoda; class Insecta; order Phasmatodea; family Phasmatidae; genus Clitarchus; species Clitarchus hookeri. The sequence goes on along the minus strand of NQII01001531.1, from coordinate 273,629 downwards.
TCCAACAGCACGTATGACTTTTTCCAGAACTGCTGGTACATGTAACCATCAAGACGTTCTGGCAAGAAGTATGGTCATAATACCAAATAATTATTTAGCACGCCTGTCCGTATGTTCATCGAAAACCACTGTCGGTATGATGTCATGATCGTGGCGCGCGGGTTTTCATCAGCCTATACATAACAGTTGCAGCTGCTGTGCATGTTTTGTCTGTAAAACACACGGACTTATGAAACTGCGGATCACGAGATGTTTGCTGCAGAAACCATAATTGTTTCTGGGGAAATAGTCACGGGGGCCCACTGCCTGGACCTTCCTTCTGTGGTGTGGGTGTAGCAGCTGCTCGTTAAACATGCAACACACAGTACTGTGTGCCAACCAAACTCATGAGCAATTACGCGGACGCTGGTTGATGATTGTTCTTATTTAATGCTATGTTCTTCTTCCTTAAACCATAATGCACGCTTTCTTCTCTGCTCACCACAGTCTCTATATCTTGGCAGGATACTCCCGGTTTCCCCGCAAGCGTCTGACAATCGTCGCGAAAATGGTGTGTGTTGGCTGTCACCTACTAGGATGCCTTTGCTGATACAATCGTGCAGATAATCTGCCACAGCACTTGGCTTCTCCAGAAGTCGAAATAATGTCCGTGGGCTCATTAGAATGAATGAGTGAGGTGTGGGAATGCTAGCTACGCAGTTAGGATTGTCGTTGCTCGTGATGCACGCGCATATTATCGTTCTTTGATTTAATTCAGCTAGCAACGCTAGTTACTCAGTTTGGCGACCTTTAAGGTATTCGACAGCGATACATGTGCTTGGGGTCTGTTTTCCCCAAACGGAGCTGGTGACCTGATTTACACATTTCGACATGGTGATATATAGTCCGTCGTGTAATTTTATAAAACTCGCAGGGCTACGAGGGGCTGCAGTGTTATAGTTGTAAGACTACTCACCTCCCAACTAGGTGAACCGAGTTCGATTACCGGTGGGGTCACCCCCGTATTTACACATCTGGAAATCGTGCTGGACGATGCTGCTGGTCAGCGGATTTCCCCGGGATCTCCTGTTTTCCCATCCCCTTTATACTGGCGTTGCTCCGTACTCATCTCGCTTCACCCTCGCCTAAATTTCTTTACTTACTAAGTTCTAAGATATTTACTGCGATGTGTGATAAGCAACCTTAGTTTAGTTTCTGATTGGGGTTGTTGTTTACCATTAAACTTTTCGGAGGATAATGCTCTTCGATTGTTGATACATTATGTAATTTTCTATTTATTTCCATATTATTTTCCGATATTTTTAATAATATCCTATAATTTTTCTAATTCATAACTATTTAACTCACTATCAATCACTTCAGGCCAAAATTCGCACATATCTTTTCTACTTCATATTTCACATGGAATCACCCCTCTTCAGTTGTGAAGCAAAATAACATGCTGTATATACATGTGTTTGTATGTATGTATAAATTACGTACTTATATATCTATATATTTATATAGGTATATAAGTATGTACACATGTGTATGTACACTGAAGAGCCAAAAAACTGGTACACCTGCCTAATATCCTTTAGGGCCCCCTCCCCCTTCGTCATAGCCCTCGGAAGTGCCGCAAGACACCGTGGCATGAACTCGACTAATGTCTGAAGGTATGAAGGAGGCAATCCACACCATGAATCCTGCAGGGCATTCCACAAATCCAATCTGCGCCAATATGAGAAAGGGTTGCAAGTATGACACGTTTAATGATTCTCGTCAGTCGTCGTCTGTCCCGTTCTTTCATGATCTTTTTCTGGCTGAAGCGATGTCAAAGATGTGATGTTTTACTGGATTCCCGATATTCACGGTACACTCGTGAATTGGTGGTACGCGAACATCGACATTTTATCGCTACCTCGGAGATGCTATGTCTCATCTCTCGTGCGCCGTCTATAAAACCACGTTCAATCTCAATTAAATCTTGATAACCTGCCATTGTAGCAGCACTAACCGATCTAGCTGCCGACCACATCGCGTTACTCTGATTGGTTCCATACCTTTGTTATCAGCATACGCACGCCTACACCAGTTTTTTTTGGCTGCTCGGTGTACATCTATATGTTTGTGTATTTAACTATGTCTACATATATGCCTCACAAACATTAGACGAAGACTATGATTTTTTTATAAGCACGAAGTTCATAAGTCTGACGTAATTAAATCAACATAGTGAGACTATATTTCCGGAAAGTTCAGTTTTTCAAAATTTATGTTACTCTTAAATTTATAGCGATGTCTATAAATTTTGATTGCACTTTATTTTGTAACCTAAGATATTATAACTATTATTACACCAGACATCGTAGTATGACGCATATTGTTCCCAAGTCATTGCCACATTGTGGGACGGGCCGTTTGAGTTATGAGGATGCCATGGAACTGAACCTTTTGGTACCACAACCTAATTACGTTAAGTTTGGGTGTGATTATCGTTGTAAGAAAGGAAATATTTTTAACGCTCTTATTTTACTTACCTATGCAGATTCTTGGTCCTTCGCCGAACGGAATATGGGCGTATTGCGACCTTTTGGTTTTGTTTTCAGGGCGGAATCTCTCAGGATCATATTTCTCCGGGTCTGGATAAATGGCAGGGTCACTATGAATACCTAGAACTGGGATCAGAACTTGTGTTCCTTTCTCTATTGTGACGTTAGTTTCCGGTATCTTGTAATCGGATGAACACACCCGATCTAAGAAAGCCAGTGTTGGATATTTACGTAAAGTCTCTGGAAAGAAAAAACACACCCAAGACATATCATTAGACGGTATATTTTAATTACAATAATAACCATGTAAGAAATAGATAAATCAATGTTTCATCTTTTAATGTAAGAAGACAAATTTTTTTTATCCTAGGAATCACCTATCCAAAGGAAGAAAAAGGTTCGACGTTTTCTTTTTGTAAAAGAGCTTTAATAAAGTATTTTTCTAGAACGCAAATGATTTGAAACGATTAGATTTGTGTACGATTTTTTTTTCCACCTTTTGAGCATTGGTGTGATTTGATTAAGCTGTTAGGTGACTGTAAAAAAGCTCAACACTTGACCATTTACTATTTTATAAAGAAAAACATTACTAAAATTGGTTTTGAGTGTTTCATATGTTGTGCGCGATAGTAACACATTCTGTTAATAACAGATATACGAAAGAAGACTCATTCTCACCTGAAACGACCATTTCGAGATAAGACATCTCAGTCGTAGCTTCATAAGTAAGTTTTCCTCCGTATTTTTCAAGGGTTGTGGTTATATCATTCCTCAGCTTCTCTTGGACATCTGGGTTCAATGCCAACTCGTACAGAGAATAATTCAAAACTGAAGATGACGTCTCGAAACCAGCCAGCAAGAAGATAAAAGCTTGTGCCACGTAGTCATCGTCTTTCATTTCTGAAATACCATATTACAAAATGAATCCATGTTGTCGAGGTCTGGAACAATTAATATGAGATGATTATTGTCGAATGTTTTATATCTGCTTAATTAACGTTGCTTATAATTATTTACAAAAATTTATATATTTTGTTGTTTAATGGTTTCCGCCTGCAATTTCCTATAATCACGTAATTGTAAAACAAAAGTTCTTATTTATACAAAATTTGATTTAAAATGTGAAGTTACCATAAAACAATGATTAAACATGGGAATTAAAAATATTAGTACCTTTTTTGGCAAGAAGTGCAACTGACATCAAACCACAAACCAAAACTTATAGTTTCATATTGTTTTTTCATTCTTTGTATATAGGTGTAAAAATTAATCCCATCTAATGCGAATTTTGATCTTATATAACAAGCCTGCATTGTACAGGTTGAGTATAAAAGCATACCCGAACTTTGAAGGTCTATAATATCAAAACCAAAAAAACCACAACAACCTAGATTGACCAATCAAATGAACCGTGTAACCGTGAAGTTTGTTTACCATACATTCATAAATGTTCAATGTGACCACCATGAGTGACACAAACTACATCTACGCGATAATCAAACTCGTTTCATATTCTTGTCAGCACTTCCGGTGTTACGGTTTGGATGGCGTCCGCAATACTCGTTTTGAGGTCGTCAATGTTAGCCGGCAATGGTGGACGAAACCCTAGATTCTTTATGTACCTCCATAGAAAAAAAATCGCACGGGGTAAGATCCGGGCTTCTTGGGGGCCAGTGATAAAGAGCCTGGTCACCAGCAGCTCCTCGACAAATCCAGTGTTGCTGCAACGTCTCTTTCAGGTATCCGCGAACAGCTAGGTGCCTATTGTTGCACACCATTCTGCCAGAGAATGAAGTCCCTCACCGCCTCTTCTAACTGAGGAAACAACCACTCTTTAAGCACGTCAAAATGAGATTTTTAGTAACAGTGGGCTCGTGAAAAAAGAAAGGGCCAAAAACAGTGTCTTAGTATACAGCGCAAAACACATTTCACTTTGGGGGAAGCGCGCTCGTGTTCGGTGGTTTCATGTGGAGGCTCCTGGCCCCATATCCGCACGTTGTGCCGGTTCACCTTACAATTTGTATGGAACGTCGCTTCATAGCTAAAAATCAGCTTAGACATGAAGGCATCGTCTACCTCGTTCTGGGCAAGGAAACATCAGACCGTCCCCTTCACATTGATGTGTCGAATGTGAGCTCGCTATCCCCTCACCACCTTAAACTGAGAGTTACGGACACTATCCAAACCGTAACACCGGACATGCTGACAAGAGCGTGGAACGAGTTTGTTTATAGCGTGGATGTCGTTCGGGCGGCTCATGGTGGTCACATTGAACATTTATGAATGTATGGCAAACCAACATCATGGTTTCAAGGTTAATTTCATTGGTCAATAAATATTGTAGGTGTTTTGGTTTTTATATTATAGACCTTCAAAAGTCTATAATCATCCTGTAAATCTTAAATTTTTTATTTCAGAATTCTATGATATTTGGCAACAGCGTGAGTCAAAACTAGGAAAGCGGTTATGATAGACATCTAGTATTGGAAAGAGACAGTTAATAAATTGGGCGAGAAGTTTCAGCAGTACATAGATGTTAAACACTACTGGCAAATTGAAGATATGCATGCTTTTACGTCTGATTTAAAAAATAATCGACATCAATATCAAGATTGTCATGTCGTGCAAGTGGTGATAGTGGACCACACAGCGACTACAGAACAGATTGGAAGAAGTAGTGTAACATTATGGGTTATGGAAAGCACCATTTGCCACCATTTGACTGAAGCTTGGGAATGGCCATGGGTGCTAAAATGCAACGTTCAGCTCATGCCTTACCACCATGCAGCCAGTCTTCAGTATAATCGAAGGAACACGTAGAGGAAACATTAGCCAGGTACTTTTTTCAGTTAGAAGAACCTCGGTGCTTATTATGGTGGTTCCATGTAGGGTATCAGCCAGGTGAGCAGCACCTTCGTCAGTGTATAAATCAGGTGACAAAGTATTGGTGATTGAAATCATGATTATAGCCTATAATGTTGGTATGCATCTTGTGTAATAACAGAGAACACTGAACAGTGCTTGGTACATAAGAACATCAACCATCCCATTCTGTTCTTCTACATTCTAAAACAGGGAGGCAGGACACTTCTCGCTTACATACTTTTCTTAAAACTCTATATGCTCTCCAAACTGTTCGTTAATTTCCCTCAACAGCACAATTACCAGAACTGTCCTCCATTTAGCATGTGTGATCCTTATTTCAACAATGTCTGGCCTGATTTCAACATCAACTCGAAGAATTGCCCATCTGTGCCATCAGGTATAATATGCATGGGATTCAATCAAGTAAGATAACATTCGTCATCTCTACGATTGTATCATTACAAGAGTTGCAACCTACAGTGCTGCTGGCAGAGGAGACATACAACACTCAAACTGTATTTTGACACACCTTACACAACAGGAAATAATCGAACTGAGTCACGCCAGTTTGTAGAGAGGTGTCATCAGAACGTATGTATGAACTCAATGGTGTAGAAATACGAAGGGGTCAGGAAACCAATTTCTCAACATTCTTATTAATTGATATCCAAATCTCATATTTACAGTTCTAAAAACAGTGCACATGACGTGACATAAGGTGTACGAGTCAGCAATAAGAACTACTAATGTGTTTTGAGACTGCATAAAATAGAAGCAAGATGAATGGATGGCTAATGGATAGTGGATGTCTCAACGAAATGCCTGTCATTGGTATTATAGTAAAATTTTGTTGAGATGGACCACATAAAACATTTGTTTAAATATTTCCAATTTTAATAAGTTTTAACCATAAGATAAGCAATCATCCAAAAATTTAACACAAATAAACAATAAAAAAACATTTCCAAGCTTAAATAAAATATACACAATTTTTGCGCGAATTTTATAAAAATATTTAAACTATTAGTTATCGTTAATTTTATTTTAAGATCATAATACATTGTGTTTCAAAAAGATTCGTTCGATTTCAAAAGAATATATATATTTTAAATTAATAAACAGAAAAACAAGCAGTAAATAGTGAAATACATGCCTGACAATAAAGTTATGCGTAAATTATCACAAATGCTCATTATGCCCCCCTGCTGAAACACGTAATATATAAGTGATGCACTGTAGTCAAACACTTCCCACAGATTAGCGAGCATGTCATTGTGTTACTACAGCCACTGTTGCTGTCATAAGGTTTCAAAGCTCGTCTATTGTTGTAGGAAGGCGTGGCACATAAACTGAATACTTTACAACCCCCCCAAGAAGAAAACACAGACAGTAAGATCGGGTGACATGGGTGGCCAGTGGCGTAATGCCAAATCAGAAGGTCCGTGAAAGCTGATACATCAGTGCTGAAGCTCGTCCAGAAATGTGCGAACTTGCAACTGTCAGAGCGGTGGTGCTGCGTCCTGCTGGCAAATTACATCAGCGGAATTAACCTCTAATTGTGGGAAAAGCCAGTTCTGCACCTTTTGCAGGAAGAGCATTCCCGTGACAGTGTTGTCAGGAAAAGAGAATGGGCCATAAACCTTTTTTTCGGGAAACGGCGCAGAACACAGTCACTTTAAGAGTGACTCTCTCATGTTTGATTACGCCTTAGAGCTTCTGTGATCCCCATATCCGTACGTGTGGCGGTTCACCGTACCACTGATATGAAACCTGGTCACGTCACTGAACACTATGTGCGAAAGAAAGAAAAGTGTCATCTTACATTTCCTTGTCGAGAATGAATGCACAAACGCCACACGTCGTTGTGTATCACCTTGGCGTAGGACGTGTGCGAGTTCAGTCCTGTATGGTTCAAATAACAAACGCCGTCGTAAAACACGCCAGACAGTCGTATGGGGAATGGTTAGCTCTCAACTGGCACGACTAGGAGACTTTTGGACAACCTGCTTGTCGAAACCGCTCGTACCAACGTCGAATTGTGTGAGCAGTAGGATGTGCAGTGCCGTACTCTCACCGAAAATCACGTTGCACAGTGGTCACAGGCTTGCAATATTCGAATTGGAGAACGCAAAAAGCCATCTGTTGTGGAGTCTTTATCCCAACGCATACTGAAGGGAGCTCGCTTGCTGGTTACTCGCCATCTATGCCCCGGGGAGGCACCTAGCGGCAACCAAGTGAAACATTTCAACCTTCTTTCAGCAGGGCCCCAGCATGGCTCAACCGAGCACCGACTCGGCACTCAAGTGATTCAGAGCCCATTGTGGGGGAGGGGCATATTGTGCAATTGTGATACTGTTCACAAAACTTTGTCAGGCATGTATTTCACTCTTTACTGCGTGGTTTTATAATCATTAATTTAAAATACATAACTTTTTGAAACCGGATGGCTCTTTTGAAACAAGCTGTATAGCAACATTTTGAAGGAAAACAACTTTTCTAATTAAATTACGCATATAAAATAATTTCAAATGTAATAAGGAAAACCCAATTAAAATAAAACATGATGAAATGCATAATATTATAATGGATTATAATATAACATGACATATAAAATTGTAATCAAAACTTATTCCTTTTTAAAAGACATAATTAATTTTTTTCTAAATGTTTTAATAATTATTAATTTCACAAATTAAATACTTTAGAAATGATATAATTTAAAAATTACGTACTTTAGAAATTAAGAAAAACATTAATTCTCATGATAAAAATTTAGGAAATAAGAAAAGGCTGACATAACACTGCAAATTTAGAATGAAAGAAAACGTCCACTGCAAGGAGAAGTTTCTTTGTAATTTCCACACTCGAAAAACGAAACAGGACACACACCTACATGGAGACTTCTTTATGATATTAATGCCTACCTAAACAAGAGAGGCTCACTTATGCTGACTTAATTGCAAATAATCAAGCAAAATTTGCGCCACATTTTAAATTAAAATCTACTCTAAACGTAACATATTGTAAAACCAGAACTTCTAGTTAACAAGTCAGATACACTGCCGCTGACCCATGAAGGCAGAGCAAAATAAACTTCTTTAATTTATTTTTCCCATTAATATTTCGTTTACAGAAATTAGCAGAGATAAGACACCGCAAGTGTGCATAGACTCATAATTTTCACTTCCACTCAAATATCGTGGTGTGCACAACAGGAAGTTGTTTATAATAATAAGCAGCATCTGGAAAAGAATATCCATTACCAATATAAATATCAGGATCATTCCTACTAACGTAAATGTTTCAATTTCTTCTTTTTTCAATTTTTCGTAGCAAAAATTTGTTTTTCAAAGACTTTTCACGCATTTCAAATAACATATGCGTATTAATTAACTTTTTTATATGTATTCCTTAAAATTACTGTTTATAAACTAAAATTAAAATTTACAAATAACTCTGAAAATTCATTAAGAAAAAAAAAAAGGAAAGAATTAACTCTTGGATTAGAAAACATAAGGAAAAATTGAATAAGTAACTTGGAAAAATAATTAAAACTTAATTACATCCTTTGCAACTGTAGCAAAAAAATTATATTATTGATAAACATTGATGCTTGATTTGGAAAAGTATTATTTATAAATTAAGATACTAATTATGAAAAACATGATAATGTGGGAATAAATTCAGAAATTAGACTAGTAAAACATTCTAGGAAAACTATTTACAAAAAGAAATTTCAGAAAAGTAAATGAGATTCGTAACAAAAAGTAACTGACGGTGTGCATAAATTGTAAAGTGGTGATACAGAGTAATTTTCAATAATAATACATGTGTTGTTGAAAATTAATTATATGTTTGAAAATAAATATAAGGAAAAAGACCTTTAAAATAAGTGTACAGGAAAAAGTTTGATTATTATTATGAAATAGATTTAGCTACAAAAGTTGTATTTCAAGAATGTGGACATAAAAAAGCAATTCGAATAAGTCTTGGAAATATCTTTACATAATTAGAGCTGTTTATGAAAAATATGTAGGAAAGGACAATTTCAAGAGCTGAAACAAAAATACTTTTGAAAAAACCGCAAATACAGTTCGGATCTCGTATAAAAAAGTTAATTAATTCAGCAAAGGATATATTTGATAATGTAAGAAATTTGATTTATTTATATATAGGTATATCATAATACACTGTGAGAAAAAGTTGGCAATAAAAGCATTAAGCGTTTGTGCTATAAATATGTCAAATAGTAGAGTTCCCCCATTTGTAGTAAATAATCCTAAAAGCATTCCATAATTAACTATAATTTCAAAAGTTATTCATAATTTTTTTTATAATACAGGATAACATTGTGGATAGTAAATTTAATAATTTCAATTTACTATAAATGCATTTTTTAAGTTGTAAGTATAAGGATTTTGTTTTACGAAGTATGTAAAATACATACCGTTGTTTATAGATGTCATAGAGATTCGGAATGTAGACATACACTGAGAGAAAGTTTTGATTGAGCCAAACAATCGTATGTTTGTATATGGCGAAACGAAGATATAGTTGTTCTAACGAAATATTTTGTTGAGTTAACCAAATCTGAAATTCAACAAAACTGATTTGGTTCAACTAACTAAATTTGCACTTGAAACAAACAAACCATGTTTTTGAGCCAACATAATCTGTCTGACAACAAAATATTTGGTTTACTCAACCGTATAAATTTGTTTTGCCATATACAAACAATTATTTGGTTGCCTCAAGCAAGCCTTTCTCTAAGTATAGAGCCAATAAATATCTTTAAAAAAAACCAAAATATATGATGCAACACAAACTGCTGTCATAACATTGATAATGTTTACAAAAAGAAAATGTATACGTTGTTTCCTGCTTTATTAAAACAAACATAGAAAACATGAAAAATTTCACTTTTGTGTCCAGAACTTTTTTCTCCAGCCGCTGTGACCTGGGTTCCAACCACGGAGGGCAAAGTACTTTTGGAATTTTTGCAATTGGATAAAGTGGTGAACCTTACCGTTGGCCAGAGGATCAATAAGTGGTGTTCCAATTTACACCAACATTGCATTTTGCTGATTTTCGCTGGCGATAACTTCTAAATTTACCAATTCAAAGAGACTATAAGCATACAGTATAAACTAACATAAAAATTAGATTATACTTACCAAAATGAATGTGATCATCTTTGAAGTTATTGTATGAACTGTCCTGATTGATTTTCTCTAGACCATTCGCATTCTCACTTCGCACTTCTCCCTTCTCCATGATCTGGATCATCAGATCGACAAAATCGTTCCTGACCACTCCGGTCTTCTTCCTCTGTTCCACAACATCCCAGTACATTTTTCTTACAAATTCTTCGATATCAGAAGCAATGGTCTTCAGCCTGAATAACCGCATCAAAATTGGAACAATGAAAATAAGTGTTGTGGCTAATTTGTCATTTAAAGAATCGCGTTCAAACACCCTTTTCAGCACAGTTCGGAATTCACACCTGGGGTCTACCTGTGCATTCGCATTCACGCCAAAGGCACACGATGCTATGACGTCTGTGCTGTACCTGGCCATCGTTTCCTTCACATCTACATGGGTACCTGAGAACACACGCAACACATCGAGTTTAGTGAGAATATAAACATAGATTTGAGACTTAAGTTATTACGGGTACCCATTTAAGTTATGCCGATGAATTTAGAATGCATTTATGTATTTTAAAAGTCCAATAATTTCATTTAACTACTTAGGTTACAACTACAAAGGCAATTCACAGTTTTCGATCACTTCGGCCATCATCTTTCTAAATGGCGGCCATGTGAAATTTGCTGTGATATGTCATATCTCGGCAACCATTCAACTGATTAAACCAAATTATGTATGCTGAAAGAGCAACGTGTAAGCATTAAATTTTGAGATGTATATTCTTGTTAGTCGGCCACTTTCGGAAATAGCCCAAAATAAAGGAATAAATATTCTTCATTATATCTCGAAAACTATTAAACCAATTCTCACACAATTTGTCGTACAGGTAGTACTATAAAATGCCAAGTAAACGTAAATAATTTGACTTAAAACTATTATTATTTTCAAAATGGCAGAAATGCAATTTGTAAGGTTTATTTGTTGTAGCTGCCTTACCATTTATACATGTTATACCAAATTTTTTATACTAAAATGTATCACTTAGGATCACATACTGTATATACAAACACATAGTCACATTTGTCTGCCATTTTGGAAGATACCACCTTACGAATACATAAAATTATTATGTCATATATCGGTAAAAAAAATGTACAGATTCCTACCAAATTTGGCAAACAAGGAATACTGATGCAGATGATGTTAATTAATACGTTTAAAATATGCCAGACTCTTATTTTCAAAATGGTGGTCATATAGTTATTTAAGCTTTGAATACTATATCGTCGAAGTTATGTAATCAATTCCAACATAACTTTGTATTTTTGCAGTAGATATTACATCCCTCAACTGTATCTATATGGAGCATATTTTCTCCGCCATTTTGTATGATAGAGCCCTGCGAATAAACAAAGTTTTTATGTCATAACTCGGGAAATAATTAACCAAATCCTATCAAATTAAGAAAACAAGTAACACTGAGGCTGATGACGCAAAATTGCATGTCTTAATACATAAGGCATTTATTTTCAAAATGGCGGACATTTAGTTATTTTTGCTATAAATGCTATATAGTCGAAACCATGAATGTAATAATTACCAACTTATCATTATATGCTGGCAGTACATATTACAACTATCGACTTATCTCCACCGAGCATCTTTGGCCCGCTATTTTGTTAGATAACACCATGCGAAAAAAATTAAATTGTGTGTCATATTTAAGGAAACAATTAGCCGATTCCTATCAAATTTGGAAAAGAAATAGTACTGAGGCAGATTATGTCAAGTTGTATATTTTAAGCATGTAAGACACGCATGTTAAAAATGGAGGCCATATAGATATTTTTAGCTTAGAATACTACATCGTCGAAACCATGAAATCAGTTCCAACTTAACTTTGCATGTTGGCAGAAAGTATTACAGCTATAAGCTGTATACACAAGAAGCATCTTTTTTCCTCCATTTTGTAAGATAGCGACATGCCAATACAAAAAGTTTTTATGTCATATCTCAGGAAACAATTTGCAGATGTCTGCCAAATTTTGCAAACATATAGTACTCTAGCAGATTGTATAAACTAGTATGTCTTAAGTAGGACAGGCACTTATTTTCAAAATGGTGGCTACATCATTATTTTAACTTAGTGTGGTTTAGTAACTGAACAAATTACATCTTAAATGTATATGCTAGCAGTGCCTATAACAACCATCAAATATGTATATGGAGTGCCTCATTTATCTGCGATATTGTATGATAGCCCCACTAATAAAAAATAAATTCTCTGTCTCATGTCTCGGGAAACAATCAACCCATTCTTACAAAATTTGGCGAAGATGTTGTAATGTGGCATGCCCTATTAATATGTGTATTTCTTTTTTTAAGTATGGCACTTATTTTCAGAATAGCAGCTATAAAACAATTTCACTTTTGTGTGCTATAACTACGAAGTTATCTAATCCATTTTAACTAAACTGTGTATATTGGCAGTGAACAAAAAGGAATGTGCTACTAGGTTACTTTTTTGTCCTCCATTTATAAAGATCACTATATGAAAATTATGGAGGTTTCATGCTATATCTCGGGGACCAATCAACAAATTCCCACAAAATGTTACACTGGAACATTTCAAATATATTTGTACCTTATTTCGCACACTATAAATGCTACACAAGTTCATGTAAAATTTTTTGAGTTGAATGGGTTAGACAACGATGTTCAGAAGAGCGGCGTCATAAATCATTTAGGTTACTTTGCCACATTTATTAAAAAATATAGCCAAATTCAACCAAAATGTGTATGTAGACAGTACACATTAGAAAAATTTATATAGATACTCTTTTTCTGGCAATTTTGTACTATAGAATCAATTAAGAAAATAAGATATTTTATGACATGTATCTCAGGGACCAAACAACCGATTTGCAATTAATTCTTCACACAAGTAGCGCAATGGTAGGCCATGTAAACTTACATGTTTTATGTGCTTCAGTCACTTATTTTCAAAATGACAGCCCTCTAAATATTTTAGGTTAATGAACCCTATCATTCTAAACTTCAGACTGATTAAATCCGACGTCGATGCTCCTAACCCGACCTTCATAATGCAGTGGATTGCACGCTAGCTTATAGTACGAGTTTTTCTGAGTTAAAGCCCCGGGTAAGGCACGTGTTCCTTTGTAATTGTCTCACTATGGTTACATAAATTTCTGGTTTCGTTTCTAAAGTTATTGTTTTCAAAGAGAAGCCAAGTCCTTCCTACCAACTCAACTTGTAAGAAATTATTAAATAATTAATAGCACCCATGTTGAGGAAAATAAGCTTCTTAGTTATATCAGTAACGTCTTGTTAGTAAACAAATTATCTGTTTCAAAAGGCGACCTGCAGACATTTGGCCAGTAATATAAATAAATCATAATACATTATTTGAGAATTTGATTTACATAGGTACACTTTCACGTGGCGCTGTAAAGACAGAGAGCATTTGGCGTTTCACATATCTAATTGACTATGAGAAATAATATAGCAGTAATAAGATAGCCAGACAATAAGGAAAGTGATATGCTTTACAAAGTTACATTTGTGTGAAACGAATAGGTCGTATGTTATCTGACTGCAAGACCATTTGTATAGTACAATTAAGTTGGAACAGACCGTATGTAACTCTTGAAAATGGTAAATGAAACGAAAACATATGGACTTCTGAAGTTACAATGATACCAACCTGACGACACAGTCTTTTGTATACAGCGGGCCAGTTGCTGTCCACTTTCGTCCACGAGGTAGAACATCTTCTTCATCTTTCCAGATGTGAAGGTTGGTGTAAGTTTCACTCTTAGATGCCGCCACTTCTTCCCCTTCATCCCGAACAAGTTCCTGGACATCAGAGGATCCCGATCTCCCTGAGTCGAGAAGAGCCTGTCAAAGAAGGAGTTGGCATCCTTCACAAGGACATTCTTCACCAGCTCCAGGTCGCGGATGACGAGGACCTGCTTGTCCATGAAATACGCCCCGAAAAACTTCTTGCCAACGGTGTCCTTGTACTTTCTGGCCAACCAACACCCAGTGCTCTCGCGCAACAGAAGGACACTGCTGATGCTCCCGAAGAATGGCGTTGGAGGGATGCTGTATACACCTCGCTTCTCCCAGTAGTTGAAATTACGGGTCACGTAGAAGTACAGGATCGCAAAGAATGCCAATAAGACAGATATGGCATCGAGCAGCAAGGAGTCGAATATCACTGCCATGTTGCCACTGGAAGTTGCTATGTGCCTGCAACAACAACATAGTTATCGCTTTATAGTGAGTGCAAGGTAAACAGTGCTGGTTGTGAAGTAAAGGAGAAATTGTGAGTTCTTTTACAATCGGTTTGTCTTCAAAGATTATCGCTGTTTTCCTTAGTTTTGATGAGGAACCCTTTAATTTTTGGCCAACTTTCATTTGGAAAACCCTAATTTGCGTTCATACTTTTATTTTCGTTCAATCCCTGAAGTTATTAAATCTATTAACCAAATTGTACAGTGTGCGTGAGAATAATGAAAGAAGCAAGGCCGTCAATCAGTGACATTATTTATCCGCCGTTTAAGAGATATGGGGCTTGAAAAGTGTAATTATGTATTTCATTTTGGTATATATTCTGATTTTTTTATCAAATTTGTTTTATAAGAAGCGTAATGGAATATACATTAATTATTCTAATTTTTATCATAACGGGTGCTTATTCTCGGAAATGTGGCGTTGATATTCTAGCAGCATGATATTCAATATCCGAAACCACTAAAAAAATTTAGATCAAAATTTTTAAATTATTATGTATGTAAATTTAATAATAATAACTTACATTCACAGCTCTGGTAACATGTACTAATTTTAAGGAACTATTCCACGGATTACCATAAAATCCGACAGAGAGTATTTCAATTCAGCACAAAATTATTGAACTTTGTAAATTAACAAAATGATGACTTAAACAGCGGTCTAATAAAAACTTATGTAATGAAACTGTTTAATCTACTCAAACCAGTAATTTCATTTTGAAAATTCTAGTATGCAAGAAGAGTTATTAACTATAGCATATGTTCAATTAAAACTTGAAGTCTTCCAAGTTAAGACAATTTTTCTCTCTGCCTCTTGCTTTGTATGTTTAGGCTACCACCTCATATATCACTTTACTGATTTCCTTAAAAAATTTTCGTTAAAGAGGGTACAAAAATCCAGTTCATATGTTTATTTTTGATTTTTTAATGTTTTTAAAAACAGTAGCACTTATAATCACTCCACAAGAATTAGATACTTAAAACTTGAGGGGAAATCTATTATACAAATTATTAACTGCAACAATGTTTTAGTTTCCTGATCAAAGTAACATTTGCTCGAAATATAGTTGGATTTTCAGAAATTACATCAAACTTTTCTTTTTTTATCTTTTCTAGCTAGTGTTCAATATTAAAAGTCCATGATTATATCCAAAGAATTGTTCAACAACAAATAAAGTTATATCTGCCAGAATGTGAATTCCTATATTTTCATAGTCTCTATTGACACGAGAATTGTTATTAATAATGTTGCATCGTCATTACATATACAGTTAAGCAGTATGCATGTTGTGACGGAACGTCGCCTACAGCCAGTTTGCAAACTCCTCGCCGCTTAAGATCAGCTATAATTTCTGTTTTACGACCCTAACAAAAAACTGTGACCCGCTCAGGCACTAGGGAGCAGCTCTCTGTGGGGATGTTCCAATATCATTGTATTATACAAACCGACCTTCTTTCCCCACGCTTCATACTCAGTTGGGACTTATATAGACTCTGGCTATTTCTGTTTGGAAACTGTCTGTGTTTCAGAGGAAACAAAAGTTACGTTATTGTCCTTTGTGATACGTGTTTTCATGTTGGTAGTGTGTTCCTGCAGCGAGCAGTCGGAGAGAGCGCTTAAGCCGACAGCTGGTCAACGCAAAAGAGAGCAGCTCGTTTATCGTATCCGCGCGATATGAGCGTGTTGGTAGACATGTATATAAGGTATTGAAATAATTTTTGAAAGTTTCTTTTTCGTTTGCAAGGTTTAGGTAAGCTATATTAACGAACAAACTGCTGTCATCAAAATACTACGCCAGAGCAATAACAATGTATCAAAATTTGTAATGGCAGTAAAATATGTAAAAAGTTATATTTTAGGAATTATTTATGTAAAAACTGTTTCTCGAGTGGGAATGGTAAACTACAAATCATAAGAGAAACTAAATAGGATTGTCATTATACTATAATCATAGAACAAGAGCATCGAAATATGTACTGGCAGTCACAAACACAATAGTTTTAAACAAATATTTACAAATGTTTATTTTTTTATTGCGTTTCAGGGTCACAACATCATGAGAAATGCAAGAAACATTCAAAATGAATGGCCACATGTAGAATGCAAGCATAATAAAACATTAAAAAATTCTAAATGGCTGCTACCTGACCAGAATTGCAGAGAAAGCGTGTCAAAATACCCACCAGACACTAATAATTTTCCCTTGGAATAATTAAGTAGTTTCAAAATTCTTTCATAGACATTTTTCTTTCTAATCACTCTTGTGTTTGTACCTGTCATCCTTGCCCATAGTTTTTGGATATTCGTAAATTTTTCCAGGAGTCCGAGAAGTTTGAATTTGGGAACGGGTAACGCCGGATCAGAAATACGGACAAATTAGCCAGGCGGCTGTTGGAGAATAAGGTCTGCTATGTTAAATGGTTGCAATATGGACACCACTGAACAGGGCTCACTGTGCTCGAGCTGCAAGTATTTGAAGTTGGAAAGCTGTATCCTGGTCCTGCTTTTTCTGGGCCAAAGCTCCCAAATAACACTGCTGTATATTTCCTTTGTTTTCGTATGTGTTTAAGTTTATTTGAATGCTCGTAAATGTAACTGATAGCCTTGTTAAATACTGATCCGGACGTACAGTAGGTATCATTAACCGCGAAAAGGTAATCCAGATGAGAATATATTCTCTCGGTATTCCTCTGGAGGTTTAAGTTGCAAGCACGTCACGCGGACAAGCCTAGCGAACAGCAGCGACGCGTTGGTATCCCGACCAGGCGAAGAATCCCAAACACATGACAGCAACAATAGTATATAAACCACATCAGCGAAGCGCCAGTGGAGCTCCCCTCCCGGCGGCACGGTGTTTGGGACAATTACGCCACCAGCAACTGTATAATACGGCAACACTTTGCACGCGCGGTCTGTCAGCCTGTCTGTGTGTGGACCCACGCCGAGATGAAGCCATCAAGATGCAGCTTGGCGTGTCGCTCGTCGCTTTCCGACTCACCACTCAGCCTACGGCGATGGTATCATTCAGGTTAGCCATATATTGTAATTGATTAGAACCTCCCTCGCCACCTAAGAAGTGTATTAAATATGTGTGCTGTCTTCATAATTAACTTCAGTTCTTCCCTCATAATAGCATAAACCTTCCATAGTCCCTGCACACTAGTACAAAATATTAGAAACATAACAAAATGGTGGGGGCTTGTTTCCTCTCTACCCTCTCGCTACCTTGCATCAGCTTCTCTACCATCCACCCCCATTTCATTAAATTCCCCATCCACCCTCACTTTCTTTTGACAATAATTATTTTACAAAATAAAATAACTTTGCTTTACGTTCTATATTAATACAATAATTAAAAGCTAAATCCATTATATTTTCCTTTTCTAAATACTCATTTTCATGTAATCCCTTTTCAAGTATTCCCAGTTTATCTATAAATATTTTTTAACTCAACGTTTCTCTGTCTGTCTGTGTGTTAGTGCTCTTATAACTCGAGAACCACTTATCCGATTTACGTGTTTTTTTTTAAAATTCATATCTATGTTTTCTGTCCAGGTTAGGTATATATTTTATTACGTAAACTAACATAAGGAATAAGCAGTGACGATAATAGTGAAACATGTCGGAAAAAAGTTTACCGCCAGCGTGTTCTCATGCAATACGCTGTCTAAACCGTTAAAGATGGAACAATATCATGTAATAAAGAATTGCGTAGAATAAAAGGACTTAAAGAAACTCCGCGGTAGCATATATCTACCTGTAACAGATAAATACTAATAAGCGTTTTTACCATTTAATTTCTCAATAAATAAATACGTAAAATTCAATCTGTGGTTTTCTCATCAAAAACGTTTAGCTATTTTACTTCAACTTGGAAACGGAGCCCTCCCAGAAACATATGGAGAAAAATCGATTGAAAATATTAACTTTTGCACAAATATTATTACTCTGCAGGATCTAATTAAACAAATTTATCCAGACGTCCAAAGAATCACAACCAAGTCTCTGATATGGTTCCAAGAGCGTGCTATTTTAACATAAAAATATGAAATCAACAAAACAACATCAATAAAACGATCTTGAACATGATTGAATCACCCTCTCGAACGTACATGTCTGTGGACACTGTTTTTGAAGAGAAAGACTCAATCCAGTATCCAACTGAATTCTTGAATTCCCTTAATCCATCAGTTTTGCCTGTTCACGCTCTTGCTGTAAAAATTACCGCACCAACCATGTTATTACGGAACATAATCCCTCCAAAATTGTGCAATGGCACTCGCCTACAAGTAAACAGTTTGAGAGATTATGTTATTGAAGCAACTGTTATGAGTGGCACTGGTACTGGCGAAAAAATCCTAATACCCAGAATACCCATGATCCCAACGGATTTACCTTTCCAATTTAAACGTCTCCAATTTCCGATCAGGATTTGTTTTGTTATGACTATACATAAGTCACAAGGCCAAACCCTGAAAGTTGCTGGAGTTGACCTCCGATAGCCATGCTATTCACATGGACAATTATATGTCGCATGTTCGCGTGTAAGTTGCAATATCAATTTGTATGTACTTGCGCCCAATAAAAAAACGATAAATGTTGTGTACAAAGAGGCCCTGCGATAAAATATATGTCTTTAGATTAGAAAAAGAAAAAATCAACAAATGACTTCATGCAAAATATTAAAATATTAAAAATAAAATTGAGTTAAAATTTAAAACATTTGTCTAATTATTATTTATCTCGTAATTAAGTATAATAAAATACAACTTTATTTTAAAAAAAAACCGAAACAATAATACTGTAGTCCACGCGAGCGGAGCCGCGGGCACATCTAGTTAAATTATAAAAGGATTTTCTCAGCTATCTGCTTTAGTGACAGCAACCTAGCAACTAAATGGCGCTTTATTTCATCGTTTGTGTGGGTTGGGTATTACGTAAGTTCTAATTAATTTATTAATGTAGTTTAATAATTAAATGTCCACAACTGAGTAAGTTAAAGGTTTGCCATTACTTAAGCATATAAATAAATACTTTTTTTAATGATCCCAACGAGTTTCTAGATATTTTCATGTATAATTAATGTAATATTCGGCCGTTTACCAGATTAACAATGCCTGCGCATCCTACAGTAATAAATCTCTTCACTAAGCAATCGTGAAATACAATCTTTTCCCATTAGTTCTCAAGATATTTTTACATGAAATAAGTTAACCTAGTGTTCATTAAACCGCTGTCATATGGATACTCAACACATCCAAGGTCGCAGGCACGGGCGTTCGGAAACTCTGTGCCGACAGTTCTGTGCAAGTGCACATCAGCACTCTTGCACACCTACAGAGCGCGTTTTGAGAGGCGCGCGCAACTTGCAAAGCCTACTTGTTCCATAGCCTAGTTTATCTAATTATATTTCCTGTACTGCTTGCTCCTCTGCAATTTTCCTATTTTCTTCTACTATCTCTGTTTGCTACTCACTGTTTCCTTCTAAAGTTTTGTTGGGATGTACACTGAAGAGCCAAAAAAAAACATATATAGGCGTGCATATTCAAATAACAGAGGTATGGAACCAATCAGAGTAACGCGATGTGGTCGGCAGCTAGATTGGATACTGCTGCTACAATGGCAGGTTATCAAGATTTAAGTAAGTTTGAACGTGGTGTTATAGTTAGCGCACGAGAGATGGGACATAGCATCACCGAGGTAGCGATAACATTTGGATGTTCGCGTACGACCATTTCTCGAGTGTATCGTGAATATCGGGAATCCAGTAAAACATCAGATCTTCGACATCGCTGCGGCCGGAAAAATATCGTGAACGAACTGGACAAACTATCACTGACGAGAATCATTCAACGTGACAGACATGCAACCCTTTCTCAAATTGGTGCAGATTTTCATGCTGGGGCATCAACAAGTGCCAGCGTGCGAACTATTCTAAGGACCATCATTGATATGGGCTTTCGGAGCCGAAGGCCCACTTGTGTACCGTTGTTGACTGCACGACACAAAGCTTTATGCCTAGCCTTGGCCCGCCAACACCGCCCTTGGACTGCTGCTGACTGGAAACACGTTGCCTGGTCTGACGAATCTCGTTTCCAATTGTATCGGGCGGATGGACGTGTAAGGGTATGGAGACATCCTCATGAATCCATGGACCCTACATGTCAACGGGGGACTGTTCAAGCTGGTGGAGGCTGTGTCATGGTATGGGGCGTGTGCAGTTGGCGTGAAATGGGACTCGTTATACTTATAGATACGACTCCGACAGGTGACGACAGATACTTAAGCATCCTGTCCGATCACCTGCACCCATTCGTGCCCATTTTGCATTCCGACGGACGTGGACAATTCCAACATTACAATGCGACACCTCACACGTCGAGAGTTGCTACCGAGTGGCTCCAGGAACACTCTTCTGACTTTAGACACTTCCATTGGCTACCTAAATCACCAGATATGAACATTATTGAGCATATCTGGGATGCCATGCAACGTGCTGTTCATAAGATATCTCCACCGCCTCGCACTCCTATGGATTTATGGACTTCCCTGCAGGGTTCATGATGTGAATTGCGTCCTGCAAACCTTCAGGCATTAGTCGAGTCCATGCCACGTCGTCGTATGGTACTTCTGCGTGATCGCGAGGGCCCTAATCGATATTAGGCAGGTGAACCGATTTTCTTAGCTCTTTAGTGTACATTACGATTTTATGTCATTGACAGATACGCAATAGAAATAATTATTTTTCTTTCTCATGTCTACCAATCTTGCGCTTTTCCCTATTTCAGCACTTTCACGTGTAAGATCAAGGCATGTTTAGTGATTGCAAGTGATATGAGCTTCTATTTTATTCCAGTCGAATGTTACAAATCCTAGCTTGGTCAAGGTATTAGTAGCAATATAAACTATATTACACATAGTATTCAAATGCCTTCTGATATGTTTGATGCTGATATATATAAATACCATACAAATTAATACTCGACTGCATTACACATATACATGTTGGTACCACAGTATTAGCATTAGTCAAGGACTCTACCAGATCGCACCAAAGTTTTACGGCATATTTCCAGAGTACTTTCGTACACTTGAAACACGTTTCACGAAAGTCCAACCGGATGGATAGCTTATACTGCGTCTCACAACACACAATTGGTCACTTTGTACGTTTATTTTAAGAATGTAGTTTTTTAAGGAAAACATTTCCCGCTTATAAATCTTGAATAATTATTTAATCTAAAATATGATTTTAGACCATATCTAGTGACATGCCTATCACCGACTAGGTTTCCAAAGCTTGGCAAATAATATATCGATTATCTACATCAGCATATTTTAAAAAAAGCACTTTAATGAAGTAAGTGCACAATACTGCAAAAAAATGCAACACAATCCCACCTCTATAAAATTAATTACTTCCAGCACAGTTTCAAGTTTTCTCTGGTGTTGAATAAATATCGCCGACTTAACCCGCATGTAGGTGCACTTGGCAGGTCAAACGTAGATGGGTTGGGTGAAAAATTAGCTTTCTCTGGCACAAAAAACAAGTCAGGAAAAGTTCAAGCCGTTCTAAAAAAATTCTCTGCGAACAGGTATATAAACATTACAATTGTTAACTGATTTGTATAACCCCGAGTACACATTGACACTTTCGATGCGTCGATGAAGTGACACTATGAAAGTGTTAAAAATACAAACACGCTACAGCTTAGCACCTTTTTTCTGTTTGCACTATTGAACATTGAACAGACAATTAATACGAAGAACAGCTCTTCCTGGTATGATTACAATACTTTCGGGAGTAATCCAGTTAATTTTCATGCTGAATTACAAGCGTTCTTGGGTAGAGAATATATTAAATGCTAGTTTCAAACGAGTCTAATGTGACGTCATGTCTTGGTACACGCCTCAAATATAGTTTTGCACCACCTGTTATTGGTTACATAAGAAGGACGTTCGCTGGGACAGTAGGCGCATTATAAAAGGACATTCGCCAAGTCTGGCGCGGTATTCTGTTTAGAAAGTGTCTAATACCCCATACTTTCTCTTGGCCCATGAGCCACCTAGTAACTAAGTAATCCCAGTGGTGAAAAAACGTTTTTTTTTGTGTGTGTTTTTGGTGGCACATAGTAACAGCGTTTCCAAAAATGCACATGGTTACAAAATATTTTATATGATTCGTAAAATAATTTTCACGTTACTTGTAAAAGAAATATATGCACCACGTTACAAATAATAGCGAAGCATGACATCATTTTTAGCCTACTTCCCGAAAGAAAGATACGCTTGTGCAATCACCTGAATGTGTGTCTGGAATGTATGTCCCCCGTAATAACTTTTAAACCCGACAACCGAATTTTACCAAACTGGGTTCACATATAGTATTTAGTAGATACATCTAAGTTTTCGATCACGGCAATAACTTACTTTCAAAATTGCTACAATTAAGAAATTTAGTACAAAATGTCATATTTTGGGAACTATTTAACCGATTTAAGCAAAATTTGGTATGTTGACAGACCGTTACATATGCATTGAATTTAGAAAGCAACGATGTTATTAGTCAGACATCTTGGTCCAAATTATTTTTACTCGCATCAAATGTGTCAACACATTATTTGTTATTATACTATATATTTACGAAACCAAGTAACTAAATTCAACTTTAGATTGTGTGTTGGCAGTATCTTTTACAACAATCAAATGTGTCTACACAAAGTCTCTTTTGTCCGCCATTTTGTAAGTTAACGTCACGTGAATAAATGAGGTTTTGTCCTATCTCGGGAAACAACCAATGATTCCTACCAAATTTAATAAACATATAGTCCTACAGTAGGCCATGTAAAACGACGTGTTTTATGTGGGTCTGACAATTATTTTCCAAATTGCAATCGTATAAATATTTTACTTTGATAATTTATATCTAATAAATTACGCAAACAATTTCAACTAACTTCGTATGCTGGCAATAAATTTTACAACACTTAAAATGCGTCTACACAAGGCTTCCTTTGTCTGCCATTTCATAACATATTTTCACATGAATAAATAAAGTTTAGTTATATCTCGGGAAACAATTAACACATTCCAATATATCTGCATACAAGTAGTACTGTGGTGGGCCATATAAGTTGATAGGCTATGTTTTAAGATGGCCAAACACTTATTTTCAAAATAACAGTCTTATTAACATTCTATAATAGTATGCTATACCTACGCAACAATGTAACCAATTTCAACTTAATTTTGTATGCTGGCAGTATCTATGGAAGCATCAAATTAGCATATATAAAAAAACTCATTGTCAGCCAATTTAAAAATAGTACCACATGAAATATTAAGTTTTTGTGTCCTATTTCGGCAAAACATTTACTGATACCCACCAAATTCAGACAACATGTTATACTTTTGTACTCCATCTAAACTTATATCAGTTAAGTAGGTAGCAATATATTTTCAATATAACAGCCACATAAATATTTCATGTCAGTACACCATATGCCCCAAACAATTTCAACTGACAATTATGTAGCAGAATTTGTGGCAAATATAGAATGTGCCATTACATAACAGTTTTGTTCTGCAGTAATGAAGAATATGAAAATGAAGCTTTTATGTCCTATGTTCGGGACCAATAAACCAAGACGTCAATACCCACCTACCATCTAATCTTTTAAGAACTGCATCAAACTTTTATGCATCCACGTAGAGGAAAGTAGACTTGTTAGTTTATATTAAAATATAAGTTCTTGTTACCTTTACAAAAATGCCCAAGTTTACCAATGCTCGCTGCCTGATCACATTCACAACTAGTGATCTCCGTCTGTGTTACGCACTACAGAATACTCAGCTACGACTGTGCCGTGCAGGGTCGCGCAGCTGATTTTATAGCCCAGACTTATCTTGGGTTCTGATTATGATCACTTTACGTGACAGACAAGAAATTCACTTAAGTCACAGACAGCTTAGTATCGTTTTTTCCCAAACCACACTTGCATGATCATTAGGATGAGCTTGCAGAAGTTAAAGAGGCGGTTCGCAGATAACGTGGAAACTTTCCGCAGCGCGTGCACAAGAAATAGCTGAATAATGTTGTGCGCTGTGTGAGGCGACGAGTTTTGTGAAAGTGTTCGCGTGATATTTATTGCAGATGCGAGGCGCGCGGCTCACCCTATCCCATCGAGAGTCGGTATTTCAGAGACTCATCGAAGAATGTTGCACGCGTACGTAGCATGCAAGTACAATATATAGGCGTCCGCATGCACTTACACGTAGCGAAGTGTCGTGAGAATGCATTAGTATTGCTTGCAGGAGACTTCAGACAAGCATTGCCTGTTATTCATCGCTCTTTACCGGCAGATAAAATATATGCGTGCTTTAAATTTTCACCTTTATGGCAACATGTTAAATCATTCAAACTAACTACAAATATGCACGTCCAATTGCACAACGATCCATCTTCAGGAATATTTCACGACAATTGTTGGAAATTGGGAATGGATCATTGCCTGCAGATAACATCACAGGACAAATTACGTCTCAACAAAATTACAGTACTGTAGTTACATCTAAAGTTGAACTGATAGATCACACATTTCCAAACATCGCAATGAACTATGTTGATCACAATTGGACAAGCGAGTGAGCAATACTTGCAGCAAAAAATAAAGATGTTTACGAAATAAACGACAGCATTCTTGAGAAAATCCCAAGCGAACATGTCACATACAAATCTGTGGATTTAACATTACAAGAGAATGAAGTGGTAAACTATCCACCAGAATTTCTAAATTCGCTTGGTGTTCCAGGATTGCCTCCACATATATTAAAATTGAAAATAGGAGTGCCAGTCATTTTACTTCGTAACATCAATTCACCAAAACTTTGCAACGACACACATCTTGCAATTAAAAAAATTATGGGCAATACTAAAGGAACTACCATCTTGAAAGGTGCTTTCAAAGAAGAAGATTTGCTTCTTCTAGGAATTCCATTTATTACATCAGAAATTCACTTACACTTTAAAAGAGCACAATTTCCAGTCAGATTGGCATTTGCAATGACAATAAATAAAGCTCAAGGGCTGTCATTGCAAATCCAAATCCATCCAACTTATTCATACGCGCGGAATATGATAAAACTTAAAACATTGTATACAAACAAGTACTTCAATAATAAATATTTTGGAAATACATATACTTCCTTCAATTAATTTCACAGAAATGAATAGAACCAAAATATTTTATGCCACAGCAAAGAGTGGCCGGGTGAGCTAGTTATAAATGAAATATGATCATTTAAAGTGTTACAGCAGCTGCTCTGAGCATGCGAGGCATGGATGATTTATTGCTGAGCGCGCTATAATTTGCAACCGGAGACGCGGCGGATTTTCTCAAAGTAATGTTTACAAAGTGTGCTTATTATGCCTAACAGGCCACGTGCCGCTCCCGATCTTGGGTATGGGGTGTCTTTGAAACGTCTGAAGAATTCTCTGGATTACTGATCTCATTTCTGTCAACTAAACTCGTGATCGGAGAGCTGTTTGAGATAATACGAAATGGTAGAATGTAATGTGGGTTGTAAATGGAATGTGTGGCGGTCGCAAAGCAGAGTTTTTGTAACTCTTGTGCGCGAGTACTTCGAAGACAAACCATCCGTGCATTTCTTGCCATAATACATTAAATAAATATTCACTGTAATTAATATCGCTTACCTCTACTAAATTTGTTACATTGTATTAAGTAAGTAACTATGATGTAATTAGGTTGTTTAAATGAAACATCAAATTAATTTATTTATATCGCGTATTGTAATAACCGATGTTTGCTATCCCAAATCTCATTTTAACACCAGTGTACTCTGCACGGCGCACACACAAGTGGCTCAGGTAGCGCACCATATTCAAACGGAGCGCGATTGTTTCCTTTCCTAGGAAGAAGTGACCAGACTTTTCCAGAGTTCGCAAGTCCTAAATTACAGCGGCGCTACTGTAACACTGTATTCACGTCTGTTGAACTTGTGTTCTGTACTGAGCACATGTGTAAATCTGTGTCTAAATTTCTCGCATGTGAAAAATGTGATGGACTTTGCCGATAGTCGGTGGTATATCTCAGGGTATTCCCATTCTTCCACAATTGCATTCCACAGCACCTCATTTATGGTGGTATTGTTAAATCTCTTATACTATTTTAAGTGCTAACAGTAATTCACGCTTGAAGTCTACTTATGGATTAGTGTTCGCGCTAAAGCACAAGATGCTATGACGACTGTTTTTTACCTGGACACCATATCCACATTCACATGGTTACCTGTACACACACCAGCACAAGTAAACTAATTACGAGAAAAATTAGATACTGCTTGTGTGTCTTAATATAAATAAGTATGTATAATTAAGTGTTAGAGACGACTATTGGGTAACAAATTCCTGTACTTACAATACAATACATCTCAGTTACCTCAAGCCATACTTACGAACATCATGTTCTCTCATGTAATGGGTTTTCCTTCTTTCTTTATCTTCGCAAGAAAGAGATATTTTTTAACGGAGAGCCTTATATCCTGATTGCCTTTTTTTACTGGGGAAAATATTTATGTTTTCTGTAAAAAAAACCGATGCACCTTATTAATGTACAAATGCATAGAACATTTTTTTATTATTATCGCTAACATCTAATCTATAGAACCTGTGTCCAGGTATTATTCCCTCTGCTGTATGTATCACAGCAGATTACATACTTTGGCTGTGATCATAAACTTAATGAAACTGCTATAAAGTGTGCGACTAAACCCATTGTAGGGGAGGAAAGATTTTTTCAGTGAACTCGAGACTTTTGGAGATTCGCGTTTTACAACAAAGTGGCTGATACCTAGTAGCGTAAATAAGTACTAGCTTATAGGTTATTAACAAACAACAGTTTTATATATCGCCAATCAGTGCACGAAATTTTGCGCCAAACTAGAAACTTGAGTTTTCAGATCTGGCATCTTCCCTTCCAATAATTAATTCGCACACAGCTGCTGTGTTAAATTTTGTTTTAGTTTTTCAATATCGCTGCAATGTACAGTATTTGCCCAAAATTCAACATATTTCCATTTATGTTGGTTCAAGAAGCACCATACATATAAATATAGGCTGTTCACGGTAAACTGAGCAGTTTTGAAAGCCCTATTTAAGATCTATTTGCACAAATATTGTGTATTCCTCCACCATATGTAAAATTAACATTACCACAATTCTCATCGCTTTACTCATGCGTTGGTCAAGATAAAACCGTGAAATTATCACAAACATAAATATTTCAAAAATGTGGTAATTATTACACTAGTATGCATTAAAACAAATGTAAGCAAAATAAATCATATTGGTATTCACAAATGTTTACCTTAACACTTTTAACGAAACGTTAAGACATGGAGTACTTTACCTCCATCGTTGTCACCCTTACTGGGTGCATACCTGTCGGGTGCCCGTTAAAATATGTGTAGGTAAAGACAGTTAAATTTTTCAACAGTTGATTTCAAATATACTCACTTTACCGTGAACAGAATATAAGATAATTTTCGGACTCTTCTTTGCTTTTGTTACAGAACGTACCCTTCGGTTTAGGTTTTTTACAAAGTTGTAGTACACACCTAACAAAATTTATTTCATTTTTTTTATAGCATTTTTCAATATTTGATGTTTTCCAGTTGGTCAAGTAAGTCTGGCATGCAAACGATGCGCCAGCTCAAACCAGATATTTTCTATTGGGTACAAGTCGGAGCTTTAAGAGGACCAAACGACTGTATCCAACCAATAATACAATTGATTTTGCTTTATGGGCATGAAAAATTACCATATTGATACAGGAAAACGCATTTTTCAAACTTTTTTTCACACCATGAGAATCATGCGATTGTCTAAAATGTCTTGATACATGCCAGAGGTCATTGATTCAATTGCTGCTAATGTCTCAAGCCAAAGCTAAGAGAAACAGACTCTTATCACTACACTACTGTGACAAAATTTCGCTGTCGATATAACATACTCAGGTAAACACTGTTTGCAAGGGATCTACCAGGTCCACACATAAACATCCGAGTGTCACATTATATACTTTAAGTCATCACTCCCTAAGACCTTCCACTTCTTTACAGTCCAATAATGGTGTTGTTTGCACCACTAAATATGATGTCAAACATGAGTGTGCGTGATAAGTGATACCCATGGGAGAGGCACGACCACGAATACCAACTGCTGTCACCTCCTGGCGGATGTACCTGAACCTCACTTGTCACTAAATTCTTCTATAACCATTGATATGACTGTCTGAATCTTGGTTCTCACAACATTCTTTAGAGTTTACCAGACCGATTTCGTTAGCTTCGAAAATTACAATGACATCGCTAACAGTGGACCGAGGTAACTATCAACTGCCGAGAAGTCTATATGATTAAATACCCGAATAAATGCACCACTAAAATCATGAACTTTTGAATGGACGCAGCTAGGTTAACTAATGCTTATTAGAATCCAGCAGGGTAGCTCCACTGGGAGCAAATCGGTACTCGATTACTTTTGTCCAGGTAGTGTGTTTGCATGATGAATGCACATGAAACGAAGTAATACAAAATTATAACTGGCTATTGGTCATTTCAAAACTTTATCAGTGTAAGGTGAATGGTAACATGGTCACTGGCCTAATCGCCTATGGAGACATTTATCACTGGCTCACTAGCTGTTGATAAACTCATTAGTTGCGATCGGTGACCAAATGCCCCTACCCGTAGTGCACGCTCTGTCTAGAGACGGAAAAGTTGGTATAACAGGCAAGGGTGGGGGTTGAATAGATTCTATGGATTGGTTGAAGGTAGGGGATACGATCTTCAAAAAGAATGAAATACAGAATCAGGAACAAGATACTTACTCAAGAGTCTCGACTATGCTATACAGCTGCCGTTAAGGCAAGGTGACTATAGAATTGTTATTATTACCATTATCTGCGGGTTGGAGATACACTAGTTAGAAAAGTGGCAGGCTGGGTAGCTGATGTAACAACACTATTTCTGAGGAGTGATAATGTCTCCTTCATATATAGGATATTTCACAAATGGTGGGCATTATTCCAGGAATGAATTACCAATATGTAGACAAAAAAAATATTACTACAACATGAGTCCGGAAATGATTGGTTTCCGAGATACGCATGTGTATCAATGACGCATGCCTTTTTACATCTCCCTAAAGGAGATGTTCAAAATTTTTACCACCTGCGTGTATACAGGTGCCACATCGACGTCTCACTCCCCTGCGAAGATGGTCCCAAATGCCTGGAGTATTACTACATCTTTCCTAACAACCCGCCACAATTCGATTCCGAAGGGGCACCATTTCAGGCACTGGAGACGAATTCACCAATCATTTTAAATTCTATGTGGGTCCTGTATACATGCAGGTAGCGGACATTTTGAACATCTCCTTTATGGAGATGTAAAAAGGTACGTATCATAGATACACCTTCATATCTCAGAAACCAACCATATCTGGATCCATGTTTAAAAAAATCCTTTTTTTTTCATTGTCTAAACATAGAGAATTCATTCCTGCAATAATGCTCACCATTTTTAAACCTCCTGTATAGACTGCTCAAGGTAAATATGAGGTTTGGTAGCCAATATTGGGGCTAATGGGGGCCGATGGCGCCACAGACAGGTACGAGAATCCATTCCTGTCACCAACCTCATAAAGTACTGGTGGCAGCAATGCGAATGTAACTAATACTCTGATTATCTTAGTTGATATATAAAGCTTTCGTAGACATCGGGTACACGCACATACAATGAAAGCATTCAGGCTGCTGCGATTAATGTGCTTAGCTGCAGGTAATAGCAGTGTGTCGCTGAGGATGTGGTGACTATGCTTGGCTGCACCAACAATATAGTAAGACTTGGTACAATATAAAATTACTTAAAGAAATTTCTAAGATTATTAATTATATCGTGTAATTATTATAAAACGTTAATGCATATAGATTTCACTTATACCTAAATTGTGTTAAAGCATTTATGTATTGCCTTTAAATAATATCAGTTTTATTTGCAAATTACTATGATGATTTATTTCTCCTACACAAGTGTTAAGAACATATTTGTAAATGATCTTGAGGCATTTTAAACACGGAATCTCTCCTACGTAGAGTAAGAATTAAGATGGTTTTAAAACTGTCAGGTAATTATGTAAGATGTGTCACAAATTATATAAATGTATATCTAATGAGTCAGATGATCATAAATACATACATTAATTTAACTCTACATGGAACTGCATTCACAGTAAGTTTTTAAGTTGCAGATTACTGTGTCATTTCTTCGATAAAAACTTTCTTGCTTATGAAATTATTTTAGCTGGTAAAGTTCTTATAGAACCGACCTGATGATACATTCCGTCCCACGCAGCCGGCTAGCTGCTTTTCACACTCGTCCACCAGGTAGAACATTTTCTTTATTTTGACAGAGGTGAAGGTTGGGGAGAGCTTCACTCTGAGATGCCTCGACTTCTTCCTCTTAAGACCGAACAAGTTTTGGTTATAAGGGAACTCCCCAGGGCTTCTTCAGGTGAGAAGTGTCGGTCGAGAAAAATGTGAGCATCATTCACGAGGACATTCTTCACCAGCTTCAGGTCGCATATGACGAAAACTGGCTTTTCCATAAAGAACACTCAAAATATTTCTTGCTAACTGCTTGTTTGTACTTTCTGGTTAACTAACAGCCAGTGCTCTCACAAAGCAGAAGAAAACTGTTGATGCTTCCAAAGAATGGTGTCGGATTGATGAAGTGGACGCCTCGTTTCTCCCAGATGTTGAAGTTGCGGGTCAAGTAGCAGTGCAGAATTATTGTAATGAATGTCAAGAAGACCGACATTACATCCAGAAGCAAGGAGTCAAATATTACTGCCATGCTGCTGATTCAAGTTGTGCATTCACTGCCTGAAACAACAGCATCAATATCACCTATGAGTAAATGTATCAATGTAAGTGCTGATGGGTAATAGTCTAAGATAAAACACAACTTCATTCGAAAGTCGAGTACACATTACAATTTTTAAAGCTTTGATTTGTAGCGCTTTTTGGAAGTTGCTGCTTCAGTGAGTAACAAATGTACTAATTTTGTTCAGTATCAAAATTTCGTTATTGGATCCACAGTTGATTCGGTGTGTTTGCACTGGCATCCTACTCGGGTATGCAATTCACTACTTGATTTTCGAAAAGGAATTTTTCTTACATTTGAGGAATTTCATACGGTTAATGGCGAATATTGCTGGAAGTGATGAATAATTGACTGTTAATGCTGTGTCAATACCAGGTGTATTGTTTAGATGTTAACGTTGTTCATGACTAAATTAAGTTTGGAATTTATAACTCATTAAAATAAATGTTTGTCTATGTGGTTGGTAATAATGGGCGGGGTTGCATATTATATGATGCGACGCTGTGTGGCCACCAAAATCCTGGCGATGTAGTCATAAGCTGCCAAAAATACTTTTTTTTTTGTTCATGAATGCTTGTTTGGATGGACGAACTACTGAAAACTCTTATATTCTGCTTTCTTTACAACGTAATAAACCATCATATAAAAATAATATTGACCTTACCTAGATGGACACTGAGAGTTTCGTGGTCGACATATGCACAACGTCTACGAATACATGCTGTATTTTGAAAAATGGAATCTCTCGTAACTACAATAAAACATAAGATGGTATCGACACTGTCAGGTATTTAAGAGATATGTGTCACAAATTATATACATGTCTATATAATGAGTCAAATTATAATAAATACAAACATTAATTTAACTCTACGTGGAACACTATTCAATGTATGTTTTTAAGTAGGAGCAGACTGTATCATTTATTCTATAAAAATATNCATTCCTTCGATAAAATCAGACCAAATTTGATGTGTCTGTCAATCCACCCATTGCCCATCTTATTTTTCAAGCATAGCTGCCTGGTATTATACGGTGTCCTTTCCAATAACTGTGTATTGGCAAGAAAAACTGGCCTGCGAGACTTGTATCATAGTAACCTTTTTTGTTAATTTGAAAATGATTAATAATAATCTACGAAAAAATATAAATTAAATACAATGGTTACTCGGTTTTGAATAATAACAAGAGGACACCACAAATGTTATCAATTACAGAGGGACGATATTACAAATAGAATAAGTATTTTTTTATCACCTTAGTTCAACCAAACATTTTATTGGAATTTGCTGTCGGAACTCAATTGTTTTTAATGTGCTAATAAATTCCTGTTTGAACCCCGTGTTTTCAGAGCGCGCCTCTCTCAATAATTGTTTTAGGCCATTAGTCGTATTGCGTTTTCCATCTCATTTTACAAAAGGAATCAACTCCCAAAGTTTGTAACATTTGGTCGGACACAACTTGTTAACACATTTAACCATGATTATGCATAAACATGTCGGGTTATTTTATTTAACCTTTCTTGGTGAAGTGCCATTTAAAGGCCTGACATTTGACAACCTAATGAATTAATTTATTAAAAATTTATAACATTAATATACTTTAAATTTTGTACACCTCAGAACGTTTGACAAATTAATTTGTGATGATGATTTTACGTGTCTCTGAAAGCTTTAAACATATTTAGCTTGATCGTACGTCCATTTGCGAGGAAGCTTCTTTCCTTTATATCTAATGAAAATTTTTATTATGATATATGAAACATTTTTGTTGAGAAACGTTCCTAGCGAATAATTTTAGTCTCCAAAGGTCCATGGTTGAGATATTAAGTCCTATGTACGTAACTACCTAGTTACGAACATGCTGTAGATTGTTCCTATTAATTATTATTTATTTATGAGGGAGTGTTTTCTCCTAGATGCCACAGGGGTTTTATTTGAGAGGAAATACATTAGTTATGATGAAGAAAATTCTTTCCTTGTGTGCTACCCAAGCTCTGGGAACTGCGATTCATCAACATTTCTCTCGCTTAACGGAGCCATTAGGGGTTGTCTACAGATGCTCTTGAGCTGGTCACCTCGTAATGTTTAAATAACATAATATACTCCAACAATACAACGTAAGAAAAAGTTTTAACATGTGTGTGCGAATTTAAAAAACAATACCGAACCTATTTAGTAGTTAATTTAATTGCATTGAGGCAGGATATTTTATTTGAGTTGTTTCAGCTTGTGTCTGGAGTAGTCACTATTTGTGTTCACTGAATTCTATAAATGTATGTCTTCAGGAAGTAGGCTAATTATACTTAAATTACACATCCCAAAATAATATCGATTGCAGAATACACAGAATGAGTATAAAAGAATACCCCAAATTTGAAGGTCTATAGAAGCAAAACCAAACAACTTACAACCTTGATTGGCGAATCAAATGAACCGCTCAACCGTGAAGTTATATTACGATACATTCATAAATGTTCAATGTGAACACCATGAGCCGCCTGAACGACATATACGCGATAATCATACTCGTTCCACACTTTTGTCAGAACGTCCGGTGTTACGGTTTGGATGGCGTCCGTAATTCTCGTTTTGAGGTCGTCAATGTTAGCCAGCAATGGTGGACAAACCAGTTGATCCTTAATGTACCCCCATAGAAAAAAAAGTGGCACGGTGTAAGCAATGTACCCCCATAGAACAAACAATGGCACGGGGTAAGATCCGGGTTCCTTGGGGGCCAGTGATGAAGCGCACCTTGTGCCGGTTCACCAAACCATTGGTATGGAATGTAACTTCATCGCTAAAAAGCAGCTTAGACATGAAGTCTACCTCGTTCTGGGCAAGGAAATATCAGACCGAATCCTTCACATTGAGGTGTCGAATGTGAGTTCGCTACCCCTCACCACCTTAAACTGAGAGTGACGAATGCCATCCAAACCTTAACACCGGACATGCTGACAATAACGTGGAACGAGTTTGATTATCGCGTAGATTTCGTTCGGACGGTTCATGGTGGAGACATTGAACATTAATGAATGTATGGTAAACCAACTTAATGGTTCCACGGTTCATTTTATTGGTCAATCAAGATTGTAGGTTGTTTGGTTTTGATATTATAGACCTAAACGTTGGGGTATTCTTTTATACTTAACCTGTATAATACACTAGTAGAAGTTCATTTAAGAACGTCCCGTTAAAATACACATATCTGCCCCAAATTTGGTGAACTAGAAGAAGGGGGTGGTATGTGGGACTAATCAAAACATCAAGTCCGTGGAAAACCCAGAACATTAAATGAAATACATAAATCAGACACCTTGGCAAAGAGTGTAACCACTCCGAACGGCCACACATACAGTAATTCTAGCATTTCATTTGTCGTAAAAGTGCTGAATGTCTTTTTAGGGTACGATATCTCACACTCGCTGTACTTATAGGCGTAGCTGGGTGATGGTCGTTGTCGGGGCTGAGCTGGGTGTCAGGTGCCGTACCATCATGTCTCACACATGCTCGATGGGGCTGAGTCTGGAGATCTACCGGGTAAGGATAGCATCCGTACACTATGTAGAGCAGGCTGTGTTGTTCTAGTGACATGAAGGCGAGCATTATCGTGCTGGAAGATTAGCTCCTGCAGTGTGTCGAGATATGATCGGAAGACATGTTTCCAGAACATGTCCGACTCTCCGCACTCCCTTCTCTTCTGTACCTGATCCCTAAGATTTTACAGGAGACAACTTTCAGAGCCTATACACAGGATTAGCGTCACGGATGTGTGACGCATTCCTCCTGCTCCCCTAAATGAATACCAGAGGCGATCGGGATGTGTAACTTATGGGCTGCCATGCCATAATCCCAGGTGTGGGTACGATATGGCGAGTGCGAATACACAATCAATATTTTCCACTCACCCTCACGTCTACGAATGCGAACAAAGCCATAATTTTGCCCAAAGTAGAAACGACTCTCATCACTGAATACCACTGCTCTCTATTCGCCTCTCCAGCGCACTCTTTCCCGATACCATCGGAGACGTTCATGACGACGAGCAGGTGTCAGGGGTGAACATGACAGAGGTACACGAGAATGTAAACCTATCTTCAACAATCGATTTTTTTGTTGTTCGTGCAGACATATGAAAGGTCACAGTGGCCATGATTGCACGTGAAGTTGCTGTTCTGTCAAGTCAGAGAGGTCCGAACGAATTTTCTGTCCAGTCACTCATCAGTGAGGCGAGGTTGCACTGGTGGGGCTAGGCGGCTGTGGAAGCACTNCCCCCCCTTTTTTTCTGACAAGCCCAGTCACCTTGGCCTGATATGTCTCAACCTTAATGAGTGGCAATTCTGTGGGACGTCCGGCAAACCTCTCGGAGTCTCACTATGCGGCCACGCTCAAAGTCGCTTAACTGTTCAAATGTGCTCACCGTTGTCTTCCATAAACTGCAGACACACACTGTGATATACAAGCAATGGAATCGCACAGAAAACTGCACTCGTGTTGTCAGACGACCTGCGATGAGACACTGTACGCGAGTCGTACCGTTCCACTTTATGATCAGAATGCCCTACACACACGATTAGTTTGTGTGGTAAACCCCATTTCGATTTAATGATGTTTAGTAGATGTTCTTCAATGCATTTCCACCAGTGTATTTACAGAGCCTATGTTGTACAGACTTGGCATGAATATGAAACTATTATCATTCAAATACTGTAAAATGAAAAGCTTATAGCAGTAATACTTAGAGCTGTTCTGACCTGCGAGTGTTAATAACAAGAGAGGAATTAGGTACCGGTTATATGCGTAGGTTATAACCTTCTTTCCAAAGGAAAGATAGTATTTTGAGATTACCTTTCTGTCTGCCTGTGTGCATGTCCCCTTAAAAACTTTTGAACCCTCTGGCATATTTTCGTTACACTCGTTACGATTATAGTGCTCAGAAAGGACACTGGCTTTTATACTTTTCGAAAACGTCGATTGCTTATTTTCAAAATGACGGTAGTTTAAATTATTAATGGTGCCGTGTCATATCTCAGGAATCATTCAACCAATGTGAACCATTATCGGCGTGTTTAAGGTCAAAACTTTCAGCGTTAAATTCAAAAACTCCTATCCTTATTGCTTGGCCATATTGGAAGATAGCGCAAAGTGAAAAATTAAGTGGGGAAATCATAGCTCGCGAACTACTCGACCAATTCCTGCAAATTTCGCGTGCAAGTATGCTACGATAAGACGCCTTAAATGTATACGACGCTGATACATAGGGCACTTGTTTTGAAAATAACCATATAAGTATTTTAGTTAGGTATATTATATATAATCATTTAAGCAATTTCAGTAAAGTCTTGTAGGGCGATAACACTTGTCTCGGGCATTAAATATGCTAATTCGCACTTTCTTGCCCACCATTTTGTAACACATAACCGAATGAAAAAAATATATCTCGTATTTCATATCTCGCAAACCATTTACCAATTGCCGCCATATTTGGCAATCAAGTAATGTGCAACCAAAATTTAAATTATAGTATATAAAGGAAACACTTATTGTCAAAATGGCTGTCGTATCAACGTTTTATGTAGGTCTGCCAGATCTATAGAAACTTGTAACATATTTCAACCAAACTTTAAATGTGGCTGTTCTTTACTGCCAGTATTAAATACGAAAATTCTCAGCCCTTTAATCCATAATTTTGTAAGGTAGCACTTTATGAAACAATAGATATTTTACCTCGTATTTACGGAAGTACTCAACCAATTTAGCACACGAATAGTGTATGTTTAGGTACCCTATCCATGGATAATTTTATTATATGAAGCCCTAACGTTAAAAATTACGGCCATGCATATTAATTCTATCTAGGCAAATATATTTGTTTCCGAAATATGGTTTAAGCAACAGGCACCTTATTTCTGTATACACGAACGACGGATGGTAAAATTTGCACCAAGAAGATATCGATATAACTAATTAACCTACACGTCTCTAGGATTATATGTAAGTAATTTAAATGAGGTGTTTGTGAAACATAGTACGAACAAGTATGTCAAAGTTTTTCTAAGTGGGAGGAATTTCCAAACTGATTTGAGAATAATTGCTCGAGTAGTTCCTGAGATACGATGTTTTTGCCTAATAATTTTTGTTTGGAGATAGCACGTTCCAAAATGATGGATGATAGAAAGTATTACTTAGTGTAATATATTGTACATAGTATGTACTTCAGAACACCAAGATTGAAGTAGTTAATGATACCAGATATATGGTAAATAACAATATTATAATAACACCATCGCTTTGACACAAAGGTACCATTATATAAAAATTTAATATGGCTTTTGCAACACTGTTTAAGTGCAAAATGTGGTGGTATTTGGTTGGTAATTTTTATAGGTGTGTATTTAGTTGTTAATTTCAGTGACATATTTCAACATGGTATATTCAATAAGTAATTGAATAGTGTATTTTGCGCACACAATAATAACTATTAGTATACGCCAAGTTGGGTTCACATGTGTTCAGTTGTTGCGATGAAGTAATTTAGAAAATAAGTAACATGACCATTTAAAACTACATGTTTCATACTTCCTGTAATATTTCTATTGGAACGTTAATCTTTTAGGATTTATATTGTTTTTTTCTTAATTACTAGCTGTGCCCGCGGCTCCGCTCGCGTGGACTACAGAGTTATTGTTGAGGTGTTTTTTTTTTTATAAAGTTGAATTTTACTTAGTGTTAACTATGAGATGACAAATATTTTTATTTAAACATACTTATATCTTTTAAAAGTGTCAGACATTTATTTTCAGATTGGGGACTATATAAACATAATCAATTACAACTTGACCTTGTATACTGGAAGTATCTATGCAAATAGGAAATTAGCTAATACACCAACTTTTTACTGCACTATACGATCAACCGACTCGCGAAAAATTACTTGTTCGCAAAACTTTTGATATGTCTTAAAGTATGGGCAGGAATAGTATGCTGTGTAGAACATTTATTATCTTTGTTAAACAGTTAT
Source organism: Clitarchus hookeri (assembly GCA_002778355.1). Classification (NCBI taxonomy): domain Eukaryota; kingdom Metazoa; phylum Arthropoda; class Insecta; order Phasmatodea; family Phasmatidae; genus Clitarchus; species Clitarchus hookeri. The sequence continues at coordinate 234,777 of NQII01001531.1, read as the reverse complement.
AATGACATTTTATCGTTGATAAATATTAAGATTTTAATGAGGACACAACAGCTTGAATTTTACGCATTTATTTATTGAAAAATTAAATGGTTAAAACGCTTATTAGTATTTCTCTGTTATGGTCGTTCTATTCTGCACAATTCTTAACTACATGGCATTGTTCCATCTTTAACTGTTTAAACAGTGTATTGCAAGATAGCGCGCTGGTGCCAAACTTTTTTCCTACTTGATTCAGTATTATTGTCACTGCTTATTCCTTATGTTACTTTACATAACAAAATATATACTTAAACCTTGCCAGAGAACATAGCTTTGCATTTTCAAAAACCACGTTAATCGGACTAGTGGTTCTTGAGTAATAAGCGCACTAATATACAGGCAGACAGACAGAGAGACGTTGATGTTTATAATATGTATAGATGATAGTTCACTTACATATGTGAAAAATGCAACACTAAGAAGGATACATACGATTGACATGAATTTTACATCACAGATTAGGTACATGACAATACCCAATAGATTAGGATTGCAGAACTGCTCATGTACTCTTTCCTTGAGAATTCAGCATGGCGTGAAGCCCTCACGTGCTGCAATCAGAGCCCTACAAAAAGTGGAGTGGCAGGCGAAGATGACAATTTCACACTGACGGTGCATAGCAAAGTTATTGAGTAATGTGAGTTTCCTTTGGTCTGTAAGTCGCTGCACTCAAAGGTATTATACCTCGCGTCAATATCCTCAGTAAAATAAACACAGAAAGCGATAAAATAATGTTCTCTTATCTTGGGGGGGGGGGTTTATATTTATGTTATCTTCCTAGCGCTACATCTGTCCATTATCCTACTTTATGACTGGTTCTAAAAGTGTGAGTCGTCTGAAATGAAGGTATGTGTAAGCGAATGTAGGAGTAAAAGAGACGAATATTTATTAGGCTTTGCAAATGTGAGCAAGCCAATGTCATTTCTAAACTACGTAGCCGATTCCAAACAGAATTACAAGTAGCCAACTGAAATAAATTTTACACAAAAACATAGATATTTAAATGACCAATTATCTTGTAGTACACAAGAATCACATCTCCACAAACAAATTAACAAAGATATTTAATTTCGTTTGTGTCTGGATGTTATATACATTTAAACTCAGTTTGTGAAAAGGAAGGACATATTAATTAATTACAATTTCAATAAAACTATTTGCAGTGTCGTATTTATGTTTTTAATGAAATAATAACATTATATTAAGGTTTTTGATTATTGCAAAATTTATGATATCATGTGCACCGCCCAAACTTCTTTTCTGTCTTTAAACACTCTGTAAATTATTATTGTTATTATTATTTAACCCAGATTTTCAATTTGTAAGGGTAAACCAGAGTTCTTGTTTTACTGAAATAGGAATAAGTATATCCGATGTGTGAAGCAGAAGAAGGGGATGAGGGTGGTTTCAAACATTCCGCAGGAAGATGATTTCTTATGCCGATCACTGTAACGAGCAATTTTTCGAGCTATTTACCTATATGTGCAACATTTTTTAACAGTGGGTTAGAAATAATTCAAAATGCTATTAACAAAATAATGCTAAATATATACTCGTTAAATATACGTGTGGTAAAACATGCATTTACTGAACTATAAAATACTCTTTCTTCGACCAAGAATGTTTTCCAAGAATCTTAAGGTTACTTGGTGGAGATAAAATACAGAAACAGTTTTCTAACAAATTCCACAACTATTTGAGTTGCGTGAAGTTTTTATTTACTTCCAAACCGTCTAATTCGTACTAAAAAACAATATCGGACTTCTTGCATGAATAATGCTGCAATAACCATATGTTTAGTGGATCGCGTCACCCAGAAAGTGCCAAGTATACCTTATAAATCTAAAAAGATTGAAGAATATAAATATTTCTCTCACAATTTTGCTTCGTTTCGCTTCTTTTTAAGTAAGTTATTTGAATAATTCCTGAATCAAAGCAAATGTCTCCACTTTTACCCAACGCTGAACATATTTGTAAAATAAGAAAAAACCTAAAAATTTTATTTCTATTAATTTTTTATGGAAATAAAGAAATCAATAAACATCAGTTTATTGCTTCAATTAAAAAGCGTTTGTAGCAATAACTGCAAAAAAAAATATTTCTGTGGGACCTAACTAAATAAATTTTGATATAGTGATTTTATTACAAGCAAGTTAATGTAAACTATATATTTAGAGAATTAAGTAATCTGTTATAATTTATTCATAGCTCTTTACTAAAATCACATCCAATAATTAGTTGTGAGTTAGTTTAAATTATCACTAATCAAATGGACTCATAGTGTGTCAGATATTTGGTTTTTATTTAAACAATCCCGATGATAAATAACAACGGTGTATCGACTACAATTTTCTTATTTCGCACATGGTGACTATTCAGAAGTCGATTACTCTTGACCAACAGATCTGCTATCACGATATGACTTTCACGTTACATGCTGGATACTTGTTTTGCTGGATGAAACGCAGAACTCTTTATCACGCAGTGGAACTTATCTCTGCTCATGACCAGCACAAACCTTGAGCTCGGCAGGCGCGGTCTGCACGCGCTCCAAGTCAGCTGACAGGAACACGGCTGCAAACTACAGTTCCCGTGTTTCCCGCTGTTGGTAACGCGACGCTGGCAATACCTGAGGGACGGATCTCGCCTCACCGCAGCCAGCTTTAACACGCTATTAAACGATAGACTGGAGGAGATGCAATGGACTGTGAAGACTATTGACTAGGACTGAAGACTGTAGTTAACTGGCCACTTATGAAATATGCACTTGAATAACAAATCCCGTTCCCAACAGCATACAGTACATTTTTAAGTAAAGACTACTTGGAGTACTATCAGTACGGAGTAGCACTATAAAGGCAAATGGAAATAATAGTTTCTGTATTGAAAATTACTTTCCTAATAAAATTATTATAGTCGTTTTGAAATGCACCTTGTTATTTTTTTATGAACTTTGGGGTTTACAAATTTATATATTTGCTTTATTTACACCGAGAAAAATAATATTTTTTTATTTGTTTATATACCTACGCTACCCTCGCCAACCAAACCTACCCTAACTATATATGCAAGAGAAAGAAAACACTGTGTAGAAACGAGAGGAAGTCATACATTATCAAGTTGCACAATATTGATGAACCTTGCCCGAAAACAATATTGCACGTACGCGAACCATGTTCTCAGTAAATACTGAATTCTCTCGTTCGCAATCACGCAGCCAGAGAAAGGGATGCAGAGGAATTCGCGATGTAAAACAAACCACTCCTCCCATCACTCCTTTTCTGCTCCGTTATTTCTATACCATATTTTTTCCTTACGCACGCAACAATTTTTTTGACAGCCAGCAGGATATGGTCACCTTCCTTTGAGAAACAGAACCCTTGACTTCTTACTTCAGACCGGTCGTTACACATACGACAGCACTCACACAGTCTCCCACAGTACAGAACACATACACAAAACCCCACTGTACAAACCACCGAAAAAAACACAGCACCATATTATTAACATACTACATTCCAAAAATAATTACACCAACCCTGCACACTCTACTATAGGCTGTTGAGGGTAAAGTGAGCACTTTTTAATGCCGTGTTTGAAAGTTCCTTTCAACTTATTTGTATCCTTTCGTCAATTGTTAATATAGAAATTGCAGTGTAACTAATAAACACAATGTATAAATTTTATAGGTATCAAAACTTAACGTATGAGGCCACAATTAAATGTAGTTTTTTGGTTATCATGACTATTGCAAGGGCATTAAAAAGTGCTCACTTTACCGTGAATACCCTATAACAATGTGAGGTTTCAAGAAAAGGAGCGCAATCTGGCATCAAGTATACACCGTTACGCACACACCGCGCAAGCATAAACGCTAACTGCACCTAACACACATGATGGTATCGTAGCACATTGTCAAGGTGTGAACTCGCCCTGACCACTACGTTGTCAGGATCATTGAACGTGGTTTTGCAGTGTGAGGTGAATGGCCAACACAATATCGACGTCCTGAACAAGGGAAGAGATTTTCCTCGCCTCGACCAAAAAAACCCGAACGTGGGTCCTTTATTCCACCAATAAGACATCTTGATCACTGGACACCGCCGTTTTTCATCACTGCCGAAGCTCAGAGGACGAATCATTCGTATCTTGTTATAATGTGTATGCCAATAAAATTCACCACGGGTACTAATTACAGAACAAAAAAATTAATATACAAATGAAATTATTATAAGTTGTTAAAAAAAATATTTTATCTGACAGAATTATGCATTTTAAAACAAGCATAATACAATTTTACTGCTATATCTTTATTTAATTTAAGTAAGGCCAACGATTTCGAGTGCGTATTTAAATCCATTTGAATAGCCGTTACATACACGGACGAATACTGACACGTTATTGAAGTATTTCTCATACGATAAAATCACTTTCCACAACAAGACAAATATCACTATCCATTAAGGCGAATTTATTAAGCCATGATGCAGGAAATCAACCATTTTCGCAGAAAACACGACAGGTGAAAAATTTACAGTCTGCTGAGACATAAAGGCGTAATTTTCTTTAGCAACGGCATATTCCAAGTTGTTATCAAAATTCGGGTACACGTCATTTTTCCTAAACGTTTGGGTAAACGCCTTCAGGATAAACAATGTTTAGGACAAATGCCCAAATGTAATTGTTTCCCGGATTAGTAAGAGGAGACACATTTGTAGGGCAAACACGTTTAGGGCAGACTACGGGCGAATGAAAACTTTTAGCCCGAATTCCCTAGGTATAGGGAAAACGTCGATCCTGGATCAGAACACAGAACATAAACTTTTGGGGTGATATCCTTTAGGGTAAACAACGTTAGAGTAAATGTCTGCTGGTGAAAAATATTTTAGATCAAACGTTTTTAGGGCAAACGAAGTTTAGGGGAAATGCCGGTCTGGATCAGTTACGCGAGAAAATGCCTTTAGGAGAAACGACGCACCCTCTCACAGAGGTACATTTCGTATATGCTCAGGGAGGCTTAACGTGACTTATCCGCCATGGTTATACTTGGTCTCCAACAATCTTTTGTTTACCGACTTGGTGCTTGTAATATGACTTATGGCGGAGGTAGAGTGCGAACCATCACAGGTGCATCTTCCTCGCCACACGAGCGCGCCCTAGTGTGCCCTACCGTAGAAAGAAAATGGAGTAAATTGCGCTCCCAAGGTGCGCAAAGGCCACTTCGTGTCCCAGCATTGGACTACTATTCTACCAATACGACTATCATAAACGACGTGGATATTATTTGAGATTAGAACTCTGTGTAGTAAATAAATGCTTTGAGATGTTTGTATACCTACTTCTTCTAACCAATTTTCCGTTCAATTAGATAAGTTTCAAAATGGCAAAAGTATTTTATTCACATAAAAGGGTTTGTCTTTTGAAAGTTAAGATATAAACCAACACGTTCATAACTGTTGGCAATGTGACTGTGACAGTTGTGTTGGTGTGTTGTAGGTCAATGCTGGGTACATACTTAGAAAAAGATTAATCTGTCTACCTCACCTATAATCTACGTACCACACAGCAATATGTAACAAACGACATGCTTCACTGACTAAATCTCAGAAACTTCCGGGCACTGTCTAAATCCTGTTTTTTCAACGTCCTTCGTCTCACAGCGTTAATTACACTGGTCAAACAAAAAAAAGTTTTTTTTCTTTCACAAGGGCTAAATAAACAAAATCTAACTACCTTTACCATGCTGAGTTCAAATATGTTCTCAGATTTTTTTCCATCAGGCAGGGTTTTTTGTGGCACGTGTTTAAAGTTTTAAAATAATTAGTACTTGCGAAACACTAAATAATAAATATATGGCTAATTTACGTNACGTCCTTCGTCTCACAGCGTTAATTACACTGGTCAAACAAAAAAAAGTTTTTTTTCTTTCACAAGGGCTAAATAAATAAAATCTAACTATATTTTACCATGCTGAGTTCAAATATGTTCTCAGATTTTTTCCATCAGGCAGGGTTTTTTTGTGGCACGTGTTTAAAGTTTTAAAATAATTAGTACTTGCGAAACACTAAATAATAAATATACGGCTAATTTACGCTTACCTAAAAAGTTTTATATGATGATTTTCGGCCATATTTTGCGTTCGGGATGTCTCTCTTCATGGTCCAGCAGTAGTCGGCCAGCATATTGGGACTCCATTTGCCTTGGTACCTCTTTTCCATAGTAGAAATCTGCTGATGAAAACGCTCACCATGTCCATCAGAGATAGCTCCAAGATTTTCAGGGAAGAAGTCTAGGTGAGAGTCCAAGACATGTTGCAGCCCATTCCTTTGTATGACGTCAGAAGATCACTCACTATTTCACTATAGTTTTCTTCTTTATTATTGCCAAGAAACCCACAACAGATATTTTTGAATGATTTCCACGCTGCTTTTCCCGGTGGATGTAACAGTTCCTCGAAATGTTCATCATCCGATATTAGTGATCTTATTTGTGGCCCTATAAATATTCCTTCCTTCAATTTTGCATCGCTTATTTTAGGAAATTTAGATTTCATATACATAAATGCAGCAGAACTTTTACCCATCGCTTTTACAAAAATTTTTATAAGCCCCCGTTTTATATGCCCGGGGAGGTAAATACACCTTTTCGGGATCCACTTATGGGATATTTGTTACATTTTTATGCCCAGGAATAAGGTATTCACGTTTAGGCCTTTATGTAGTGAGACTTCCTATCCCTGCTGTCCCATTCACACAAAAAACAGCAGAATTTAATGTATCCAAGTTGCAAACCTAACAATAAACCTATTACCTTCAAATCGCCACAGATATTCCAGTTATATTTAGTACAGTTAATTTTTTCTAACAACAATTTCATATTTTTATATGTCTCTTTCATATCACTGGCATGCGCGACAGGTATTGATAGTAATTCATTCCCATTATGCAGTAGTACAGCCTTCAAACTAACTTTCGATGAGTCTATGAACAATCGCCATTCATCTGACTGGTGTTGATGTCCAAAAACCTCCATTAATGAACAAACGTTATTACAAAAAACTGCATGGCCTTCTTTAGAGAAGTATTCACTGAAATCACTATCGCAACTACGATAAATGGATATCCGTGTATATTTTTGGAGTAGATTCCAACCTTTAAGCCTGGAATTTAAATCTCAGGCAACTGTTTAGACAAATTTAAATCCCGTATAAGATCATTAAGACCCTCCCCACCGCCCTCCCAGCTCATCCCGGGGAAACTACACCGGCGATGTGCACCGGAGTGCACCACGTATCTGCGACTACATGAGCACTGCCAGAGTCAGGTGACCGTCTCGCTTTCATGACCTCAAGAGAGATATTGTGAGGGCGTGATAATTCGAGCCGCTCAATATTGCCGAAAGACATACTTGTGCGTGTAGCGTAAGTTTGTAAAATTTTCAGTAATTTTTGGGCTTTAATATCACGTAAACAAACACTTTCTTTTTGCGCAGCAGTAAAAACGGGCTTTGTAAACCACGTATTCGAGCATTGGAACCCACACCCCTCCTGGTGTCAGAGTGGACTAGTCCACCGCGTGGCATATTTTATTAGGTTGCGTATCAAATTTATTTCCAAATCAATTTCTCTTTATGGTAAATTTTCAAACGCTAATTACTAATGAAAAGTGTTCTTGTATTTTAGTGATGTGAGTAGTTATAAATGGTAGGTTCTGGTACAGCAGATTGTGGAAGACCCGAAGGCAGGAGCCGACAGCCATCTTGGATTATGTCACGAGGCAAACGCCAGCTCTGTCATTCCTTGCCAGCAGCGATCATCTTGGATTTCCCTTTCTTCCCTCCTGCTCCATCGCTCCGGCCCTGTGGGGCTGGGTTGGGTACAGGCTGTGGTCTGGCAACCAACCTATAATGGGTGTAAGGTGAGGGGACTGGGTGCCTGAAAGCCGGTCGGGGGACGGCCGCGTGTGTAGGGGGGAGCCCAGAAACTGAGTACCTGGTGGGGAGTCATGACGGCTATGGAATGATTGCTCCAGTTGGGCCTAACCCTGGTTACAGGCTCTAGTGGTGGTGCCTGGCGCAAGTGTAAGAGCTCGCTAGTCGAGCTCCGGTGGGAGCCGCTCATAGGAACTAGTGATCCCTGGGGGCGTCTCCCTGCCGTTACGAAAAGCTTCCAACTCATCTCCATTAATGGGGCAGTGATGCGAACATAAAGCCTAGCACTGCTCAAGTCCATCTCCACCTCCTCGCGGTATGGGCTGGTAACATGGGGGCCTCCCCATGGCTAACGGAGTGAGGACGACTGAAGGCGGTGACGGCCTGTCTGTGCACAGATAATCAGTCACGGCGAGATTATGTGCAGTCTCCAGAGGCTGTATATATTCTTCGCCTGCGGTGAAGACCCGCGAACCGAATTGCACTCCCAAAGCTGAGCCTTGACTTGTGGCAGGTTGGGGATGATCTCGGGGTGGCGGAGTCCTGATGAAGGGTCTGTCTGGCGTCCTGGAGGGGCTGGGCTGCTCTGGGTGAAAACTCAGTGTGCATGTCTGAAAATTGTGGGTACCCAGGGGATCAGTGTGAAAGCCCCGGCTTAGGCCGTGCTGATCGCGGGTCGGACTCTGGGTGGCAGTGGTTGAACCTTCTGCTTAGAAGGAGATCTGGAGGTGGGTACTTGCCTGGAGGGCGGGCACTGCACGTATGAGACGGGTCGGTAGCCGCTGCCCTGGAAAGCAAGCGTGCCGGCTCCCTTCGGTGTCAGTTTCAAAGGGTTGGTACTCATTAACGAAGGGTCGATGGTCTGGTCCGCCTAGTAAGAGGACTCGTTTACAAAGCGGGTTTGTAGAGTGAGGATAGCACTCGGCCCCATCAAGGTGGCGCATGCCGATTCAACTCTGCATGTTGCTGTTGACAGGTGAGGTGGAACCACTCTTGGGTGGAGAACATCCACCCACTGCGATTGGAAAGGGCGTTACTCTTTCTATTGACAGTATTCAACTACTGTCAATTAGAGCACTGACCAAGCTCAAATCAATCTAGGTTATATACTTAGTCCAAGTCTGCGGGGGAGTGCGCACCAAAACAGCCTGGTGTTAAATCGCTCACATTTTCTATATGTGAGCACTGACTGGAGTGACAGACAGACGTCGGATCTGAAAGTGGGAAGCCCTGATCGCACTCCCCTGGTAATAATGCTCTGAAAGTTGTCCCCTGTAATACCGTAATGGATCAGGCACAGGAGGAGCAAGTTTAGGGTCACAACATCCGCGCCACGTGATTGGCGAAAACATGTTCCATCGCTCCACCTCAGCACATAATGCTCTTGTATTCTGTTTGGAGGTTTTCCTCATATAACTGCCAGTCCATCTCATCTCCCACATTCTATCCCACCAGTTTTTTTTCGCATGTTTCCTCTTATCCGTCTCGCCCCCTAAAACCAGGGTTTTCTCTTAGTTCTCCCATTCGTTCGCTTTCTCTCATCTCTACATTCTCCCCATCTCCTTCCTACCTCTCTCGCCCATTCCTATCTCTAGTCTTCACCCACCTCCTATCCACCTCTCCCATCTCCCACCCCTGGTGTTTTCCAATATGCCTCCCTTTCTCATCTCCCACCCCTAAGTTTTCTCAGAGTCCTTCCGATCTCCTTCCGGCCTCTCTTGTTCGTTCTATCTCCCAGGGTGGTTTTTTCATATTCCTCCCACCCCTCTCACTTATTTTTCACATCTCTCCCATCCCCCTCCCCCGGGGTTTTCTCAAAGCCCTCCTGGTCTCCTTCCTACCTCCCATGTCCTTTCCCCCTCTCCCATATCTCACCCCTCGAGTTTTCTCAGAATCCTCCCAATCTCCTTTACTGTTCTCATACTCTCTCATTCTTTCCTACCTCTCGTCATTAGGGGGGGTTTTCTCAGAGTTCTCCCAGTCTTCTTCCTGACTCTAATTCTGTCCCTCGGGGGGTTTATCATATTCCTCCCACCCTCCTCTCTTGCATATCGCGCCCTCCTCCGTCACCACCACCAGTCGGCCGCTACAGGAAGCAATCTTTAATTCTCTCACTCATCACCAGAGAGTTCTAATTACTGCAGGTCGTGGCTGGGAGCGCCAGGATCAGCGTAGTAAGTTTTTGTGTGTGTTGGTTCACCATGTGTGTTTAAGATATTTTAAAAAAAAATACAGTCATTCTACCCAGTACCGCGGCCACAGTCCTACACGTTCATAATAATAATAAAACAAATAGAGTTACGTTTTTCCTAAAAACAATTGTTAAGGATGTCAACCTAAGGCGAAACGAGATATACACAGAGTGCACGCATTCCCAAGTCAGCGTATGGTGGAATGCTGTATACACACTACCTCGCAGTGTGTGGGTTGGAAGGTAGCTGGCACTCTGTAACAACAAGACGAAAAAAAATTTCCATACCATCATTTCCAGCACCAGTCGGGTGGTAATGATAATATACGTGCTCCTTAGTGACAGTGCGAGAAAAAAAGCCACTGTCCATCGCAACACAGATGGAATGTAGCAGATGAAATTGAAAGATAACATCTGTAGCCAAAACTAAGCCCGGGCATAGTCCTAGACAAATAATAATTAAAAACCGAATGGTCGCAGATGTCTAGATGTATGTTTAGTATTCACCCCCCAGCTGTAAGACTGGGAAATACCCAGCAGCTGCACGGTCCCTGGTCCTCCTCCAGCCTGGGAAGTAATCACACAAGTATTTAACACACAGAGGGAAAACAGTGTATGAAAAAATGTACCCAGCACAAGTACATATACATTATTCTGGAATTAATTTTTTACTATAACTTTAAAAAATACATTAATCTGTAGTACATGCAGGCTCAATCACACCCCTATTGCAATGCTATTTAGCTCGAATTACACATCAATAAGCGCTCACCTCGGTAACCAGCAATTGTGTCGTGAATCGAACCCTAACCACTTCATGAAAAGATAACTGCTTCGTCGGCGAAGAACCTTCGCCACTAAATAGACATCGTGAAACTTAGTTGTCATGATCTCTTGTTTGTAAAATCTGCCCTTCAGCTTGACATCATTCATCTCGACGAGATAATATGTCTGTGGTTCGTAATGATGAATCTTGTGACCTCTTGTGACCTCGGGCTCCTGTTCGGGGTGTATTATTATGCAAATGTTTCCTTCACTCGTAATATCCAGACATAGTGACCAAAATTCGTTTAGTCTTGTGCCTGTCCAATCTCTTCACATTTTTGAACACAGTCGACAGCAAAGAATCATTCTTAATGTCTACTGGTGGTATGTGGATGGTTCGGTGCACTCGTTCATTGCAAGCAGATAGCAAACGAGGTAGTAAATCCAGCCAATTGTAACTTCCCTATTTCGATCATTCTCGCCACATGTCAGTCTTCAGAGTAGGGTTAAATAGCTCCAGATGGAAGCCCTCTTATCACCGAATGTACTGTAGTGATTAATTTAATTTGCAGCCATTAGAGAACAGAAGGTAGGATTGTAGAATTCTCTGCCAAGATCTGTCTGCAAATTTTTGCGTGATCCTTTATATTTTAAAACAGTCTTCATCGCATTGGCCACACCGAGGCCTCATTTCCGGTGAACTGGTACTCCCCACCCTTATTATCTTAAAAATGTATTTCTGTCAACAAGTATCTATAGCCGTTACTAAGAGCAACATACGGGATCATTTTAACCAGGTCAGCCTGGAGATGAGTACTTTTCGCCTGCGATAATTATGCCACGCAGGCAGGTAATGCTCAGGGGCGATCTGTACACTAGACATTGTTTCTTAGTATATGTCACCTCCTTCACTCATTCTTCTACAATATTCTTTATTTCGTTCGTTTTGGAATTATTGTAAGCTTGCTAAGATGCAATTAGTATCCATAGACACGACCCAAGATAATTCAAATCATCCCATAATACATACTCGAACTGACTACCTCCATCAAGCTATGCCAACATCCGGAAACAGGTTGGCAACAATGCCGAATTTCGGATGTGTCTCGTCCATATAAGCGTTGCTGGAAGCATCATTGTCTGCCAAATGTGCACTTGTGAGGATAAGTAAATGCTTGTACTTGTGAAGTGCCTCCAGTGAGAATCCACCAGGCTCGCGCTTAAACAGCAATTCCTAGAAGACTAGCGATGCCTACATTTCTTCATCACCAATCTGTAAAAAATCATTTGGTGGAAAAAATTTGCTTCTTCCCCAACAATCATTTCTTAATACGCCTATAAACACCAAACATTTTTTCGTTAAACCTATTTGTGTACGCAGATAGGTAATTGCGAACATTTGTCGTGCGCAAGTGAGATCTGTCTTTTTTGACATTTCAATGTGGCTAAAGGCAAATCATAATTTTCAAAAGCTGCAGTATCCCGCTCCAGAAATATCTTACACTTCCTCCCACTCCCGAGTTCGACGTCTGGTTCAGTCTTCATTTCAGCAGGGGGAACAGTTTGTTGTTGTAAATTATCTAGCAGAGATGTGAGTGGTTGGAAGGCCTTTTCCGATGCAGCATCGCACTCCATGCGTGCGCGCTTGGCCAGTAGATACTTATTGCGCACACTTGCAATTACACTATGTAAATCCTCGGCAGTAGTGTCCATCGTACTAACATTAAAAGCAGAATGTTAATAATATATATTTTAAGGCAATTACCATACGTTCGATCAGCTTAGGTGATTCTTCAATATAACTGACAGGGCAGTAAGAACTCTGTTGTCTAAGTCATCGAACGTCGTCTCCACAGCCAAGAGCTTGCTTCTTAAAGCATTCAGTTAGCGAACATCGTCAGTCAATATGTGAATTTGAGCATCTATCTTAACATACAACGTACCGACAGCAGCGAGGTTCGATTCCATGTTGACCACAGCCTCTAGCTTCTTACTTAAAGCAGTCAGCCTGCCTGCGCCCTCAGTCTTTACATTAAAGTGCTCATCTAGTTTTCTAACCAGACCAGTAAGAACTCAGTTGGCAACTCGCTCTCCTACATCATCGAGTTTCTTCTCCGCAGCCGCGAGCTTGCCTCCTAAAGTGCATAGTTTGAGTACATATTCAGCTAATTAGTAAATCTGAGCTTCCATCTTAGCAGACATTGCATTCATGTTGCCGAATAGCCGTCCTTCTATGGTCTCGAGCACGTCGCCAGAAGCAAAATCATTTATTTGGGACATACTCTAGAACAATGTACCAAGCCGCAAATCCAAGTTAGTACATAGTCAGTATATTCATATTGAGGAGACGACTTTCCACACTGGCGAGCTTCCCGCCTAAAGCAGGCAGTTTACTAACCCCTTCAGTCAACGCATGTAATTCAGTAATCATGGCTGTATGAACCTTGCTGGCTATTCGTTCTTCCACACCATTGAGTTTCGTCTCCAAAGCATCGAGCCGAGTCATACCATCCATTAGTGTGCGAAAATAAGTCTCCATGTCAGCCTGCAGTACTGCCAGCAATTGCAAAGCCTCTGAAGTGATGCTATGGACAAAGGATACATTAGTTCATAGCCGTCATGTTTCGGCCCTCCGCGATCGTTGGCCTGTCTCCCTCCAAAAATACCGTTTCTATGGTTAGTATATGTAATACAGCCCTCTGTTGCATGCTGCAGGCCACTATGACCGAACTTGGATGCAGTGTAGCTCATCGTTCACTGATGTGTGATAACGAACTTATCGAATCAACTTCGCTGCCTTCCCTTATGAAGTGGGAAATCTTAAGCTATCACAAGGAAACCATGATGTTCGTGCCAGCAACATAAGCACATACTTTTAAATCTGTCAGATGACATAACTATTAATGTGATCGGAGTAGACATGATGCAAATTCAGGTCATCCATGCGAATTAGAACAAGGAAATTAGCATTTTCACACAGAAGCTGCTAAGGTATACGTAAATAAGTTTGACACAGGTAAATAGAATCCACCGCCACATGATGTCCCTTAATGAAATACTGCTGCATGGTCGACTGTTTCGTACATGCCACATCGTTAAAAACAAACACAGAGTTTCGTAGAGCATCACATGGCAGCACAACTGCTTCATTGTCACTAAATGAAAAATAACGAAGACCATCTACTTCTTGTAGTTTTTGAGCTAGGCATAGGTGCTTTGGTTGTTGTAGCGATTTCAAGTATAGGAAAACATTCTCGAACCGAATATCGCTGGGTTCCTCTAAATGGCTGAGAAGCACACACATATTTCCACAGTTGCATGGTCCTGTTATGATACCCTGTACATTGGTTGGCAGTAGCTTTCCATGGTGTGATCATGGACATTAGTTTCCTCATCAGCAGTTATGCGAACAGGTAAGGTAACTGTTAAACACGACCATAAGCCGAGCTCTTATTTGTTAACGGGGCGCTCTTAGCCGCGAGGCCATACCGCACCCCGGCCTCCCAGTAGGCGGGGAAGAGGGATCACGCCCTCTCATCGCAGACATGACCAGCGCTTTCTGAATTGACCAAACCCGTTTGCCCCGACCTGTACACAGGCCGCACCAGGCAGAGCCCCGATCTGATATTGCAGATCGCACAGAGCATGTCCTACCACAAGGCCTGAGATTCTAGCACTCAGATTACCAAGCGTGTGGTATAGCCGGAGCACTACCCACGCCCCTGACGTGATCTCGGGCACGCCCCCGGAACAATCCTGTTCAACGTCCGGCTCTTTTAGCAAGAGGGGGAATCTCTCCGAGCCTTCTCCAGCATGCGGAGTCAACCACTGCCAGCACGAGTCCAACCTCGTCTGATCCAAATTCCAGGGAGTACCCCTGGATGGGCCAAGCGGATCATCCCGTGCTCCCTCTTAATTTCCATGGCACGTATGGGTTTTCCTGTGTCCGACTGCGTCGCCTAACCTCCATGCGGGAGTGTGCGGAGTCCCTCAGAACAGGTGGGTACCGCCATGACCGTCCGGTTTTACTCCCTTTGCTGTCTTCACCAGGAGCCGAGCTCACACGAAGCCGCACACCAGGCCGACTCGCAACATCAGACACGCGTCCTTTACCATCCTAGAATTTCTTCACAGGGAAATTCCTGTTTTGGGCCCCAGTGGCCTGAGTGCCAAGAGGTCCAACACCCCACCAAGTGGTCGGGCCTTGGTACTATCTATCGGCCCAAGCCATCACGGCAGATACCCCTGAACAGCCGCTAGAAAACTGTTTCCCATAGGGCACGGGCGGCAGAGCCCAGTCTGTTTAATCAGGGGTGGCACGAGAAGCCCTGGGTTGCCATGGATGTTGAGAGGCTATAAGAGACGCATCACCCATCCTTTCCGGAAACCGGTAAGTAGGTTCGTCTCGGCTACCATAGCCGAACAGGAAGAATGGTGGACTGTCATACGATCACCATTGAACTGAAATGTGAATGGATAAACCACAGGTACTTATCGCAACAGGACCACGCCCGAGTCTAGGTGATGTAGCCATCCTGAAGTCAGGTGATGTGGATGGCCAAGTTCGAGGTCGGGCGGTGTGGTTGGCCACATGCCACAAAACAAAGTAGATGTAGCGATACGGTTGTGTTAATATGTCGTATTTCGTAATGGCAGTATGATTAAGATGTGATGTGGAATGGTGAATATGCTGATGAACACCTTTTAGGTACACATTCCAGGTTACAAATATTGTGGGCCCAGCATGCGACTAGCATGGAGACTGAAGCGAGGAGTTGTCCCTGTCAATTCGTTGGAAGAAGCATTCAAGGAACACGACATTGCCTACACGACCAGTAGCAAGTTGAAAGTTAGGCAAGTAGCAAGTTGGAAGATAATAATTTGCCCGAGACCGTTTTCGCGAAAAAGCGAAGTCGATAGTTAGATTGCCGAGGCCTGAACTCGGCGAATGTCTAGCTGCCTGGGGTGTGTCCAAGATTATTAAAACTAAAGTCAAGAGAAGAATATGATTGAGGTTTGGAAGGAAGAAAAATACCAGGATGACACAGAGGAAACCTCGCAAAGTAGGGAAGCTAGGAGGCATCTTGCCCTCCATCTTGCCAGTGTTCGGCCTCCTTGGCAGTCTTATCGGTGGTGCAAGTGGCATTGCGATATTGGTGAACACAGCGAAAGACCGAAACTATGTGCCACAATAGGAATATAGAGGCGCTCGCTAGAGGTTAAAAAATGGCAGCAGACTGTACCTCCGGCCCTTCCATATAGGAGCAAAAATGGGGGATTAGGGTCGGGCGAAATAAGCGGTCTTAAAGTCACTACCCAGTTGCCTAGTGACCAACATAGATTATACTTAATTAGGACACACTACATGTAAGCATCAGTCATGTCCATAACCCTGAGCGTGTCCGGCAATAGCTCGGAATTGGGTTCTGCGCACTTTCCCCCGCTGAACCTAGAGGGGGTGCGTTCCATCGCGCTGATAGATTTTCAAACTTACTTCTCTGTACCGAACATAGAAGAACGCACTTGCATGTTTTGCTACATCAAGGATAACGGTAAGAGAGGAGAGGTGAGTGTACCCACAGTTTCGTATGAGATTGAAGATATAGACGAGTACCTTAAACCAGCACTTGGGTCAGATGTGATGTTGGTGCTGCGAGGTAACTGTAACATGCTACACAGTGAGAAGTACTGCATTGCGCAGATAGACTTGATGCGAAGCGATACACTTGCTGCTATATTTGGATTCCAGAATGCAAAGTACGAAGCGAATAAAATGGAAGAATCTACTCTGCCGGTAAACATCTTCCCCATTAATGTTATAAGAATAAACAGTAATTTGGTTACCGGATCATACCTAATTGGTAAGCCTAGCCAAACACTACACGGATTTTTTGCGATGGTACCTTCAGACGTTAAGCTGGTGGATGTACCGAAAACACCCATTAACATTCTGTTCGTGATGGAGAGCATAAGGAAGATGTCATATTTATAGTAGTCCAAGACAGCCATTTGATTAATTTCCGAGGTGAGTAAATAACAGTACACTTACAACTATACAAATATGTGTCTGAATTTAAATCAAACGAGTACTAAGGTAATAAAAGCAGTTTACAGTATCAAACCAGAAGTCAGTATGAGGCGAGCACCCAGAAAACTAACATCTGAAAATGTGCGTTTCCTTAAAAGATTTGGACTGTCGGTCAACAAATATGTACATGGAAATGTTAAACTCAGCCGAGCCGACGGGCTTCGAACACGCGTTCAGCAAGGCGGAAATCTACACGTACACATCCTATTTGCCAGGTCTGTATGTACCCTCGTCCGAGGTTCGGATCCCGGTACAAAATCATGATATATACACAGTGCTGTGTAATTAGTATTTGAGGTTCCAAGAAACGCTAACAAAGGCAGACAATGCCGTACCTGTGACAACGAAAATCTTTAGAAACTGTATACTACACATGATAAGTAGAATCGCGTACGAGCTGAATGGATGTAAAGTGGATGCGACAAGATATGTTGTAATTATGGCCACCATAAAGATTATCTCTCTCTATGCACAACCAACTACCAGCGGCTAAAATGGCAGGCTTGGGGATTGAAGAGAACTTTAAGTTTCCCATGTCTGCTAATGGTAAATTCGAAGTATGTATTCTGCTAGTCATGCTGTGAGAGTACGATGAAGACTACAAGCACATACTTCTTAATTCCAAGCAGGAGCTAGTTATTCTCATGACCAGCATGCAAGTGAATGTGATCCTGGATACTGCCGCAACACTCGATGCCACGGCGCTGACGATACGATCTATCGAATAGCTGCTTCCCTATGTGGAGGTAGAAATGTCAGATCGTGTGAAATTTTTGAAATATGCAGAGAAAGGGAGTAACATCGACATTATGTTTCGTACATGGAGTTTAGAGATGTACCCGAGCGTACCGCGCTCTGTGAGCATAAATTGGAATGTCAAAACCAGCTTCACATGCGAGAAGCGATACTACATAATTGTTTTTTTTTTTTCAGACAGGCAAACAGAATGCTCTCAATGCAGACTGTTCGAAATTCGATCATGCGAAAATTAGGAATGTTAAAGTTTTCCTCAACTCTGAGTGTTACCCATATGGAGATTTTAACACAAGTTTCGCAAATTGTTTGTACATTGTACCGCTTCAAATTTACGCCGAATTTCAGAGATTCTACTATGGACAAACACAGTCACCGGCGCTGGAGCTGGACGTGTTCATGAACACCGCTCCTCTGTTGGTGTTTGGCGTTAGCAAACAGGAAGATAGAATAAAGACAGGTATAGTTGACAGCAGGATTGAAATGACCGCCTCGGAGAATTTCCCAACCTACGCTCAGGCATGTGCCTTAATAAATCACGATAAACAGGTCATGTACAATGTGCATGACAGAGTAGTTTGAATACTAATATAAATGTACCTACAGTCCATTCACTCTCCAATCGACACAATGTTCGCGAACATTCAGGACTGCATGTCACCATATCGTTTCATTATTAAATGCATCTGTATAGCATATGTAGATGGCAGCATAGCAACAAGTACATTTCAAACCCATTTCCATGGATTATGCTCGTCAGGAAAAGTAAAGTGACAAGTGTATGTGGCTATCAAAACACTATCACAGTCTTAATTGGGACAGCGATGGCGATGTATACTACAATAAAGTACGTGATGTACTTATAATGTTGGCCATGGAGGCAGATGGCACGGTATTCATGGCCGGCCCGAAACAGAAGAGGTGGTTGCGCATCTATTGTGGCGTGAACGTAAAACTTTGAGATCTTCTGTCAGAGTATGACTGCCCTTTATTAAAATCATCGAATGCCCAAAAACAAACATGAGTGTGACGGGTGCAGTAGGTTGGTCATGACCTTTCTTGAACGCACTGCTGCTAAGGAAGTGGGCTATGGATAGTGGTACATACCCCCATGGTGGTGGGAGGCAATTGTAATTGTGTAATTGCAGGCAATATTAATAGTGGCCCAGCAATGACGGTAAATCACTGTATTACTCAAGACCTTCAAGGATGGGCTTATAGATAAGCTGATTGGTAACACATAGTATAGGGAACTATCGGACCTAGTGGTCGGGAAGCAGTATGTTGCATCGGATTTCCGGCAGGCGGAGACATCTTACGGCAAGTGCATAACATGTTTGTTGAATGCAGAGGTTCAGGTACATTTACCTTCACACTACATTCAACTGATCAAGGAGAGTTTGGNACACTACATTCAACTGATCAAGGAGAGTTTGGATTGAACTTGAAGGAACAAACTACCAAGGATTTTCACAAGACAATAGAAGATGGATAAATAAACAGGATGATGGCGAAGTTTTAAGTATTAAACAAATGAAGATGAAGATTTGTAATATTGCAGTCAAATTGGAAATATGAATAGGGACAAACAGAAGGCAGCAATGAAACAAGAAATTACATCAAGAACGATGAATATTGGTATAATAGTAAGGTAATCTTTAGTAATAATATCAAAAAGATAATAAGTGGACATGGGCAATTTAAAAGTTATCTTAAGATAATCAATAAATTGGAAGATGATATGTGTGAATGCGGTCATGGAATACAAAATGGCTACCATATAATGTATATGTGTAAAATGTTCGAAACAGAAAGATTACAGCTAAGAAACGAATTACACGTCGAGAACGAACAATGGCCACTTACAAACTACAACATCTATGATAACAGAATATATAATGCAATATAAAGTTTTTTGATAAGATATATATATAATTGTTAAAACTATTAACGATGATTTCAGGGATTAGTCTATTCTAAGGTTTTAATGTTTTAATACAGGTTTTAATACTGGGGACAAGTCAAGTAGCTGATGGCCCTGACAGGCGAGGCCAGTGGGGCGCCCAGTTTACTGGGCAAGGGCCCCAGTAGCGCCACGCTTGCTGGCAAGGCTGTCAGGGAACAGTGAAAAAAACTTGTCTCTCGTTTTATTATATTAATTGATCTATTGTACCTAGCACTCCATGTGGAGTTTATGTTTTAATCTGTGTTTTTATTTGTTAATACTACAGTGATTGTAATTGTAACTGCAGGAGGAGCATGGTCTGGGTGACAGCCTCCCCGTGGCTCCCCGCGTCAACTGACTTTGTCAGGCCAATAGTCACCGCTCCTCCTGCTGGAGATTCCCAAGCGTTTAAACTTTTTATTGCATAAACGATTTTAATAAATTTTTATATTTTTTTTATTTTGACTTTACACAATAAAAGTCTTTTAAAATGTTGTTATGTGAATAATTTTAAATGAATTTTAAATTTCAGTTTAAGCGTTGCCTTGGCAGAATGGAATTTTTTATAGTTAAATAACAATAAACAAGAAACCAATAAATAAACAAGCTCTAGAAATTCAAATTACAAATAACAGATAGTAGAAAATAGGAGACCCGGAAGGCCTTATAGGCTAAGTGGGTTAGAGTGCATTCACTTCCTTATGATCATGGAGAGTGACATGGCAATGCTTAACGAGACAACAGTGCACATACTCTATGCGGGCATCACGCCTATCGGTAAAGGTAAGGCAATACACATGCTAGAATTTGCTTAACGTGGGTTGTATGTAGGAATAAAATAGTGTCCCTCGATCTAACCACAGTAATAAATCTGGATCCCCAAACATGTACACAGTATTCAACAAGCTGGACGCCGTCAAGTACGGTGATGTTCCAACGGGGTACCACCATGTTCACTTCAATCTTCCTGGACTGCCTGAGCGAGTTGAAAGCAAAGAGAAATGTCTATCCCTATACCCAATGCCATGCAGTGTTGTTGCGTGCCCCATGTACTACCTGTGACCGGACACACAGCTGCCTTGCACCATCGCCACTTTGATAGCTAGTGCAAACGAAGATAATATATGTCAGGTATGTTCTCCGATCAAACAGCTAATCTCCGACCAAACAGTCAACCACTAGCAAATGGACACATGCTCGCAGTGCACGCAGAATTCGAAGATATTATCAAACTACATCACAAGTATAGGAATGTGGATTTTGTCCTACAGGGTGTAGACACTGGCACAACAAGCTGGTGGACCGAAGAGTGTACAGGCAACATACATACCACTACTCTGGAAGACTGCAGAAGCAAATGGATCCTACCCAGCTCGACCAAGGTCTGCTGTTTATATAAGTAAAAAAAAAAGATAAATTTACTTACATGTGTGTGTGGGCAGTCCATCATGGTCATAGAAGCCACAGTATGTACAGCACGATGGTCCAAGAAAAACTGACATTTTGCAGCAAGTGTAAGAGTTGGGAAGCTATTTGTGACCTTGTTGCACACATTCTGTTTCTATTGGCAGAATTTCTGAAGTAGTGTTGGCTGTGACATTACATGTGAGAGAGGGCTATATAAGACTCCCGTATCCAGCTCTTCGCCATCGGTGATATAGCATATATGAGTATACCATTCTGGCCAGAGACTGCCTACACCAACATGATGCCATGTCATAGTACAGTCACATACGACATCAGGGATAAAGCTGAACAGAGTTCATACAGTGAGGACTGTGACAGCATAGCTCATTGGGAGCTGGCCCATAATCTAGTAGCATATGAGCACTGCCAGCAAATGGGCACCTGTACGATGCCCGGGAGGTGTGTAGGGTACTACATGCCCACAGACACACATCGACCTGGCACTGAGGACGAGGTGGTGACCCATGCCATTCTGCATTACGCCGTCCAAATTCACCTCCGCGACTACAACCCTGCAAAACCAAAAGTGATGTCAGTTCCCACCATCATCTTCACCGACGACGATGATGACACCCAGCTGCCAGCCACCACTGCCGCCGCCTCCCCAGTGAACACAGCATCACAACCTGCCCCAAGGTGCAAGCAGCTAGCGAGGGTGGTACCTGCCATCATCACCACCCAGTCGGAGGTAACGCCAACAATGCAGCGAGGGGCACTGTGGGCTGCTCGCAGATGCCAGCAGAAGCAGCCTGCCGTCTGTCAGCACTGTGGCACAGCTGTCGGTGGATCCACATCGTCGCTGGGGATAGCGCCCAACCTGCCTGATGTGAGCGCTCTTTCCACAGCGGAGAGGAAGGAGGTGCTGAGATGCTTGTTCCCAAACATACCTGGAGCACAAGTACCTGTTTAGTGAAGGTACCACAAACATACAAAACGTATGTATACTTTTATTCATTGTTACCATTATATTAAAGGTAACATAGATATATATAAATGAACTTTAGTGGCAAGTTCGCCAATATAGTAAAAAAGTAGCCTAATTTTCTTTAGAGATGGTGTGTGTATACACGAAATGCAAATATACTGGAGGCCGCAACCACTGGATTTGTAGGGAGAGAGAGATGATGTGTATAAACACGAAGCTCAAGTACCTCTAATGGTAACAAGTACCATGTATGTTGGAGGTCGCACTCTCTGGGGAATGTGGGGTGAGAGGCAGGTCACACACGAACTACAAGTACTAAGCATGCTGGAGGTCGCAATCGCTGGGTATGTAGAGTGAGAGACAGGTCAAACACGCACTACAAGGGCCATGTACGCTGGAGGCCGCAACTGCTGGATATGTAGGGTGGGAGAGAGAGACATGTCCCACAAGCTCAATTCACATTATTCCAGAATACGTAGCCGCTGCCTCCCTACACACGTGTCTAGGGGGAATGGGGTGGCCCTCCCTCAATCCCAAGAGATCGTACAATATATAAATCACCCGCCTGCCTGTATCTAGTTACATGTGATCTTACAACTCGTTCGAGTGTACCCCATTCGTTCGTTTGATGTCACATGCTGTCTTCATGTATGCATTACATCGTTAGCCGTACTTCCCATCCATTGCTTGAGGTAAGTGTTTCATCATCAATTGTAACTCGAGCCTGGTTGGCCAGTGTACTTGGTGGCGCGAAACAATAACACGTGCGTGTGTCTGTATTGTTTTCGTTACCTATGCAGTCTTACAGAAAATGGGGAGGGGGGCCTGCACACAATGATCCGGGTGTATACATGCTGGAGAGGGAGGGATAGAGCTCACAGCCCTGCCTTCCACCACTTAATATCGGGGAGGGGGCGGATGGTAGTCTCCATTCCCAAGCCTTAATGTGTTAGGTCCCGACCCTTTGAGGCGAGCCGTGAAGATGCGTCTACAAAAAGAAACAAAACGTTGTCACTTCAGGGATTCAATGTGCGCGCGCGATGCAGGTCGAGTCCTTCCCAACAATGAACCATCCTTCAAAACTTTATGCTCACTTGCAGGCCGGCAGTAAATTCTCTTGTTTATTACAGCACGTTTTTTATTGTATTTTGTTGCTACTGCTGCATGCACTCTCTGTACTGTAACATTATTATTATTTGAAATATGAGTCATGTATGAGTGTCGGTGGTTAGATGCTCCACTTGAGGCAGGTAAAAACTAACGTACTCCCAGCCTGCCTATATGAAGCACACTCGAACATACTGGCTCTACTAGACCAGCATGCCATGTTAATATGGTGTCTGAGACATTACAGTAGGAGGTAGGGATGGGACTGTGACAGAATGAAATGACAGGGTGAGAATGGGAGCATCCCGAGTGAAACCTACCGAAGTTTCTCACATACATACAGCCTTTCCTTCATGTAGCATGCTGCAAATTATGGGGTATTATAAATGTTAGATGATTAATTTATGTCTCCTTGTGTTTGCATGAGAGACTAATTAATCGATACTGCTACTTCTGTTTGTAGCTGGGACGGGCCAATCAAAAGCGCCTGGCGGCTACATGCATTGGCCCCTGCAGCACGCGAGTGTAAAGAAGTTGTGACAGAATGCAATGGCATGCGGGGAGAGAGACTGGAAGCACTCCAAGTGATCCTATTGTTTTTTATTTGTGCATTCCCTATACTGTGTGGGTACTCAATCGATACCGCTCTCTTACAGCTCGTATCGCGGGAATACCATATGTGTGTTCATAATTTAGGCTGCTAGTTGTAAGGCACAGAAATGTCATGTTATTTCAGACTGGCTTAGGAGGAAACATGTTCCCCATAGGTTCCCTCGTGGACATCTGGTGTCGAGCAGTCCTTCGCGCGTACAATCAAACTGGCAATTCGAGACATCCTTCGTTGGGGTTCTACCGCCTCTTCCACGAGAAAGATGGATTCTGGTCATTCCTCCTTCCCATCTTTCCCTTCTTTCACATCACCATCATGATCTCAGTATAATCTCAGCCATCAGTTTTTCTTCTTCTTCATGGCATCCATATCCATTGTCTAATGCACCTACTATACGAACACTCCCACTACAGTGCGGTTTCTGCGGTCGTGTGTTTGCTGATCATACAAATAGCTTGTGGCATGAATGCACCAGCTCCCTTAACATATTCAGGGAGGCACAGCACATGTGCGATAGATGTGTAAAGGCATTTGTTCTCACAGACTAACTTACCAGCCAACGTGTAACATGCACATGACTAATAAGGCAGGTAGCATAAATCTACTGCACATTCTGTAACGATAGTTTCGACCTCGCTATCCAAGCCAGATGGCATGATTGTAGCTGCTGGGCAAACGCAGATGCCAAGACACTGGAGTGCGACAAGTGTGGGAGATAGTTTACACGTTTAGATAAACTGCGAGCACATAGCTCTAAATGCAATGGAACCACCGCCCCACCGCCAGCGAACAGGGCCGGCGTGACTGTGGAATCTGCCTCCCAGCCAGGGCCATCCAATGCACCACAACTCATACCATTTGTACAGACTCGCAATATTTCGGTCGAGGGCCAATCTCGCCATAGGGCCATCGTCACCTGTGCCGGCGAATGTAACAAATATGGTTTTGTGGAGGCAGAGCTTAATTTGGGGCACGATGAAGACCTACATCGTTGAGAATACTTCGAGTCATACGATGGATATTTGCAGCAACCTTGAGGAGATGAAGCGAATATCATCTGCCAGCTGGAGCAGGAGATTTAGGAATATAGGCCATTAAATATAATATTTCTCTCGAGTGCACATATGGCAAACCGGAACCACACGATGACAAAATGGACCAGCACACCTTCGAGACTAAGAATGTGCCCCTCTTAAATGCTCGTGACATTGAAGATGCGGAGTTGGCCACCATTGCTAAGATATGCCAGGGGGAGAACGCGTATATGGGGAAGGAAAGTGGCTGGACCCTCATCTCCGTGAAAAGTCTTCAGCTGCATGTCAACAAGCTTGACCCAATTTGGGCTTCCTCCTAAATCGTCCTGCCTGCAAACATTGAAGCCAAGAAGGCAAATATAAACACACAAAACCAGGACCAGCAGTGATTCAAATTGGCGATCCTGGCACGCAATGTAGAGAGTGTGAATACTGAACCTATCAACCAGTGCTACCATGACCTTGAGACAAAATTTTACTTCAGTAGTCTAGAGTTCCCCCACCCCTCTACGTCAAATACCCCTGTTTGAGAGTCCCAATCCAGGGGTCAGCGGGAAATTCTACGCAGATGACTACTATGGTAAGGTGGTCTCAATTCGAGTATCGAATAAAGAACTTGCTTACCACTTTAATCTATTCCTAATAAAGACAGAAGATACAAACTCACATTATTGATACATACCCAATTTATCCCGACTGGTATGCTCCCAGTTGACATCGCACAAGGAGATGGTGCTTATCTGCAAGCGATGTCTCAAGGGGTATGATATTCGCCCATGATAGAGGGGGCTTACAGGTGCTGAGACTCTGGATGAGCACAGGAGGTACTGTAACAAACATGCTCCAGTCCGTGCCAACATGACCCAGCCTGAGAAGAATGGTAAACCTCCTGTGCTCAAGCTCCAAAATTACCATAACATCGATAAGGTACCTATAGTCGTGTAAGCCGATTTTGTAACCATTCTAATGCCAGTCCAAACACAACAGCCAAACCATGAGGTGTCCCACACCTTTAGTTACCCAAAGCACGAGCCCTACAGCTATGGCATCTACATCAGGGTGGATAACGAAATAATACCAGCCTCCAAGACCTCCAGCCTCACCACAGATGTGAAATAGTACACCGGGGAAGACACATATAAATGCTTCATGGAGGAAATCATGAAGATTGGCAATCTAGTGAAGGAAATATATAGCTAGTCCGATCCTACGCGAACACTGACTTCTGGCGAATGGACTGGCTATGCTCTGGCCATCACCTGCTGCCACTGTTCCTACCCCTTCACCTGCGATAACCACAAGATGCATGACCACGACCATTTCACCAATAACTTTATCAGGACGGCGTGTAATAAATATAAAAAGCTCAGCCACTGCCCCAAGAAACGCCATTCCTCTTCCATAACTTGACATATGATTCAAATTTTATTATTTATATTCTTTGCTACGATACCCAGGACATATATATTATTTCGCACACAGAGGAAAAACTTATCACCTTCAGTAAAAGTTTGGGCGACATATTTACCATTCAATTTATTATTACATTCATATTTATGTATGCCAGCCTCGCAGTGCTTGCACAGAACCTACCATCTGTAGAATTTAAAACTACAGCAGCCTTATTTAACCCCAGTCAGCTCGAGTTGGTGAATCGGAAAGGAATGTTCCCCTACGACTATATCGACTCATAGAGGAAGATAGACGAGCCACAGCTGCAGGGCATCGATGCATTCCACAACCACCTCACAGGATGTAGCATCGCCAAAGAGGAGTGTCGTTATGCTTAGATGGTCTGGCCGACATTTGGGTGCAATACACTGAAAAATTATGCAGAGCTGTATTTAAATAAGTACCTCTTGATACTGTGCGATGTCTTCGAGAACTTCCAGGTGCTATGTCTGTATATTTATGGACTTGATTAGGTCTGCTATGTGAGCACCCCCAGATTCTCTTTCGACACAATGTTGTGCAAGATGCTGGTGGAGTTAGACCACATTGTCGAATACGACATCCACCTGTTTATCGGCTGGTATCTGGGGAGGGGTGGCACAGTGCATCAAGCATCATGTGGTGGCGAACAAGTATGTCCCTGCCACGTATATTATGCCAGTAGGCCATCTACCTACTTCCAGTATGTAGACACAAATAACTTGTATGGGTGGGCAATGTCCCTGCCACTGCCATACGATGGTTTCAAATAAACCAGCATGGATATCGACGTTATGTCCATGCCGGACGATGGATATGTTGGCTACATACTGGAGGTGGATGTAGAGTACTCTACAACACTCCATGAGAACCATAAAATCCCCTTCTATTCCTGCTGGTGAACGAGTGTCCCCCGGGGTTCAAATAAACCAAGCTCATGACCACCCTTGAGACAAAGAAGAATTATATTGTACATTACATTAAGCTCATGCAAGCATTGGATAATGGGTTAAGGCTGAAGACTATACATCGCGTCATACAATTCAATCAGTTGCATGGCTGAAGCCTTATATTGAACTGAATACAGAGAAATGCCAGGCATCCATGAACTCTTTCGATAAGGACTTTTACAAGCTAACGAACAATGTCGCATACAGTAAGACAATAGATAATAAGCGTAAATGCCAATATATGGAACTTGTATATACCAAACCACGTGCGAAGAAGCTTATCGCCAAAAAGCTTTCAAATGCCGAACTTTATACGACAGTTATCTATCGCTGGTAAAATTATATCATGAACATTTCGTATTTGATAAGCCCATCTAAGCTGGCTCCCCCTAACTTGACTGATCGAAGACTCTCATGTACTGCTTCCACTACGATGTAATGAGGCCACTCTATGGTGGTAAAGTGAGCCTGATCTATACCGACACTGGCTTCTTTGTGATGTAGATTGTCTGCCCTGACTTCTACAGGAACCTCGCCTCAGACCCGGCAATTACGGCCAAGTTGAACACCAGTGCCTACCCTCCCACTCATCCCTGCTATTCGCTCGCCAACACAGGGGTGATTGGCAAATTCAAGGATGAGTTCGGAGGCCATTATGTTATTGAGTTTGTCGGTTTGAGGGCGAAGCTGTATGCTTATAAGTGTAAGGATAAAGTAGTGAATCAAGCTAAAGGGATCTGTATCCCTTTAGCATCGTGCAAAATTACATCACCATTAAAAAGTATAAACGAATATTATTGAACCAGCAAGTAATGTGAGTACATGTCAACATCATTAGGTCGCACCATCATGACATATTGGTGGAATGCACTAACAAACCTGATCTTAGATGGATGGATGGCAAATGCAAGATCCTGGATGATGCTATTCATACCGACCCTTATAACTACCATGAATAATAATAATATTCTGTACATGCACCTCTGGGGCAGACATGTATCATCATATCCGTTTCTGTCCCCGGAAGAGGAATGGGGTCGAGATTCATAGTAGAAAGCAGTTCCTCGCCCCGGGATTGTCGAAGCTGAAGTGCTTCCACTCCCCTCTCTCACTACCAATGATATGAATGTGTGTTGCTTTATTCAATTTATGTTTTTTTTTTCAGCAGCATACTATAGCACATGCAAGAGCCATATTCATCTTGTCATGTATGCTGTTGTTGTTCATTGATGGTAGCAGCCGCCGTTTTTCATCATTGCCGAAGCTCAGAGCGGGGGTAGTCCAGGCCCCGAAGGAGCCCTTTACCACCCAAACTGGGCTTCATATAACCTGCTGGGAGATTAGTAAGAAGCAAGATTAGCCCCCTCCCAACTCCCTGTACCTTCCCAATCTGTAGTTACAGAGGTTGGCCTCTGCAGCTAACATTTAAGGGTTCGCTGAGTTTCCCCAGCTAGCCCAGTGCCCAAGTATGTTCCCCTCCCCTACTCCGGCCTGCACAGGATAAGAAGAGGGAGACAGCACTGCCTGGTAAGTGGCTCTACTTTTATTACATTATTTTGAAAAAGCAGGATTGGATGGTATCACTATGTCCTGCTATGTGTATGTACTGTATCTGCAATCACTCGTGTGCATACTTGTATACTGTTCCATTTATGTGTTTTTTCCAGCATACTATAGAACATGCAAGAGCCATATTCATTTTCTCAGATATGCTGGATGGTAGCGCTCTGTAGCCTGTGCAAGAGGTCTTGTCTTGTCAGACATGTTACCAGTATGTACTGCAGTGTGTGTATATACTGTTTTTTTTCAGCAGCATTCCATATTTATCTTCTAAGGAGTGTTGCTGTTGGTGGATGGTGGTGCTGTTGAATGGTCGCATGCTGTAGCCCATGCAAGAGGTATCCTTATATTGACAGGCATGTTACTGGTATGTCGTGATAAATGTGATATTTCAGATTCTAAAATATATCATGTATGTACTAGTGCACAGGACTTGTCTTCTATGTGGGTCTCTGACCTGGGGTTCTGAATATGAAATGGTATTCGTATCACACTAGCACTGTAGTAACTAGTTATCTCATCGTACTAGCTTTTATTCACTAGTTATTATGCAGTTTCACCCCCTTTTTCTATTAATCTACCTGTACCATACTCTTCCCCTTTGCTGTAGCCTGTCTGTGCATTCATTTGTCAACTTTGACTTTTTTTTTAGGTAGATCATTTTTCCCCTTCCAGCATTGTAAGCCGCCTGTACACAATGCTTGCAGTGCTGCTGGTTTTTTATTTTTCCTTACAAACGAGGTAGTGTGTATATAGCCTTCCGCCCCACACTGGTTTGGGCGTGCGTGCGCTCGGTGTAAATTTAGTTTCGCTTTAGGTTGAAGTCCTTAGAGCTAGTTTTTAGAAAAATTTATGTTTGTTTGGTTTGTTATTATTATGAACGTGCAAGGCTGTGGCCACTGTACTGGGTAGCCTGTTGGTATTTTTTTTATAAATACCTTTTACACATTGTGAACCAACAAACACCCCGAGGGATAGAACGAAGGAGAGAGGCAGGAAGGAGACCATGAGGACTCTGAGAAAACTTAGGGGTGGGAGACAAGCGAGGGAGGCATATGCGAAAACCCCATGGGTTGGTGATGGGAGAAGGGGATAGAAGGTGTGTGACAAGAGATAGAATGGGTGAGAGAAATGAAAAGACTGGGAGAATGCAGAAAGAAAAAAGAGAGCGAGAGAATTTGAGAACTATGAGAAAACCCTGGGGGTGGGGGTGAAAGGTGGAACAGGAATCATTTGAGGAAAAACACGAGGGATAGAATGTGGGAGATGAGAGAGACTGGTGGGAAAATGATAAAATCCTGCAAATAGAATGCAAGAGCATGATGTGCTGAGGGGGAATGATGGAGAACGAGTGAAAAGGGGAAAATTCAAGATAATCGCTGCTGGTGAGTAATGGCAGGTCTGGAGGTTGCCTCGTGATGTCATCCAATATAGAGGTCAGCTTGTTTCCTGCGTTCCCATCCGCCATCCCCTGCACCAGAACCTACAATTTCTAACTACTGATTTGTAAGTGTTTTTGTATGTATTCATTTTCCATCAAATGTGTCAGTGTATTTTTTTGATACATTTGGTGCGCTTTCGAGCAGGTGTCCCTAAGAGGCCTGCCACGCTCGGGCAGTTGGTTCTGTACACGTTGAGGGAATGAACTTTCACTGCATGCCCCGGGCTCTTCAAAGCTTGTACCAGTCTTTAGTGTATCAATAGTTAATTTTTGTTACTCTGGAATCTTATTAATTTCACTTATTTATTTAGCCTTGGGGCAGTGCCGTTCCCAGCCTCCGCAGCTTGAAAGGGGCGGGGGTTTTATTAACTTAATTATTTTTAATCTGCCACGTGCCTCTTTTTCAGTCTCAGCTGCCAGCTAGCCTTAATACTGGAATCGTGTATGTACCTCGAATAAGGGAATAAATGGTAAATAAAAATCAGTGCAATTGATCCCTTGTTTTTATTTCACTATCACCTGCATAACAGCAGCAAAATATAAATATGTACCTTCTACCCACTTATACACCGCACCACTGATCATGTCATTATGGTATTTTTGTCGTGTCAGACAGCCACTTAACAGTCTCTCGTGATAATTAAAAGTGTATAAGGGGAATACACTCTCGTAGGTAGGCATAGACAGGGCTTAAAACAGCATTACCGACGACATCGCTTCGTCGCGCTGAGTGAGCTCAGTAGAGGCCTCGTGGTCGATCGGTCTATCCCTGGATGAGTATCTCATGCTCTGGCGCCATTTTCCATCCTTGTAAGTACCTTAACACCTGGAGCTCCGAGTTCACGTGTTGTGACAGCTGCAGTCTGCGGGTCCATCGACAGTGTACCAAATGGAACGAGTGGTGCGATCCCGAGAACGATAATTTCTACTGTCAGTAGTGCATGCCGCAGTTCATCCTGCCCCTATTACCACACTCTCTCCAGGGCACGCGCGGTCGAGCTTACTAGCTCGCCCCTCCAGAAGCGCATCCCACACTGCTCCTCCATGTGGCGACGCGACCGCATGGCACTATGCCCACTCAGGCCACAACAAAAACACAGCCAAGTGGTCCCTTCGCGACAGCACCAGCATCCACACCGGAACGCTTCCAGTCCCTGCCAGGCTTTGCCGGCCAACACACAGAATATCCTGCAGCCTTTCTACACAAGCCGACTGCAACACTACGGTGTGGAAGAGGAAGACTGGCCAAACAGTGTGGGAGAACGCTAAAAAATGGTGATGCTCGACAATAGTGATGAGTTTTTGCGCATTATGGCATAACCTGGAAGGAGTTTCTCCTGTCTTAGAGTGCTGTTTCACAGGAACATTAATGTCTCTTCAAGCAAGCAGCTGCGTGATCTTAAAAAATCAAAAACCCGATGAACTGTTGTCTACTTTTTCCATGCAGAAAATTAATTTCGTGCGTACATACCACCCTCACATATATACAAAGGAGGTACTGGGAGAAGTGGCGGAAACAGTGCAACCGTAACCCCAAGGCGCGCTCTCCCCACTCACTCATTATTCAGTGGATTACTTCATGTACTCTATAGTGATTTTAGAACAGACTTTAGCATCAACACCTGTGCCACAGCATCGCGACTTCATGCATCCGCGTCGGTAACAGGAAGACGAGACAAAAGAGGGACCAGTTGTGAAGGACATGGACTCTAATAGCTCTGAAAAAGTTTCAAAACCACCGAAAATCGAACCCCCTAGTGATGGCATTGGTGCAGAGAAAAAGGACTTAAGAGACCAAGTTCAAACCTGCTCAGGACGTGTACCGCTGTCTTCTGCCTTCCGTTTCTGCGATGACCAATGCATGCACTGTCATGATGAGAGCCTGAACCGCCCTAAACGGCAGTGTGACGGAAAACTGAAGTCGGGAAACGATGGGATAGGGAAGAGCGGCCAGACGTCACCTACCCATAGGAAATCGGTGTTGTTACTGGACAGACACCGCAACAGATACATTTCTCAAATTTTCAGTAACAAAAACCAAGTCATTCGCATTTCAGTCATTTTGAATAACCAATAGTGGCATGTCTTAATTGATACCGCAGCTTATCATAATTTTGTATGTGTTAATTCGGTAGATGAGTGCAAAATTAAACCAGCAAACCAAACTGTCAAGCTAGCTACCATATTTCATACTGAAGAAATGCCAGACTGTTTACAACTTGGACCCGCGAACCAAGAGGTACATACTTGACGTGTCACTAGATGAGCTAGACCATTCCGTGTTGCCTTCTCACACTGACGTCATCCAATGCCTGCTCAAAAAGCACCGTGACGTTTTCGCTGCCGCCTACCCCCTGTTTCACACTAACGTGGCAGAACATTGCATTCCGTTAACACAGTCCAAACCGGTGTACACTACACCTCACCAATACCTATGTCAACAACACCGGATAATTAAGGAACAGATACAAGAAATGCTAGACGAAGGTATAACTGAGCCCACTGGCAGTTCTTTTAATTCAGCTATCACATTAGCTCCTAAAAAAAGATGGAACCTGGAAGTTTTGTATTGACTTCATGCATCTTAAAATCATTACTGAAAATGCTTTACCACCATTCATCAATGTGAAAGACAAGCTCAGCAGCCTTGGCCACGCAAAAATGCTGACGTATCTAGATATCTGCAGCGGTTACTGCCAAATACCAGTAAAACAAGGAGACCAGCATAAAACACCACTCACTGCTCCAGATGGATGTCGCTTTCAGTTCCGGGCCATGCCTTTTGGACTGAAATCTGCTCCATCTACATTCTAGGCAATGATGGTGCAGGTACTCGATGGCTCCATAGATGAGTTGAGGATTGCTTATCTTGATGATTTAGTGATATGGTCTGAATCATGGGACGACCACATTTATCATTTGTCACTCGCCTGGCCAATAAAAATCTCACTTGCGCCGACAAAAAGTGTCACCTAGGCAAAGTATGCAACCAATTTCTGGGCAATCTTCTAGATGAAAATGGTACTTGCCCAACACCAGAACAGTTTATCATCATTGATAATTACCCGCAACGTACTACCTGTAAACAGTTACGCAAATTTTTCGGCTTAGTGAACTGGTTACATGAATTTATATGTATATATATATATATAATTTTGCAATAATAAAGGCTCCACTTACTAACTTACTTTAGCGGTCACAGCAACTTTAATGGATTAACAAACATTCAGTAAGTTTTGAAAACACTAAAGCCAGTTTCCGCAAATGTCGTGCACTTTCACGACACGACCAGAGCTATCATCTGTACCTGCAAACAGATGCAAGTGGGCGCGGGCTCGGTGCCATGTTATTGCAGTTAAGTTATGATGGCTATAAATGAATAATCGACTACAGTAATGCCAAATTCAGCACAGTGGCATGCAGCTACGACGTAAACGAGCAGGAGTGTTTAACTGTAGTTTGGTCCATCAAAATATATACAGGAAGTTCGTGGAATGCCAGTTCTTTACTCTGCTCACTGACAATAGGTGTCCAGTCTGGCTGCCCTATACTAAGGAAGCTCGTAGCAAGCTTATGCACTAAACCCTATTTTGGCTTCGAAGTACAACATGTGCCAGCATCAGAAATTCAGCTGGGTGAGACAATAGCGTGTGACGAGGAAGAGTGGGAGAGTATCCTGACCCCCTCTCCGCCTGACCAACACTCTCTGGCCGAGGGTACCATTACAAGTATGCAGCTTACCGCAACTTCTCAGAATCCCACTCTCCCTGACGTGTATACGTGCATAATACAGGTACAACAGACATACCCAGTAACAAGCAAGTAGATAAGGAGATTGTGCCCCAACAACTAATGAGAGATGGTCAATTGTAGATGACCACCTGGAATCCCGTGTTAACAACACAAGTGAACACTGGACTACTTACATACCATGTGAGGCCTGTGACATAATATTAAAGTTCGTGCATGATGCATGGTGCAGAACACCCAGGTGCACTGCAAACCCCAGCATAATGTGCAGGTACATTTTTATTGGTAAGGCATTTTGTGTGATACTCTCCAAAATGTGCGCATGTGTGCCGTGTAGTTGTCTCAAAAGCCGGCGCACTGACAGCAAGCAATAACAGGCACCATGGCTGCCAACTGAACACTGACACAGTTGCACTAGATCTCATAGGACCATTCCCTCGTACTGTCACAGGGAAGAGATTTGTGCTAGTGGTAACAGTCTTATTCTCTAGATGGGAGGAGACATATGCAATATCTAGTGAGCGCGCGAAGTGCATAGCAAAACAGTTAGAAATTGAATTTTTCCCACTATAAGGATACCCGTGCACAGTGCTATCAGACAATGGTACCCAATTTACTGGACATAAATGATGTGAGTGTTGCAAGAGATGGGGTTTTGTGCATATAATTATTGACATTTAACATTCATGTGCAAATCCAACCGAAAGAAGAAAACATGAGCTCAAGAACTTTTATTCGCTTGCATGTGGGTGATAACAACACATCCTGGGCTGACCATCTGCCAGCAACGCTGTTTAAATTGCGCACTCGCACCAACCTCGTCACCGGAAACAACCCAGCAAAGTTTCTCCAAAGCAACCAGCTCCCTCTGCCAGGAGAGTTCATTCACATGCCCCAAGGCCAGGTCAGTGACAACGAGAGCAACGAAACATGGCTGCGCCGAAGGGGGCATGTCTTACAGCAGGCATGCGAACACCAACTAAAATATATTACACATTGGCCGTCTGCCACCATGTGCCCACCTGCTCCACTACAGCCATGCCAGATGGTTTGCATGTGGTCACATCACCTATCTGCAGCACCTAAGAACTTCTGCGCTGGTCTCGTGTCTAAGTGGAGTGGGCTGCACATTATCCTTAGTCGCCAAGGCAAAACCACTTACCTGGTGCGTGTGGGGAGACAACACTGCATGCCAGTTCACAGGCACTACCTACGTCACGCCGATGCTCTCCCCAACATTGCCATGGCAGATGCCTCAGTGCATCACCCAGCACCGACGCACCATCTACAACACCACCAACTGCAAGCTACTCAGGTGCCATAGAATGCGAGTCTACGACCGACAGCAGACTGCAAAACCTGTTGCAGCCTGCGACGTCCGCCATACCGATACCCCTGAGGCCCGCAGACAGCAGGTCATCATCAGACACCCCGAGTGTCCCTGCCATCAACACAACACCTGGGACTGCACTAGCGACGCCTCGTGTCGTGATGACCAGCGTCGTGACGCCCTGCCCACTGACCAGCGATGCCACGATGCTGCTGAGACATATAGCGTCCAGAACGACGAGTGAAATCTCCAGCGAGCCAGCGGTGGGCACACCTCCAAGGCGTGTTGGGGACACCCGACCACCCACCCAGCACCAAGTGCCACCAAGCCGAAGACCTCGGCCCTCTTCCAGCAGCAGTAGTGACGAGACCGAGTCGGAGGAGGGCTCCAATCCCCTCCATGGCTCCAAAAATGATCGTCATCCCACCACAGGCATACTGCACAGCATGCAGGGGCCACCTACATCTCTCGGCAGCCATTCCAGCACCACATCGGTGGGACTCCCACCCGCCTCACCAACTCCACGCAGCACCAGAGGCCCATACCACCTGGGTCCTCGGCAAGAGCCACTTCGACCACTGTCCTACTGCCACTAGCTATGCAACAGGGATCACCAGGCTGCAGCGGACGAACGGCCTCTAGAAAGGGGGGCATATGATGCATGCCTCATCCCTCCTCTCTTAGCCTGTTCGTCCTGCTACATCATGCAGCTTCGATGAGCCCTCTATTGGAGGAAGTCGGCCCAAATGTGGTGGTCACCCCCTGCACGACTCCTACACCAGAGAAGTGCACTGGAATGCACCACCCTTCTGTGACCACCTGGGCACTGCCAGAGTCAGGTAACCATCCCACTTTCATGCCCTCAAGAAACATCCTTTGAAGGCGCGATCATTCGGGCCGACCAATACAGCCAAGAGACGCCACCAGTAAGAATACCGCTGGGGAAATGATTGCAGCGAGGGGAACACAGTGGTTACAATTTTCACAAAACCCCTCCGTTTACTGTTTACGTCCCTGTGCATGTGTTGTGAGTGTAGTGTGAGTGTGTAAAATGTTCAGCAGTTTTTGGGCTTTCATAACACGTAAACGAAACCTGTATTGTTTCCCCCCATAAAAATTGGTTTTTTAAACCACATATTAGAGCATGGCTACCCACGCCCCTCCTAGTATCAGAGTAGACTTGTCCACCGCGAGCCACCCGTTGCCACCCTCAAATTTCCATACATTAGGGTGCAAGTGATTTTTGCATTAATTAAAATAAAAATGCTAAAATTTTAACAAACCCAATGTACAGACTGGGAGAGCCAGCATCATGGCATATTTAAATTACATTTGTATTAAATTTATTACCAATAAAATTTATTTTTATGCTCAATTTGTTATGCAAATTAATAATGTAAAGTGTTCTTGTGTTTTAGTGATGTGTTAATGTTTGTGTATGCATTTATTTTCCTAGTCAATGTGCTACTGTATTTTTTTTTCATTAATGTGGTGCGATTTCGAGCAGGGGTCAGTAACGGGCCTGCCATGTTCGGGCAGTTGGTTCTGCATGAACTTAGGGAATGTACGCGCTCCTCGTGCCGCCAGGCTCTTTAACATCTTCTACTGGTCTTTAGTGTATCAATAATTGAATTCACTTCTTTGCTTAGCACGGGGCAGTGCCGTTCTCAGCCCCCCAGCTCTAAACTGGCCAGAGGTTTAAAATTAATTATTTCTCATCGGCTACGTGCCTTTTTGTCAGTGTCGGCTGCCAGCACGCCTTAATGATGGAACCGTGTAAGTGAATCATATGAGTGAATAAATAGTGATTGAGAATCACTGTAAGTGATCTCTTGTTTTATTTCACTATCGCCTGCCTAACAACAGCATAACGTGACTTTGGGTTTTCTACCCACTGGTGCACTGCACCCATGATCATGTCTTTATGGTGTTTTTGGTATGTTTGACGGCCACATAACTGTATCACATGATAATTAGAGTCTTATGAGGAGGCCTACCTCCTACCCCCCCAACCCCCCTCGCCCCATAGGTAGGCATAAACCAAATTTCCGATGACGTCAACTCGTCGCACAGGGTGAGCTCAGGAGAAGCCATGAGGCTGATTGGCCCATCCCTGGATGAGTATCTTATGCTCTGGCACCCTTTTCCATCCTTGTAATTACCATAACACCGGTAACGCAATCATAACCTCACTTCTCTCTGCTCCTGAGGCCACGGAAACCCATCACACTAAAAAAATATAAACCACTGAAAAACAGTGGAAAAATGACTGAATAATCAGTGGAAATGTCACTTAAAGAATAAGTGAAGGAAATCTGGCATTTTTTCACGGATTCTGCATATAAATTCACTGAAGTGACTGTTGAATAAGTCAGGCACTGTTGACTGATTTAAACAGTGAAATTCTCACTTATTGACTGATTTAAACAGTGAAATTCTCACTTATTCAGATTTAGTGTGAGATAAACTACCAGTCACTCTGCAGACTTAGCGGAGAAAGATACATTTTTGCGAGCTTTGTGTGTCGCCAACAAAACAAGTTTTCCCCTATGTATTTTTATGTCATATTTGTTATGAAAATTTGAGAGTGTGAGTGGAACCCTCTCAGGGATAGAACAATTGACACCTTCGTAGTTAGAAAAACATTCTGTCACTTCACTACCGGAGCTATCCCACAGAGGATACGTTTGTGAAAGTTAAAAATATAACTCACTGTATCACAGGTTTAATAAAATTGTTTCAAATGTATTTATGCTCTAATACTTACTATTTCATATTATTATTATTGTCATAAACATATTTAATATGGTTATACTAGTATTAACGACCTTTTGTTGTAAAAAAATCGACAGTATTTGCTTGGAAAGTGTGCACCTAAAAGTAATGAGGGACTAATATTGAAGGTTATAACATCGAACATCCCTAAAATATCTTGAATATATAGAGCACCATAAATCAACACACATAAAGTTCATTTGCCATGTCAGTCGAGAAGCTTTAGTAGTAACTCTATGCTACAACTGATTAAACGCCAGTTTTCGAGGTAAAAATATTCTGAGTTCAAAACCTGGGGAAGACACTCCTTTTTCAGAAAAATTTAAGGAAGATCATTTACCACAATCTTCATTTACGCAATTTTCGTCACAATCTGCATCACAGATGTTGTATTTTATTTTAGCGATCGACAAGGCATAAGGAAATGGTCTGTACATTTTCTAATATCGATATTCCTTCATTACTGTGGCTAGTGTCATATATGTAATCACCCGCAAGAAAAAAATTACATATTTCTTGCCGGTAGTCGCTAGTCAAAAAATTAATAAAAGCAGTGAAGCTGCAATAATTTGATAAAGCTTGAGAAATTTTTATTTACTTTGTGTCGTGCGAAAAACTTCGTTAAACATTCTTAACTGGAACTTATGGCGAATAATGGATACATCCAATATGGTGGGGGCCAAACCCCCTCAGGTTGGTTTAGTTTGTGAACTGATCCTTTTTTTTTTATTCCCCTTGAAGTTGTTACATGACTATGTTACATATTATTACAAATATGAGGTAGACCGATCTCGCTGGCTGCGTACAACCAATCTCCGTGCCCCAACATTGAACTGCTTTTCTGCCAATACGACTAGCAAAAATGTCGTGTATTGAATTTGAGGTTAGAACACTGTTTAACAAACAGGTGCTTTGAGATGTATGTATACTTCCTTTAACCAATTGGGGATGCAGTTACTTTAAATTCAAATTTATTTAAGTATTTTATTCCTATAAAAGTGCTTGTCTTTTGAAAATTAAAACACACTGTAAAGAATTTTCTAGGTATCTTTCTAAAAAGTATAAATATAATACCCCATGACAGGTTGAAAATATGGGAATACTGAGCGTGGCTATTAAACATGTTGGAAACTTCCATACGTATTTAATTGTTTCCTGAACAAATATAGAAATGCTACCATTCATTAATAGGAAAAAAATGACTGTTAGCATTTGCTTACTCTACATATACACTGATATAGTAAATTTGCGAATAATTTCTTACAGTGTATAAACAAACACGTTCATCGCTGTTGAGCATGCGACTTTGACAGTTGTGTTGGTTTGGGTTAGGTTAATGTTGGGTGCATGCGCAAAAGACCAATAAGCGGCCTACGTCTACTTTAGTCTATGCATTGTTATGTCGGAAGTCTGAGGACGACGGGTCTGGTTCTGATGATAGTGGACTCCGATCCACTCGTGACTCAAAGTACAGTCATACCAGGGGTTGAAAGTGAACAATCGTCCATCTCCTAGCATACATAGCAACAGCACACCGAGCGACGTGGTGCGGTGGAGAACATTCGGACTCGCATTCAGGAGGACATGCGTTCAAATCTTGGATCGTTCCACCAGATTTCGGTTTTCCATTGTTTCCCGAAATCACTTCAGGCGATCTAAATCGATTATTAAGTAATTTACAGCAGTATGAAATTTTAACCCCGTCCCAATTTGGCTTCAGGAAAACCTTGTCCATGGATAATGCTATATTTTAATTAACAAGTGAAATCTTATAAGCATTGAATTCATACGACCATGTAGTTGGCATATGTTATGATCTTGCAAAAGCCTTCTATTGTGTAAATCACACTATTATCATTAATAAATTAGATTATTATGGTGGAACGTGATAATTTCAAAGCACTTTTGGCATCATATCTTATTAACCATAGACAACAATATTTTTTTAATCAAAGATAAAACATCAGCAAATAACATATTTTCTTATGTAGGTGTAATAAAGCATGGTGTACCTCAGGGTTCAGTCCTCGGTCCTTAACTGTTTTTAATTTATATAGAGGGTTTCCCAAAAGTCGTTGACATGCGTGCAAAAACTGAGCTTTTGGCTGATGACATATGTGTCTTATTAAAAAAAAAATAATTTTCTGAATTAACTGTATTAGGAAAAAAAAGTTATAAAACTTTTAGATTAATGGTTTTAATGTAATAAGTTAACAGTAAATCTCGATAAAAACAACTTTATTGAGTTTTTAACCCGAAACAAAACTTCGAGCAATATTAAATTGGCATGCAGGAATACGGAGATACAAAAGACAACAGGTACCAAAATGCTTGGATTACTGATTAATGACGAACTTAATTGGAGAACACATACAGAATATCTCCTTTCTAAATTGAATAGTGCATGTTTTGCTCTCAGATGCATGCGAAATAGACTTGATGTAAATGCTTTAAAGATTATGTATTCTTCATATTTTCATTATATTATGCAGT
The DNA here is from genome assembly GCA_002778355.1 of Clitarchus hookeri. NCBI lineage: Eukaryota > Metazoa > Arthropoda > Insecta > Phasmatodea > Phasmatidae > Clitarchus > Clitarchus hookeri. The sequence goes on along the minus strand of NQII01001531.1, from coordinate 194,194 downwards.
GTGGTATTATTTTATGGGACAATTCAACTGAAGGCAAAAAAGTATTTATTCTATTTAAAAAAAAGCTATAAGAATACTGACACCCGTGAAAAACAGGGACTCTTGTATCCCACTATTTAAAGAGTTAAAAATACTTGCCTTGTCGGTAAATTTATTAACTAATTATATTTGTATCTGAAAATTTTAATCTATTTCAGACAAATTCAATGCTTTATTCTTATTCCCCAAGGACTAATAACAATTTACATTGCCCTATAAGTACGTTGACCATGTTTCAAAGAGGCACTTATTATTCTGCTATTCCCCTGAACTTATAAATGTGTGCAGTAGTGCGAGTAAAATATTTAAAAGAAAATTAAAAGTTTATTTGATTGCACGTGCTTGCTATTCTGTTGATGAATTACTCAAATAATGATAGTTATGTTACCATTATGTCTGCTTATGTAATTTTCTGTAATCCTCTTTTTGTGATGACATAATTTATGACCATAAAATATGTATCTATTTGTTATATGTTTTTGTATCTAATTGATTTTCTTTTTATCATTTTTCTTATTTTTGTATATACATATTTACTTGATGCAGGATTATTGTATGGAATTCTATGTTTTACTGTATGAAGACCAATGTATTGCATATCGCATGTCTTCGACAACACCTATATTCTTTGAGCTCTATGCTAGGATCAACTGGTAGATAAATAAAATAAAATAAATTTAAAATGAATGCTTGTATGATTCCTTTCTACAGGCCAAGGCCGATTCCTTCCTCGAACCTGTTTCTCTGGGCAACTCGCTCCATCTCTTATGACCTGGCTGTCAACTAGACAATAAACCTTTAACCAATAAAGCCTTTGCAGACAGAGTCACCGAGGTACATGAATGGCATGACCTACTGCCGAAAAGCTGAGGTGTCAGAAAAAAACAAACCTTTATAGGAAAAAAAACAACAGTGAGGGCGATCTGACAAACATTCTATGGGGCTTTGCAATATTACATTTCGTAGACATTCTTTATAAATGCAGTGTATAAACTCACAAATATAAACTAAATGTATGGTACTTTGCAAAAAAAACACTGTTATCTATTATTTTAAAAGAGTTATTTGATGTAACTGAAGTATTAATATGTTTTTATTGTTAGTATGAGATATTATTATTCTTTTATGTCTTGGTTTGATTTTTAATGCTGATGCGAGTTTTCCCGTTCCATTAATGTTATGTCCCGATCGTAAATATTTAAATACGTTGAATTCGAAACTATGTTTTTAAAGATGCTTGTGTCTTTTGATCACGTTTATTGTAAACAATGATTAAAAAATATGGTTCAATAAATATTAAGTTTCTTTCTTATCTGCGGGCTCAAAAAACCTACTTTAAAAGTAATAAGCATTTTTTTATTGCCAAATGCTTGACTCAATCGCACATATTTTGAAATCACTTTAAAATGACGTGTCTGAATGGTAATCATTTTAAATATCTCATGCCAGTTGTGTATTGATCATCTAATGTTGCGATATTTTAAGTGTGCGGTATGTTCGTGAACGATCCGCCGAGAAAGTATCGTCAATGACACTCGCGACTCGTATGTTGCTTGTCGACGTTGAAGTTGCTCTAGTTTTCACAATTCATGAAGATCATGATAATAAAATCAATCTACAAGATAATGGTGGGAAACCCGTTAGCAAAAAGTGGAGTGGAGAGGTTTGGGTCGATGCGAGGTGAGTATGAAGCTGCGTCGGAATGCAAGGTCATGGGACGCGGGAGATCCCTGAGAAAACCCGTCGACCAGTGGCATCGTCCGGCATGATTCCTACATGTGAAAATCCTGGAGTTACCACGTCGGTAATCGAACCCGGTTCGACTTGGCGGGAGGTGAGCGATGTAACCGCTCCCCTGGAATAGTTTACATCTTATTTTATGGTTTTGCTAAGTCAACTATTTCTGTATATAAACAGTTCTGAAAACATTTTTGCAGTACCGTTTTTTTTAATCTACAATATTTCTGGACAAAAGTATTCTAGCATCCATGACAATTTTCTTTGTTTTGATACTGCCAAACATTTTTTGGTTTTTCTCGGAAATTTGGTTTTTTAATTTTTAAGTGAAATGTCATTATTTTTATGAGCTGAGAAATGATATTTAAACCAGTCGTTATATGAATTTAATAGTTTTCTGTCATGTTTTATTTGGTTTCTTTTTGTCAGAATTACTATAAACTTCTAGTTTTGAAGTAAAAACGGGATGTTCAGTATTTCATTATTTTTTTCCGTTTTTAAAAGTATATTTTATTAATTTATAAACAGTAGTATACATTAACATATGTGCATACTTTAAAAGCATGAAATATGCGTGAAGAATATATTATCAATAAAAATGTACTGAAATGACAGCTTAATAACCTCACCTTATACACTTGTGGGCGAATATAGTTTACTATGGCAAATATATGTTGCGGAAGTGAAGTATTGTGGTTTTCTAAATAAATGGTAGGAGACACAAAAACAAAAATACTGCTTTCTTATCGCAGCTGGTCTGACGCAGCATATAAAGTTTTAGATATCGCCACAAATACAGCTTTCATCACATCGCGTCAACAATGATTAGATAGACAGTACGCCTTACAGTCGACGTGCATAAAATTTTCACAATGTCTCGGGTGTGTTTGTAAGTGTAATGGCAAATGTGCTCCCAATTATTGCTGTCTTTCAAATATAATAGTTCTAATAAACTTATTAATCCTAATAAAATGCCTAGAAATCTATGCAATACTGCCACTACCAAAGTGTATCATAGAACGGACATTTCGATTAGCTGGCAACTGATTCTCTCGTAGAGTTCCACGCCACTTTTTGGTGGAAGATACATGTAGAAATATTTGCTGTTTTAGGTTATTGCTAGAGACCTTGCCATTTCGCGTTTTAAGGTGGCACCAAGCTGGACTCCGAGGAATTCTGCATACAAAAGCAAACCTCGTTTGTTCATTGGCTGCTGCCATGGACAGAACTTGTTTAAAGAGTCACAGTCCCATAGTGATTAGTGTGGGCCAATTTTTCACTACCTCTGTGATCAGATTTCAATGATCTGGAGAAATTTACACTGCTTCAGATATAGGATGTAAATTACATATTTTAAACTCTCTTACATTTCTGGACGCACTGTATTCTTTTTTGCTGGTTCCAGAACAAAGAAATATTAAAAACTTTAAACAATAACACCTCCTAAACGACAAATTTCGCCACCAATCCAGCACTCACTTGCTTTTAGATGTGAGTTTACAACAGAAAACAGTCATAATTGGTTTACAAGTAACTCAACACTTTTGAACACCCCTCAAGCTAAAAATAAAGTGCTTAAGTGAAATGGTAGTGAAGTAGTTACAAATACAATGTGATAAAATTACTGACGTTCATACCTTAGTTTATAAAAACTGGACTAAAGTAATTTTACAAGGCCACTAATACAAATATTAAGAGATTTAATAAGACGTTAGTCATTTGATTTTCACAGTTTTCTCACGAGGGCGTATCCAAAGGTGGGGAGAGAGGATTTAGGGGCTGAAGGGCACCCTATTATTTCAATTGTTCTGCCCGTAACGTGGCGGTTAATGGGAGTCAATCAAAATTAATAATGGAGTTTGTGGCTAGTTGACATTTTCGTAATTTCACGTAGCGTTACTGTCGTAGACACTGAACACGTATATTCTTGAATTTTAAATTTAAAAATCCTGATATATCTGTCAAACATTTTATTATTGGCATGTAGAAGCCAGCAAATCTATGAATCTTGCTGCAAGAAGGCCACAATTTTCTTTTGTTTTCGTGAAATATATTTTTTATTTTTTTCTAGAACTGCACTGTCACGAATTGCTGGCGGTAACGTGCCGCTACTTAAGTTTCTAAGTTAAAAAAAATTTTAAAAGTGTCCGTAATTAGTACAGCCATGTATCTAGAAGAAGCGTATTTCAGTAGTTTGCTATACGGTTAAACCAGTGACGTACTCAGGTAATCAGGACGGTAGGGTAGTATTGGGGAGGGGAAGAGCCTTCTTTACCAGCACGCAAAGTAAGGTTAAGGTATGCCCTGTTTATGTTTACATGGCAAACAGTATCCATCTTTATTTTCAACCGATATGGCGAAACAAGCAAACGTTTTTGTTGCTCCGTTTTCTTGTGCTAAGAAGTACGTAGTGAGTAATGGAAATACACCACTCGAGTTTTCTAGCAACGGCATTTACGCCGGTAACGGAACACGGACCAAGTGTTCCAATTTGTTCTTTATGTTAAAATACAGGAGCGTCGGAATCCTCCTTAGCAGAGGCGGTGGTGGTGCAGTGGTCAGGCTACTCGCCTCCCACCAAGGCGTATCAGGTTCGATCCCGGTGGGGTCACCAAGACTTTGGCATGTAGAAAACGTGGCGGACGTTGCTGTTGGCGGGCGAGATTTTTCACCGGCGCTCAAGACATCACCGATCAAAACCTTTCGACTCAACTAAACACTTTAGGTGTCCATAGGGGGACGGGCGCAAGGTCATATTGAGAATCAGGTTATTTGGTTCAGGATATAGCATCCACTCCCAAAATGTATTTTATTAAACAGTTATGCCAGTTTTTACCAATGCATGTTGTTTAACATAAATTTTGAACAAAAACTTAAGCCAGTAACAAAAGTAAGCTACTACAAACATTATTTAGTGACCTCCAACTTTATCAAATATACGTAAAGTACGGAAATCGCCTATAATACGTGACGTCATTGGCGTCCTAATTGAGATTGGGGGAGGAGCAAATGCCACCCATTTCCGACGACCCTGTTAAAATATAAATAGTAGTAACTGCGGTTTTCTTTTTTGTTAGTTTATTTGATAATAGTTTAGTTAGATCGTGAACAAGCGGTAAACAAAGCAGCGTATGTATCGACAGGATTTGTTTGACCTTGAAAAATGTCGTCAGCTGGTACCGGTACCCCGACATCGCTATTATCCTCTATGTGGTCGATACCGGCTGGCTCGGGTCGATTGCCCCGGAAGTGCCCTCTTCGTTCGCTTCGCCCCGCCGCCGGTGTAGCAGAAATACTCGATCAGGCGGTTATTGGCAGGAGCTGGGACTGCCTGGCGCTAGAATTCTTTCAGGATTTCGCCGCAACAACAACTGCCCAGAATATTAAGGGCGCTTCCTATACCAAACCTGCAGTTACGGAGTTCAATAACTGGGGAATCAATGTTAAAGACATTCCTTCTCAATTCGGCAATTTTAAAGATGACCGTTTATAAAAAGGAGTTTTCTATGTGGCATTTGTAAAAGAATATGGCACGTTAATATCTCTGGCCTATTTTTAATGTTTAAACTTTGAAATTTACGTTTTATAAAACAATTAATTAATTTAAAAAATTGAGAATTTATTAATGTAGCAGTATTCTCTGATAAAGTTCCCTTGATTTTTTTTTTGTTTGGAACAATTATCTTTAAAACTGATGCACTGGGTAGGAATTCCTTTAACATTGTTTTCCTATTTAATAGAGCGTGAAACATAAATAAATACAAATCATGGTAATCGAAGCCTGCAGCCTTTTGAAGGCCAATATATTAAAACTTAAAAAGAGCAACTCTACATTTTTTTTTTTTTTTTTTTTTTTCAACTTCCCTAGCAAAATTTTTGTCAGAGTGCGATATTCCTTTAGCACAATATCCTGCGCCGAGGGGTCATGGTGGTATAGTTGTCAGACTATTCGCCTCCCACATAGGTAACAGGGTTCGATTCCCGGCGGGGTCGCACCCGGATTTTCGCATGTGGGAATAGTGCTGGACGATGCCGCTGGTAGGCGGGTCTACTCGGGGATCTCCCGTTTCTCCTGCCTTTTCAATCCGGCGCTGCTCCATACTCACCTCACTTCACCATCATCGGCTTCAAGACCTCGATGTTAAAAGCCGTCCAAATCTATCCATTCATTCATCGCGCGCCGCATTAAAGCATACGAAATTTCGTGAACAAAAATATGTAATCAGAAACGCATCTCAGTGGCGTAATATTAGATGATTAAGTTGGCAATAACTGTAATGTAGGATTGCCCTTTATTAATGTTTTTATATTGGCCTCAAAAAATTCTGTAGACCTCGATTATCGTGTTTATCTTCAATTTTCGTTACAAGTTTTCTTAAACTCCGTAGATACAGACTTGGTAAGCAGATTCAGTGACGTCAGCAATATGCAATATCAGGACCAAGACACGCCAAGCCATCGCATGCTGGCAAGATGGCGGCGATTATGTAATACAAGATTATGCCCCAATACAAGATGGCGGTGGCCGAAGCCGCAAAGCCGGACCCTGGACCTCTCTTCTTGGAGGAACTAAATCTATCTACTGACATGTACAGTAATGTTGGCGTGGCCATCGAAACTGATTTCTTTGCTTCCAATACGCACTTAAATGGTAAAATAAATCCAAAAGTTTCATAGGCTTGCACTTATCGTCATTGTGGCTATAAAAGAAAAGTTTTTGAAAATGCTGTTTTTACCGTTGTTTTCAATTGCTTGAATGGTAATATTGAATATTTTTTTGGGCTTCTGCTATAAATTATGCAAATAATTGCTTTTTTTTTTTTTTAACTTTTTTATTTAATACGTCGTTTTCGACAGGCTGCAAAATAGTTTTTCATTCCTACATTGCTAATTACAAATCGTGAACTAACTTTACTTTTACGTTCCACGCTATCTTCGAATTCTTGACGGAAAACAGCAGGAACGATTCATAAACTTTATAAAAAATTAAAGAATACTACACAACGGGCAAAGCCAGTGCAAAAATTCTTCGCATTTTTTACGCTAGCTTCCTGGCTTCACACAAGGTAGCTTTGCTATCGCTTATTATGCTCCTGGCGCTGTCGTTCAGCCTATTTTATTCCAACACAGTCAAACGCAGTTGGGCCGTGTTTGAGTTAACTGTTTACGTAGACGTTACCCACACACGACTGAAATGCAGCCATTAATGATATGGACCTAACCGCATGCTGGGGAAAGAAACAATTGTTTGGACCCAGGGCACAGAATAGTCAACGTTACAGAAATTAAATGGCGTGGCGGTTTTTTTTTATCCGGGCGTACCTGTTCGCAGACTGATTGCGCGAGGATCTGGGAACGGGCCTCGTGTCTGATTGGATACTACGTGCTGCGGAAAATTCCTTATCGGCTAGGCTGCTGGCTGCCAAATATCTTAGGGCGCTGATTGGACAAAGGCGTTCCTACACTGACGCCATTTTGACGCTGCTGACGCCATTTCGCTGACGTGTTTTGCAGGAGCTCGAAGCGTAAGCGGCTTATGTATTCTTAATTATCCTGTGCCTAGGGGCCGTTTTTTTTTTATTGTCGCCTACTAAATGGACAGTTAATGTCTCTCCACATATTTTTGGCTACCCACAATATAACGAGCCCAAAAAAAACACGTTTTTTATTCTAACCAAATATTTAATTCTCGTGTTGAAACGGCAAATACTGAGTAATAAGGTTTTAAAATTTTATCTCTACTCTCCAAATATAGTGTTAGGTTAATTAAATTCTTATCTTAAGGTAGGAATGATGAAGAAGAAAATAATAAGTGCTAGAAATTCAAGGGGAAAGGTAAAGAATGTATGAACACAAATGAAATATTACAAATCATAACTATTTTTATTTGCCAGTTTCGGCTGTTTAACGGCGCACTAAATTGGTTCCTAAAGAAAATCGTTATATTAAGTAAACTGCTCTATATTTAGGTCAATTTATTTTGGGAAGATAAGCGCCGGAAATTACTTTCCTGCCTCTCTCTTTCTTAGCGTTCGCTTGCGTGTAGTGCTCAAACAACTGCAGAAGAGCGAATATTTTATTGAGGAGAGGAAAGAAGGGGCAGGAATCCCGCAAATGATCGAGGATTTGGTTCCTCCGTGGTGCTGCGTTTGTGGAAAACTGTGCATGTGTTGCGGTCGTAAGGACATCTGTCACGAGCTGTGTCGCAGGCGGTATATGATTATTGATCTTAGTTTCGAGTTGCTGGGAGGTGAATTTGTTGTAGAAACACTGCGCACGCTAAGACAGTGTGTAGTGCACGCCAGATAGCCCGATAACAATACCAACACGACAGCCATTTTCCCGACTAGCTTTTCCTGTTTGTCGTAGCCACCAGTTCGCGGATCTATTGTATAAAAAAAGGGTGTTAACGATATTTATTCAATTAAAACAGTAATTTTTGTTTTAGAAAACCTAGAAAGAGTAGAGGTATGCGTAACTTACAAAATGTATTTTAGAACATGACTGCGTTTTAACAATAATAACAGGAGTTCTACCGGAGCAGGGACAAAATTGCAACAGTAAAATTGCACTGCACAAAGACGACAGCAACACTGTATATTATGGGTACTTCAGTGGTCTATTGGTAAAACTCCTTCCTTGATGTACTACACATATCTCCAGTTCGAATTCCGTGGAAGCTGAATTTACATGTCATATTTTTACGATAAGACAAACAAAACAATAAAATCACAAGATGATTAGTTACAGTACGTGATTGATGGGAGGAACCTTGGACATGGGAGAATGTAATTTCAAGAAAACTTTGGGTTGTGTGCAGTTGCTAACTGTAAGCCAGAAGCATGTGATATCATGTGCAAAAATCGGTTCCGTATTGAAAGATTGGTGTTGTTAGGATCAGGCTAATGCCAATTCCTTCCTGTGACGTTTCCATCGGTCACGAACGGTACTTCACTTCGAAGGATGGAGATTGGGCACAATGGTGATGCACAAAACTTGACAACAAGCATTTTCCTCAATAAAACAAAAGCAGATGTACGAGCAGTGACGATGTCCAACTCGCATTTGTGAGTTTGCGGTAGTTAAAAAATGTTTTTACCAGCATCTAATTTTAAAAATGAAATATCTGAATTTATGGTAGCTTATTTCGTCCTGTTTCTATTTTATACAAATTAAGATCAAAACTATCGTAATAATTAGCACCATACTTATATTTCTAACATGTTACTCCGCAAGTTGTTAGACATATGATTATTAAAGATACGGTACGTGTCAATCAAGAAAAGATGCAGGATCATCGGAAAGAATAAAATAAGGGGCTTGTAGAAGTGTCTGATTCATCGGGCACCAAACATACCGCCATTTTATTCATGTTCACAATGTATTTAAGATAACGCGTGTCTTCTTTCATCTGTATTTGGAACACGTAAAAAAGTGGAACACGAAGCAACAGTACGATTCTACATATCGTATTTAAATTCTTTATTTTTGACGTGAATACTTCTTTAAATTTGCAACCATAGTGGGCAATCCAGAAAATCTAATGATAACAAAATTTGGGAATACAGTTTGGCATTGCAGCTCCGAATCTATCCTATACATCTGAAATTCAATTACACCACTCGATTTCCAAAGAATCAAAGAATTTCTTTCGTTGAGTGAGGACTTTGAAGCGTCACGCGCGGCGGGGGTAGGGGCACCGCCATTTTGAGATCGTTTCGCCGCGTCTCATAATTTCCGCGTAGTATAACTTTTGACGCGGAGTAGGTACGGCGCTCGTTTAAGTTTTAATCAACAGCTCTCGTCGAGATCAATAGATTGAGTGTATAAAACATTTGTGTGGCCTAATTATGGTGAAATTGTTTAAGTTTAAAGTAAAACATATTGAAAACTTAACATAATGTCGGCCTATACTCGTCAAAAAACCGAGCGAAACGGTGCCAGGAACGTAAAAACGTAGACGTATTCACGCAAAACAAACGGCNTTTTTTTTTTTTTTTTTTTTTTTTTTTTTTTTTTTTTGCTATCGTTACATCCTTCCAAATAGAAGTTTCACATAAAAAACTTCAGTTACTAAATCGTGTGATTATGCATCTTTAAGGCTCGGCTTCGACTCTTTTACAGAAATTATTAGTTTTCGCGTCCTGATTTCGGATTCATAGTAATTGCTGATAATGTACGATTATAGGAAATTTACATTTTTACGAGTTATTTAATATTTTTGTGCTGAATTTTAATTGTGTGTTATGTGCTAGTTGTAAAATATATTGATAAAATATGAATATTTTCTCGACTTTTTTACAATTAGCAGATAGCACACAATTAAAATTCATTACAAAACTATTAAACAATACGTAAAATGTAAATTTTCTGCAATCGTATATTGTCAGTAATTACTATGAATCCGAAACTACTACGCGAAAACGAGGAATTTCTGCAAAAGAGGTGAATCCGAACCTTAACGAAAACTGTACAGAATGATCCGCTCGAAACATGGCAACATTGTTTCTGCGAAAATACCAAAGCAATGGAAAGTTGATTTTAACACTTTTTGTAACGAACATACAAAGAAATTACTCTCGTGATCTTCTTTAAAATACATTTTCAAACACAGAGTTTTATTTTAGATTAAAGTATTTCAATATAGAAAACGTAACAGGAAAACTCAAACTGATCATTCGGTAGACTCTTTAACAATACATTACGAAAGAACCAGTGTATATTGAACTCATCATTTTATTTGTTGCCATGGTTTCTAATAATAATAAAAAATTCGCTGCGGCATAACATTTTTTATTCAATACGGGTTTTGGAGCTATATGTGAACATCTAATAGTTTCAGTTTGCTTTTACGCAACGGTGAAAGTTGTAATAAATAAAAATTAATTTATTACATAAACCATGCAGAAACTGTAGCATTTTCAGACTAATGAGTATATCTCATTTAAGTTATACAATTTAATAAATCATAACATACGCACATTATGTATATTTTATTTATATTAATTACTGTAAATGTAGTATTTATTATTGAATTTGGTATAAAACTAACGAATATAAATGTCAATGTTGGGGTTTCAAAGTGACAAGATTAAAAAACTTAATTTCGGTGTGTTATCATTTCGTTGCACGAAACGAAGAATCCAAATATAAAAATATTTTGAAAAAACCGAAAAGTAATAAGTGTAAGTTGAGTTGTTAACAGGCAAATGAAAATTTATTCCGTTTCTTCTTTACAAAGTCCACCTTTTATGAACGAGCTACCACAGAAAAAAAAATTTGTTTATGTGGTTAACAAAACTTGAATGCCCTGTTTAAAACCTACTTTCCTGTATATTAAATAATCCCAGTGTCTTATAAATTTGCACATGTTTAGTACAATGTAAGAGCGAATGGGGTATAGATAAACTCCAACGATGTCAACAGATTTTTGAAAGCCAGCATATAAAAACTAAGTAAGGGAAATCTTAGATTAATGTATCTGCCAACTTTGTGAACAAGTATTTTTCCAGTCTGATATACATATTTTGAGTTAATATCATTCTTCCCAATTATAGATAAAATTTTACTGCGTTACACAAATATCGTCAGAAAAACGAGCTTATGGTAAAATATATTCTCGCGAAGTCAGTTGAAACCATTAAGTATGATTACCGTTTCTTTTTTTCGATGATGAATTTCATTTTATTATAGAATAAGTTTAGTAGCGTTAATTTATATACCCTGCTCTCTTTAAGTCGTGATACTGCTTTTCCGACATTGCTCTCAACTTAACGAGAACATTAAAGATAGTGTTCTCGGTAAAATATATGCAGATAGTGAGTGGGATTTATTTTTCAAATGTTTATTCAAAAGTGATAAACATCTGGCAACCTGCACTATTAATTTTCGTTTTATGTGGTAATGTCAAATATTCTAAGAGTGCTTTGTAGTAGTAGGAAAATGTAGTTTCGGGGGCAGGTATTAGACATCAAAAGGCAAGAAGAATCGCCTGCCATAACGTCACAGGTGGTCGCTGCCAGCCAGCGCTTCAAAATTTCCCTTTTTCCCCTCAAAATAGCCCGCTTGGTTTTCAAAAATACCTGTTTTGTGATTAAAATCTACTCCCCCCCCCCCACCACCATTTTTTTTTCTCCCATCAAACAAAACCGCCCAAGATTTCCAAAAAATTGTGAAAAAAAAATGCCTACTGCATAATGTGGCTGCTGAATATCCGGGAAAAAAATGTTAAAACGTCAGCCGCAATGAGGAGACAATAAAATAAAATCATTAAAAAAAAATTTTTTAATTTACATTTATTTTTTCATTTCAAACTATAGTCATGATTATATAGTGTAATATATCCCCGGACTCGTATTTTCAAGGTGAATACGATCGCTTTGTCGTAATCATTATCTAACTCAATGACAGGACCACCATATTGGATTTAATAGATATGCCCCCCAACTTCTCCCAGCGAATCACAACCCAGTCCCTTGACCACACCTTACACACACACGCCTCACCTGCACCCCAACCTCCATCCAATCTCGTTACCGCACCTTACCATCACCCCCCCCNTTTCCATTACACCTCCCTCCTCAACGACCATCCTTACATTTTTTTTACGTAGATAAAAGTGTCTAAAATGTAAAGATCACCCATGACTGAGTCCATGTACGACTGAACCCGCCCAGGTGCCTTTCACCTCAACCACTATCAAATTAAGTTCCGTAACATGAGCCCTCTGCCTATATATCCACACGATAAAGTAAACATTACAAGAATAACTCCTTCAGATTAAAGATGGCTCTGCCTAAATTCATGTAATAATCCCGTCCCCAACAAGCCCTAGTCGGTTGTAACTCGCATAGCTATAAATTGCGGTCCTTGGCTCTTGTCAGGAAAGCACAAGCCCTAACAAGCATTCAACGTGAATTTAAAATTTTCATTATCACCAACTTTAAAAAAAAAAGTTCTAAATGTTTAAAATTTATAAATTGAAATGATTTATTAAAGACATAAAGAACATTTTTGTACGAACTGTAAAATCTCTAATCGCCGTGGATCACGGACGTCTTTAGTGGGAGGCCGGAGTGTTGAAATGTGGCAACGCAGCGCCTAGGGCCAGTCTCTTACCCCCATGGGTCGGCCCGGCCAGGCGCGCGCTTGTGAAACACGTGTTCTTCCTTCAGTTTCCCAGGTATTGTTGGTGTGGCTGCTTCCTAAATATTTTACAGATGTGAACTTCACGCAATGTGTTCTTTTATACTAAGAAAATGCCGAAGAAGTGTTGTGTGGCTTGCTGCCGTAATAACAGTGCCTCGGAAATTAGTTCAGGTTACGTAAATGTATTTTCGTTTCCTCGAACAGAAGAAGAAAAGTTAAAGTAAATTAGATGCATTCCTATATGTGACTGGGTGACATCGGTGAATTCTGCCATGTGTATCAAACATTTCATTGAGAGAGGCATATCAAGGATTTTACTAGAGCTTGTGTTCAGATTTTGAGAACCGGCTAAATAATCATAGTTGTGTCAAGTCTGAAATAATTAGTAATGCTGTCTTCTTTTACACAATTAAGTTTGAAAACATTCCGGAAGTGATGGCCACTGTTAAGATCGATGACACTTTAAAATTTTATGTATATGTAAGCGGTTTTTATTTGTCTGCATTAGACCTTACTTGGGTGTTGCAGTCAAATTTCAAATTTAAAAAATTGTCTCAGCTTGAAAGCATTTGGTACAAGTATCTAACTAATTGTACCCCCTCCCCCTTCCGATCATTTAGTACAGACTGTCATTAAGAATACCCATAAGTATCTCACTTCATCATGAGAAATTATTAGTTCAACTTTGTGTGACAAAACTACAGTGCAGTTACAGTTTCTGTTAGAACAAATAGAGCTTGCATTGAAAATAATAAATCGCATTCTGTAAGCACAATTGTTCGTGCATTTCTGATATATGAGATGTCTTGTACATGCTGCAGCGCTATCAGGTCGAACAGTTTGTTTGTACTCCCACACCCAAAATACCTGCAAAAATATCGTCTAAAATTGTGGCATCTCTTGACGAAGGAACTGAGAACAACCATTTTCTAACTACGTTAGTTAAGGGCCTAGATACGCGTGAGAAGTATGTAATCTTACAAGTTGACGAAATAGATATGTTAAAACTGAAACTAACGTTGAGAGGCAAAATTTTCAGCTAGTTCAAAACATTTTTTGAGTCAACTCTCGCTGCGCTATAAACAAAGAAAAATGTTTCTGAGGGAACAGTCGAGTTTATAGACATAATAATAAAGTGGTAGAATATTGTAAACGTAAAAAACTCTCTCAAAAGTATTCTGAAGAAAAGTGACCTATCTCGTCCTTTTACAAGCATGAATGACGAAAGAATAAAATTTTTGCAGCAATTTACATTTTGGTTGGAAATTTTAAAATCACTATCTTTGAAGTCAGATTGTTTAACTGCTGATACACTTTAATCTGTTCATCACAGTACACTGGTTCTGGTGGAATTCATTCGGTACTCACTTCGTGACTTGGGCATTGTGTACGTTCTCATAGGAAAGCTACAAACCGACAATCTGGAAGCCCGATTTAGCCAACACATGCTGATATCAGGAGGAAATTACAACATTTCCGTGCAGCAATCTAATGAGTCAGAGGAAAAATTATGTGTTATAAGTCTATTGGGGTTACATTCTGCCAGATATGAACAGGTAAAATTTAATTTTGATGTACTCAAAGATGTATGTTGTTCTGATAGCAGCAGTTCATCTTGTTCCTCAAATGACACAATTAAAGACTTACAAGACTTCCTCGATATCGAATTGAGTGATGCCGAAGTAGATCCTTCCCTTTTGTATGTTTGTGGTTACGCTTCCCACAAATTAGTTATGCGTGCAGACTGCGGTTAATGTGCCGATCTTTTGAGTCAGTCTTGTACTGACGATTCTTATTTTAACTAACTTAAGATAGGTGGACTAAGCATTCCTTTAGTTGCTGTTATACGTGTATGGGTGATTGCACATGAAGTAATGAAACTCTTAGTTTCACACGAAAAACAATTCCTCGAAAATGAACACCAGAAAAATTTTTTGTGAGCTTTTCCAAACAGTACATTCTGCGTAACACAGAACTTACAGAATTCGTGGATGATGTATGTCACTGTGGAAACTCTATGAAGAAATTGTTGTTTAACATCCTCTCAACTTTGGGCAACATATTTTTGAACAATTACTCAAAGCACCGTACCGATCAGTTGTCACGGAAAAGTAAGGTTCTAGAAAAGAAGAGGAAGTTAAGAACTCTGTGTGGCAATAAATAACGTGGCAACACATCGAAAAATTTTATCTATGTGTATTAAGGTATATTGGTTGCATTTATTTCGGTTTTAATTTAATATTTTGCTTACAATATTACATATCGTAACATATTTTTCTATTAAAGTATAGTTAAATTAATTTATTTGTAACTGCGGGATTACTGTAAATGAAAATTTAGAAATTCTTCAGTTTATTTAGCAAATTTGAAGAAATAAACAACAAAACTGGTGAAGGAGTGTCGATGTACCGTGATGATTTTTTATGCTTATGGAACTCAGGAGTACGGAAACGCATAACGTTTGTGTCTTCATCATTAAAGTAAAGAATTTGCTACGTTTATTAATAACATATAAAATTACACATATTAAAATCAGAGTAGGAAATATAAAATATTGCAGCCTGATTACTGCGTTGTGTCAGTGAGAGACGATTTCTTAACAAAATAAAAACTTTTGTTTCATACCGATAATTTGTACCTACAATCAGTTTACAAAATAAAATATATCTTGTTTAGTCATGGCTATAACCGTCATAAAAAGTCTTGCCATAAATGTTAAATACCATTTAAAACAATTTAAAACTATTGAATTAGTTATGTAGAACAGGAAAGAAATAGACAGATGGTTTACAATTTATTTTCAAATAAAGTACGAACAATCAAAAGTTTACACTACGATTTATAGACACAAATAACTCGTCTCTTAAAATGCAGCAACTTTGGTAACGATATCTCCGTTAATTTTCGTATCTGGGTGAGTTGAATGATATAGTAAACTTAGCGGTCGTTCGCTCGCTTGTCCTCGCGCTGTCTGGCTTGGTCCTGGACCAGGTCCTTCGGCCACGTTGCCAAGTTTAACGCTCCGGCCTCCCACTAAATAAAACCGTACATGGATACAAAAAATTTAATTTACGATATCACTTACGACTGCCACATCAGCTGTAAAATTTTTAGTCACCACCGACGACAGAAAAAAAAAACATTTGCATTATTTTACTTACCATTATCAGTAAACATATTTGTACCCTCACCTATTCGAACAGTCTCTCCCTGAATACACACTTTATTTATATCCACTATACGTAAAATAGAGATGTAAAACTGGTGAAAAATGTTGGTAAACTAACCGAATTTTTCGTTGCAGGTTTCAGTAATGTGGTTATAGTGTAGGTGGTTGCAGTTTCTGGGAAACCGGACATGTTCACAAATCCGGAAAAGTTCAATGTGTCCAATCCCCAATGAGGCGGTGCACCGTCTTAATGAAATGTGGTATTTGGGTGATACTCAAGCAACTGAGGAACAGTAGACAATTTTAACATCCCGATATACTGGAGATATGATGGTGTCCTCAGCGAAAACGAATGTTTTAATAATTATGTCATGCAAAAGCGTCCACCAAACATTCACCTTGGCCTGCCTCTGGTACACTCTGACACCGCGCCAGGGGGCTGCTCTGAACGCCAAATAGGCATGTTATACCGGTTTCCTACACCGCTGACAAAATATATCGTCACATCAGAAAAAGCAACACTTTTGAGATAGCCATTATTGCCCTCGATACATGATCATATTTAAACTGCAAAGTCATACAGACGCGTGGCGTCATTGGGTAACAAAGTCTGAACAATTTGCAGTTTGTAAGTACAAAACATAAAAAGTTTTTGTAAGATATCATGAAGGTAACTTTTTGGCATCTGTAATTCACGTGAGGCCCTATGCATTGATTTCTTGGGACTTCGCACAAAAGACTGTCTCACTGCTTCCACCCTTTCAGCCCACAACTCCGTACCGGGACTCCAAATGAGAAAGTGTTGTACACAAAGGTTACATAACGGGAAGGAGGAAATAATCCTGCTGGGGAGTTAGCCGTATAGTATTGTTTATTAGTGAGATACGAGTACTAATATCAGTTTTTTTTTAATGGTATCATGTATATATTGGTCAAAAGTTCAATGAAGCTCGTCAAGACCTATTCAAAAATGTANGGACTCCAAATGAGAAAGTGTTGTACACAAAGGTTACATAACGGGAAGGAGGAAATAATCCTGCTGGGGAGTTAGCCTTATAGTATTGTTTATTAGTGAGATACGAGTACTAATATCAGTTTTTTTTAATGGTATCATGTATATATTGGTCAAAAGTTCAATGAAGCTCGTCAAGACCTATTCAAAAATGTATCACAATGTACCAGTGTTATAAACAGATTGTTAAAACTGCCGCAGACAATGGGACTCATAAAGGTACATGAAGACTCGTTATATGATGCCTCGTGGCACGATTGCGCTGCATGGTACAGTATACTATGACGTTGTGGCTCTTCATTTGATGTGGAGGTGATGTAGAGGTGCCGGTACCCAGAGTTGCGTACCCCATTCCACAGAGGTTGCGTATAGACGAAGCAAAGGAGCACACATGATGTGACGACTACTCAATCAGTCATTAGTGTGCAGTCGAATACAGTGCACTGCAAGGTGAGGGTTGTAACGAAAATGTACTCCAAAACGAGAAGGTAGAAATGCTGCTCATCTATGGAGAATGTACGTTAGCAGAAGAATGTGTTCGTATTATTTTACAGTACAGTAAAGTACGGCTGTACAGTACAGTACGGGGTTGTACTGAAACACACACAGTTATGTTATTAATATTGTCAATAGCTTGGTTTGCTCACTCGTCGTTCATTTTGTTGAAGGTCGGCGTAATGCTAGTCAGGTGGAGCAACTCTTCACAAAGCGCGATACCCTGACAAGAACCCGCCATCCAGACGGATGTTTTCCCGTCTCCTTGTGAAGCTTTGTGAGACGGGCAATTTGAACCCAACAGCAACGCTATCGTTGTAGAACTCGCACAGATGAAGCTTCTGAGGTTGCTGTTCTCGCTGCTGTAGCAGTTAATTTACACGTCAGCACACGCTAACTGGTAGCCGAAATTAGTACTCCGAAATAGTGCACATCGCATTCTTAAGCGTCATACTTTCCATCCCTATAATGTACACTTACACCACGAATTGCACGGGAATGATTTCCAGAATCGTGTAGAGTTCTGTCAATGGGCACAGCATCAAATTATCGCCAACTCAAACTTTTATTCGGATGTTCTTTTTACTGATGAATCGTCGTTCTCCAACATACGAGGAACATGCATTATTGGGCCGTCGAGAAACCACCATGGCTTCGACAGGTGGACCATCAGCATCAATGGAGAATAAAGTCTGATGTGGGATTGTTGCCAATAATGTTATAGGGCCTTGTTTCGTGAATGGTAACCGAAACGACAGAGAGTATATCACCTTGATACAAGCAATTCTTCTTGATCTTCTGGAGAAGATACCTCTAAGGAACAGAATGATAATGTGGTACTAGCACGACGATGGATGCCGACACATACACTAAGGTGACAAAAGTCATGGGATAGCAATATTCAAATATACAGATGGCAGTAGTATCGCGTACAATATGTATAAATGGGCAGTGCATTGGTTGGGCTTTCATTTATAGCCAAGTGATCCATGTGAATAGGTTTCTGACGTGATTATGGTCGCACGACGGGAATTAACAGACTTTGAACGTGGAATGGTAGTTGGAGCTAGACGCATGGGACATTCAATTTCGGAAATGGTTAGGGAATTCAACATTCCGAGATCCACAGTGTCAAGAGTGTGCCAAGAATACCTCATTTCAGGCATAACCTCCCACCATGGACAACGCAGTAGCCGGCCGCATGCACTTAATGACCGAGACCAACGATGTGTGCGCAGAATGGTCAGTGTTAACAGACAAGCAAAACTGCGTGAAATAACAGCAGGAATCAATGTGGGATGTACGACGGGCGTGCCCGTTAGGACAGTGCGGCGAACTTTGGCTGTACTGGGCTATGCCAGCAGAAGAGAGACTCGAGTGCCTTTACTAACAGCACGACATCGCCTGCAGCGCCTCTCCTGGGCTCGTGGCCATATCGGTTGGACCCTAGACGACTGGAAAACCGTGGCTTGGTCAGATGAGTCCCGATTTCAGTTGGTAAGAGCTGTTGGTAAGGTTCGAGTGTGGCGCAGACCCCACGAATCCATGGACCCAAGTTGTCTACAAGGAACTGTGTAAGCTGGTGGTGGCTCCATAATGATGTGGGCTGTTTTTACATGGAATGGACTGGGTCCTCTGGTCCAACTAAACCGATTATTGACTGGAAAGGGTTATGTTTAGCTATTTGGAGACCACTTGCAGCCATTCATGGACTTCATGTACCCAAACAATGATGGAATTTTTATGGATGTCAATGTGCCATGTCACCGGGCCACAACTGTTCGCGATTGGTTTGAAGAACATTCTGGACAATTCCAGCGAATGATTTGGCCACCAAAATCGCCCGGCATGAATCCCATCGAACATTTATGTGACATAATCGAGAAGTCAGTTCGTGCACAAACTCCTGCACCGGTAACACTTTCGCAATTATGGACGCCTATAGAAGCAGCATGGCTCAATATTTCTGCCGGGGACTTCCAACGACTTGTTGAGTCCATGTCACGTCGAGTTGCTCCACTTCGCCGGGCAAAAGGAGGTCCGACACGATATTAGGAGGTATTCCATGACTTTTGTCGCTTCAGTGTAATGCCGTGTTTGCACATCGTGTTCTGGGCCGAAAATATCCTGGTAGGTGAATTAGTCGCGGCGGAGCAGTTCAAATGCCTTTTTAGTCTCCTAACCTTAAACCCCCAATTTTTTTTCTTTAGGCTTACTTCAAAGGCGCTGTCTATCGAGATTTTCCAACAACTCCAGAGAACAAGCAGGAATGTATTGTGCGTGCTTGAAATGCTCTTCAGCAGGCAACACTCGAGGAATCAGTGTCGTCATGCATCCAGTGACTAAACTTGTGTATCGCTGCCAATTTTCACCACTTTGAACATATAATGTGAATGTTCTGCCCCTCGCAGTACCCATATGGATAGTGCTACAAACGGGCAGCAGAGATCCCACTTCCTGTGTCGTATTTAATGTTCATGTTAAGAATGTGTACAGCGTGCTACATGTTTAAATAGGTATTGACGAGCTTCATTTAACTTTTAACTAATATATACATGGTTCTATTTAAAATACTGATTTTAGTACACGTATCTCACTAATAAATAATGCTATAAAGCTGACTCCCCAACAGTATTATTTCCCCCTTCCAGTTATACAACCCTTGCGTGAAACACTTTTTCATTTGGAGCCATCATATGGAGTTATTGTGGGTGGTCACGATAATTGGGACATATATATAATATATGTATATTTATATATATTTTAGGACGACCAAATTTTTAATCACTCGCCTATGCCCCCCCCCCTCACCTTAATAACAATCCATGACATATGTTCAATGCGAAAGCTGATCATGCTCACACTCACATGTGCGCTAGAGGATAGACATCACGCCACCTTCGCACCTTATGAGCTGTATGAAAAATAGATGGCAAAGTTTTCCCTCGAGATGCAAGTTTTTAAACTTACATAAATATTCCGATACAGAAAGCACAGTATATATTTTTGAACGAATGCTAAACATTCACGAAATAAAATGTGCCAAATCCATAAAACTACAGACACACAATTTAGAGAGATATAAGCATATGTATAAATGCTGCTGTAAATAAATAGCTATGAAAAAAGTAAGACTTTTTTATAAAATAATTTATGTAATCCTACATTACAAAAAACATTATAAGTGCTTCTTTAAAACATAAATGAAAGGGACGGTAATGGTGAAAATAAAAAGCTCAAGTCCAAAAGTATTCTTGTCAAAGTGTCAAACAGACTTTACACGCGCGCATGTGCACGTCCTTCCACGCCTTTTTAACTGCATCACGTAACTAAAGCCTGCCACACATACATGTGAAGTACATCATTTGCATTTGACGACCACATTCTCCATGCACATCATCACTAAAAATAAAATTCTCATACGAAGTGGCTAGTAGTTATATGCTTTTACTCTCGCACATTTCGAAGGGTCGTCCTCTGAATTGGTTGCCACAAAACACCACAGCGGGCGCAGTCAGTTCTTTACAGTCAATTATGAGTGCATGCACACTTTCGGGGAAAAAAACATTGCATCTTAATTTCTGGTAGTAATAACTGTTAATGGGCTTATGTGAGCCAGTATGATTTCCAGGCTCGCAACAGACCGCGAGCGGCTTCTTCGTTTCATACGACCGGCGAGGTAAGTGCGGAAATCTTCAGTGCTGCATGCAGGTACCATCGTCACTTTAATTAAGCGTTGAGGTAGCCAATGTCCCAGTAGCAGAACTAGAGTGGCAGGACATGACACGTTCATAAATAATGTCAGGACGAAATTGACACATATTCGCTCAACGTCCAGTAGTCAAACGAATGTGGGGAAATACTCCGGCCGCTAATTTTATCCCGAAATAACAGCCGCGCCTCAATCATGCCACAGACAATCAGAATTCTATCATGTCCCGAAATCGGAGATCATCCGAGGTCCCTCATTCTGCTCATATTCCTCGAACGTTAAATGAGCTTCACAGTCGAGGACGTACATCTGACAAAAGAGATGGACATAAAATTAAATAAAGAAGGCATTAATTTATTTTTAACTTAATTTATTGACACCCAGCAGTTCCTATCTGTAATCCCACTCGGAGCCATGGTTTTCAGCTTCGTTCATTCTTAAAAATTATACCTCGCTTTTGAAGATTGAGCAGACTGCTCGCCCCCTCCCACAATGAACCACGTTCGTCCATCGGGAACGTGGCTTTCAGCCTTCCCCATGTTTGCAAAACAGGTGGATCAGGGGCGTGGGAAGGCCCTGCCACTTGGCTGTCATGAAATATCGTAGGAGATCACACTCCTCGCACGGGTGTGCGTGTATCTCGCCTTCCCCTTGTTTGCAAAACAGGTGGATCAGATGCGTGGGAAGGACCTGCCACTTGGCTGTTATGAAATATTGTAGGAGGTCGCAATCCTCACACGGGTGTGCATGTATCTCGCCTTCCCCTTGTTTGCAAAACAGGTGGATCAGGTGCGTGGGAAGGACCTGCCACTTGGCTGTTATGAAATATTGTAGGAGGTCGCACTCCTCGCACGGGTGTGCATGTATCTCGCCTTCCCCTTGTTTGCAAAACAGGTGGATCAGGTGCGTGGGAAGGACCTGCCACTTGGCTGTTATGAAATATTGTAGGAGGTCGCAATCCTCACACGGGTGTGCATGTATCTCGCCTTCCCCTTGTTTGCAAAACAGGTGGATCAGGTGCGTGGGAAGGACCTGCCACTTGGCTGTTATGAAATATTGTAGGAGGTCGCAATCCTCGCACGGGTGTGCATGTATCTCGCCTTCCCCTTGTTTGCAAAACAGGTGGATCAGGTGCGTGGGAAGGACCTGCCACTTGGCTGTTATGAAATATCGTAGGAGATCACACTCCTCTAACGGGTATGCATGTATCTCTCCTTCCCCTTGTTTGCAAAACCGGTGGATCAGGTGCGTGGGAAGGACCTGCCACTTGGCTGTCATGAAATATCGTATGAGATCACACTCCTCGCACGGGTGTGCATGTATCTCGCCTTCCCCTTGTTTGCAAAACAGGTGGATCAGGAGCGTGGGAAGGTCCTGTCACTTGGCTGTCATGAAATATTGTAGGAGGTCGCACTCCTCGCAAGGGTGTGCATGTATCTAGCCTTCCCCTTGTTTGCAAAACAGGTGGATCAGGGGCGTGGGAAGGACCTGCCACTTGGCTGTCATGAAATATCGTAGGAGATCACACTCCTCGCACGGGTGTGCGTGTATCTCGCCTTCCCCTTGTTTGCAAAACCGGTGGATCAGGTGCGTGGGAAGGACCTGCCACTTGGCTGTCATGAAATATCGTATGAGATCACACTCCTCGCACGGGTGTGCATGTATCTCGCCTTCCCCTTGTTTGCAAAACAGGTGGATCAGGAGCGTGGGAAGGTCCTGTCACTTGGCTGTCATGAAATATTGTAGGAGGTCGCACTCCTCGCAAGGGTGTGCATGTATCTAGCCTTCCCCTTGTTTGCAAAACAGGTGGATCAGGGGCGTGGGAAGGACCTGCCACTTGGCTGTCATGAAATATCGTAGGAGATCACACTCCTCGCACGGGTGTGCGTGTATCTCGCCTTCCCCTTGTTTGCAAAACCGGTGGATCAGGTGCGTGGGAAGGACCTGCCACTTGGCTGTCATGAAATATTGTAGGAGGTCGCACTCCTCGCAAGGGTGTGCATGTATCTCGCCTTCCCCTTGTTTCCAAAACCGGTGGATCAGGTGCGTGGGAAGGACCTGCCACTTGGCTGTCGAGAAATATTGTTTGTAGGTCGCTCTCTTCGGACGGGTGTTGACGTCCTCCCAGGTGTTGACACCTGAGATATTTCAGACTGAGATCCACCGGACACACAGTCTGATTGCTGAGACAAATTTTCTCTTGACGAACGCTTAATGAGGCGATACTTTTCTGTTTGTGACCGTGAGGCCGCACTTTCCCACTTCTTAACCTTTGGCATCGTAACACGAATTATGTGAACTTGTAATTTGGGCATTCATGGTCCATTACAGATTTATATACGCGAGAGAAATATTGGTTGTGGTCCTTGATCGACGAGCTTCCCCTGTGTGCTACCCTTTCTCCTTCAGTTGCATTTCGTCACATTTTCGGAAAATATTTCACACCAACCACAGTCTGCAAAACTTATCGAACTTAACTTAACTTAGTCGGTAAAACTTATTGAAAATGTATATTTTACGCTTAGTTTTGTATATTGCAAGGCAATGCTAATTTAAAAATTAAAAAAATGAGCACCAGAAACTGCGAGCGAATACAGAATTCCTTTTCACAGGTGGCGGAATAAAACCTCTAAAATTCTATCATCCTATTTATTTAAATCCATTTGACATGCCACAGACTTAAAAACTTGGCCGCTACACAGCCTAAGAAAACGCTTCCCAGTCAGAACAGAAGTATTTTCCTGAGCTTTATGTCAGCTTACGATATTACAAGGAATGTGTTATATTTCGTCACGTATTTATATTAACAACCCTGTCAATTTCATTATTTTAACAAATATAAAAATTCCATAAATCTGCACAGCTCCTGCTGTCATTAATTGTCGCCTTCTCTATATCATCATAGTTAATCGCCATGTTCAGTTTACCGCTAATAATATTTACAGTTTTTGCTAGGTGCAATTTCCAACACATTGCAAGCTCGAGTCCATTCCCATCCGTCAGTGTGCATGCGAGGAAACTTCAATAGAACTGTTCACCGTTAATTTTTACAACCATAATCATGCATTTTACAGTATCTATGAGCAATAAACATGCTAAGGGAAAATTACACCATTCCTATCCTACTTCAGCCACACAGTTTTGCGTGCCTTAATACACTAATCAATTTGAAAAATATGTGGTTTATCTATCCACCACGCGTGCTTTGACATCACGAGTCATTACCAGATACATTTTTATTCGCAAGAAAACAAGTCATTAGTGTTAAATTCGAAGAATGGGACGAAAAAATATGTTTCAGCAGCTCATAAACTCATTCACCATTTTGCCAGCAACGCTTGACGCACAGGTTGTTGCCAAAAATGAGCCTTGGTACAACGCCAGCAGAAATCATCAGACTTATGAATGCCCCTCAAGAAAAAAATATGTTTAAAAAACATCAAAGCGGGTGAATACTTTTCCAAGCAGTCCATAGTGAGGGAATTCGTGCATCTAGAAAAATAGGTCCCTTTTTTTCAAGTTGACAGGATTATTTGCTGTTATTGATTGCTGCGAAAGACGGCACATATCCCAGACCCGCAACGGCTTACCAGCTGCTAGCTCTATGCGTGCAATCGAGGAAAGTTTGATTATTTCCAGCACTTCATATCACATTTTTCCGTTTACTCGCTTAGGTATCCAATATTCCAGCAGCAGAACTCGATGGTAGTGTGACCAGGAATAACATACACATAAATGTTTGCGAGGCGAAATGCATACATATGTATATACGACCCAGCGACGGTGGGGTGACATTCCTGCTTTTATGAAACATAACGAGGCGCTGCCAGGATAAAACATTATGCGTGCATTCAGGAGGACCCAGGTTCAGTTCTCAGCCCAGACATCCTGATTTCAGTTTTTTTCCGACGGTTTCTCGAAATCACTCCAGGTATACGATTGGACGGTTCCCTAACGTAGGTCATGTTCGATTCCTTCCTCCGATACTGATTGTGTGTGCTGCATGGTTGAAAACAAAGTAAAAAATAGTTTCAACGACAAATGGCTAAGCGTAGTGAATGCCTACCGTGGTGCGAGGCACTTTTAGTACAAATTGATTATAAAAAGTGATAAAATACAGTGATTATAAAAAATTTCGGTTCACTATAGTTTACCCAGGAAGAAATTAAATATACTGAGGGACCTGGCTGTATATTTTTTAAAGCGAGATTATTAAATTAAGTATCCACCTTTCAGGTTTAGAGGTAGGTCTCTATATTTTGTTTTAAATATGGGACATTTATTTTAACTTGCGACCCACATGCACCACACTTAGCACCGTGTGCACCACAATCAGAACCACAATCAGCACCACAAGCAGTACCACAATCATCACTACACACACCACAATCAGCACCACATGCACCACAATCAACATCACATGCATCACAATCAGCATCGTATGCACCACATGCACCACAATCATCACCACACACACCACAATCAGCACCGTATGCACCACATGCACCACAATCATCACCACACACACCACAATCAACACCATATGTACCACAATCAGCACCACATGCACCACAATCAGCACCACATTCACCACAATCAGCACCACATTCACCACAATCAGCACCACGTGCACCACAATCAATCCACACACCAATACACACACCAATTCACACACCATTCCACACACCAATTTGCACAGAAATTCACACACCCTTCTACAACAATCCACACCAACCCACACCAATCCATATGCCAATCAACACACCAATTCACTCTAATCCACATCAATCCACACCGCATGCTCCTTCTCATCTAATATGTTATATAAAACAAGCAGAAGAAAACAGCTTACATAATGGTAGGGGCCCATAGACATTACATCCCCCCCCCCCCAAATCACAGTCCTTTTAGACGAGATTATTTCTGAAAATAATTATAGTTTTATCACCCATAAGTATCTATCTTTGGCTTATTCGTGTTCCTGTAGCAACTGCATAAAAACGACTTCGGGTACGCAAAACCTGCCTGTCACGATTTAACGTAAAATAGATAACCCTTTATGTGAAATAACA
Organism: Clitarchus hookeri; assembly: GCA_002778355.1. Taxonomy (NCBI): domain Eukaryota; kingdom Metazoa; phylum Arthropoda; class Insecta; order Phasmatodea; family Phasmatidae; genus Clitarchus; species Clitarchus hookeri. The sequence continues at coordinate 167,810 of NQII01001531.1, read as the reverse complement.
CAAGGATAATAAATATTTTCACATAAAAAATATATATTCCCGGGCAGGGCAGCGATGATGAGTTAGCAGATAGCGAGTAGGTCACAAGTTTTTTTAACTCGCTTGGTAGGGTCCCTCCCGGCCTAACCGCAATGTACATTGTTTACGAATTAAAGTACTTTTTTTTTCCCTGTGCCAACTTGCTTATAAGGTTTTCTTTTTCCCGTAGATTGATACAAAATTGGCTTTGCTGTAAGGGGTTAAATGTTAACAATTATACTATATGTTGTTTCAAATTTGATGTGTTTGTATCTCGGCGTGATCGGCTTAATAAATATTTATGCTAGAATTTATGTTTCAAGTGTGAAATATCCCAAGGCTTGTTAGCTGGTGCGAAGCCACCGCTGGACGGACAGAACGCTGTAGACAGCTGTGAGCAAGCCGCCGGCTGCCTGCGTGTTCAGCAGAAAGAGCAAAGTACAACTTATGCACGGCTGCCAACTCGTTAATACTGCACGTGGTTTCAACCTTAACTCCGGCCGTCTCTGCTGCCACTGAAACGATGCGTCTTACATATGCAAGGCCTCGTCTCCTAAATTTATATTTTTTTCGTCAGTGGTGGCTACAGATAGTGTTTCTCGCGGATGCCCCGTGACCTGATGTAATTAAAAATATTAACTTACCAATCAGAATGATAAAATACGAGGGGTGAGAGAGCGATCTGTCACCTCTGGCATCAGACAAGAAACTGTGGCGAGGATCGACATTGTTCCCATTATATACTTTCCCCACAACAGTATGCTCTGGCAGACAATGCTGAAAGCAAGAGTGGTAGTGTTAAGCAAGGGTGAATAAGTGGTCGGAATAAAGTGGTGGGGTGAGGAGTAACAGAATAAATACTCAATTTCAATGGTAATTTAATTCGCATTAAAACGAAAAAATGTTATTTTTATCGGTCTTAATTAAAGTTTTTAATACAACAAATTATTGTTTTAATAAATTATGAATGTAGGCATACTACTGATTGGAAAAATAATATAAATAGGATGAAAAATTACAGGTTTTTTATGCCTATGAAACAAATGTGGATGCCGACAGCTCACTTTGAAGCTAATTCGATAGAATGAGCGGGTACCGACATCTCGCCTGGCAGTGAAATCGAGAAATTAACGCCATCTATGAGTTGAAAATAGAATCCAATATGAAGGGCACCGACAGCACCACATATACTTTAAAAACATGAACAAATATGGCTGCCACCTTGTCGTTAAATCGAGAGCTCACCTGGTGGTGATATCGATTATTAACACACCAGGGGTTGGCCTGCGGTTTCCGCGGGTTCGCCATCCTTGGGTGAGGGAGGTAAACGGGTGCAATTTGAAACCCACCCTTTTTTTTTGACAGAGTGTAATTGTATGAATGTTTTCCTATGTGGCCCGCATAACCCACTTTCTTACTCAAGAATGGTGAAGCATGTACAGGCCTGAAACCTGAAAACCAGATCATAAATACGGCCTGCGATAAGCTTGGTAAGTGTAGAATCTATTACCGAATGAATTCCTAAATTATCGTATGAAATACCGATATTTATGGTGTAGATATAATACTTGTACGGCTCAACCATGTCAATTTCAGGCCTAAAGGTAAAGCTAGGCGGTGCAGAGTCCATTATGGTACGAATTTCAAAATTATCGTACAAAATACCGACGTTATGGTACACTGTACCGTAACTATTTTCCGCGAAATATTGACCGAGTGGCTCTGTACCATATTTATAGCACATATTATGGTACATCATTATGTTACCGACATTTATTCAAAAGGGCCTAACTAACTGTCAACCGAGGGAGTGTCCAAACAAATGACAAACGAAAAAACCACGATGGCTGCATACGACGGACTGAGCAAAGTCACGGGGAGTAAGGGTGTGGGAGGCGATTGGGGGAGGGGGGTTCGAACGAATACAATTAATTGGGCTATTAACTATATTGGGAGGGGGAGTGGAGGGGGTCAGTCGTCTGCTTGACATGGTGCAGGGGAACCTCTGGAAATGTAAATTTTTTGAACTAAATTTTTGATAATAATTTTTATATATTTTTTTATAAATTGTTTAGTAAATTTTAATTTTTTTAATGTTGTTATAAAGTTATAATAATAAATATTTAAATAATGTTATATACATGTATGCGATTTTTTTTGTTTTCAAGGTCAAAGGTCACCAGAGTCAACATCAAAGGTCAAGGACATACAACATAGCAGACAATATGGCAGCTGGGGGACCGGAATGACAGCATGAACCATCGCCAATGCTCCGCAGCCCCACCCACGCCCATGGGCCAAACTTCCAATTTTCCTAATACTATACTGCAAGTACAAAAGGTGGAGTACGAAACTCCGTACATCATTCCTTCGTCATAGTTGAAGTGATTTTGGTAACAAAAAAGAAGAGGTATTGTCAAAACCCTCTTTCCAATGCAGACACAGGTAAGTTTGAAACGTAGCTACAAATATGAAAAATGCCGAAATGAAACAGACCTCGCACTCCCAATTATGGTTCCTGCCCTTCGTTCAATCAAAGCTGATGTCATACATCCACTTGCTAACGATTATTACACAAAAATACCCGGCAGGTGCAGAACCGTTAGCCCAGGAGCCACAGTACACTCCAAACACTGAGTTGCCCAGAAATGCACTGAAGTGGGTAGGATTCTAAATATATGTCGTCCTTAAAGTCGGTCAATACTGACTTAAATCGGTACAGCTAACTCACGGAGAAACTACAGTACGAAAAATGTCCTGGTGTTCTGGAAACAAATAGGATATTGATAAATAATGTCCCCACCCACTTTTCACACTGCCCGAACTGTGAAGTACGGAGAAACGAGTGAAAAAAAAATGCAAGGCTCAGGAATCACCGATTTGAAACACTTACACAGAAAAAAAACCTTAATTCTTCCACCAGGTGAGACTATAAATTTCCGGATTTGCTGAACAATATCATACTGCTTATTACTCGGAATGAGATGCAGCAATAAACAGGACGTTTTACACTGTTTCTTTCTGGTTGATATATTCTATGCACAAAATACGTTTAAGAAAAATGAAAGCGAGGCGATGAGGAAACCACCATAATTTATAAATGCCATGCACAGAAGCGCACTGAGGAAGTCCCACATGCCCTGTTCGTGCGAGAAGAGGTAGCAGATAATGCATCCTTGCATGTGATGAGGGACTGTTGCACTATGGATCAATAATTTTTTACCACAAAAAAAATCCTTGCGACCTTGCAGGCAATTCATGGAAGTTGTCTGAGAAAATCCCACATGTACTATTCGACCATGAGAAGGAACCCTGCTTCTCCGCGGGTAGTTGCCACTTCTCCTTCCGTCTTCCTTCTCTTCCTTCTTCGCTCTCGCTCGCCTGTTCCTTCGTTCGCTCGTACTCTCTTCTTCACTCGCCCGTCTTTGCTCTCGCTTCATCTTGCTTTCTCGCCTGTTATCTTCACACGTTCATCCCCGCACGCTTAAGTTTCGGCCGACGTTCCGGCCTCCTTTATCTCCCGTTCGCGTTGCTCCATACTTTTCGTCGTCCGCTTCCTCTCGCTTCGTCTTCTTTACACGCTGGTTCCCGCGCGCGTTAGTTTCGGCCGACGTCCCGGCCTCCTTTAACTCCGGGCGCCCTTACTCGGGTATGTTACCTTTGGGCCCCTCCTGCGATAGCGCTGGGGTTGTGTTGCATCTTGTTTTTGCCCGCTATCTTGCAGTCACTGTACTATCCGGTAAATCTAATTTCCTGCCCTTTCTCTGGCGCTCCTCCGAGCGGACTTAGGCGGGCGGAAATATCTCATTTACTTTTCCGGAAAGCATTACTATCTACCATCCAGGGAATTTGTGACTTACTTTTTCCTACTTTTTCTTTCACCGGCTCTCCGGTTACTGTGATCGGCCGGCGCGGTTGTTACCAGTCCGCCTGACCTTTTATCTCCCACGTCATTTCCACCATCCAGTCAAAGTGACCTCCTCTCTTAGCTAATCACCCTTCGCTTCTACTCCTTTCGCCCGCTCCTCGTCTCCTTTCCGCTCCAGTTCGCTAATTTCTGCCTTGCTAATTTCTGCCTTGCTAATTTCTGCACCTCGCTTCCTGTCCTCTCTCGCTGTCTTGTTCTCCCTTCGATCTCCTCGCTAATCTCGCCCGCACATGCTCTCTCGTCTCTCGTCGGCTCTCGCCATGCTCGCCATTTTTATTGCCCGCCATCCAGTAAACTGCGGCCCATTGCTCCGCTAATCTCCCTTTGCTCTCCCGCCTTACTCTCTCGAACTTGCTCCTCCCACTCGTACTCGTTAATTCCTAGGCTGCCTGCTTCGTTTATTGTGACTCGTAATGTTGAGCACTGGGTAGGTGCCACAGGGATATATTATAGACTCCCTGAAGTCTGTTTTAGCCTGACTAGCTCGTTAAGGGTGAAACCCCTTCTCTCAGGTTTAGTCTTGTCCTTGTTTCAGTCTATAAAGACTTAACAATGCCTTAACATGCCCTGCCATGCCTTAACATGCCCCACGTTGGGCACCAAATTAACTTGTCGCTACTAGGACACCTGAGGTATACAGCATGATGGCTAGTAGGGTACTGAGTTACTATACTTTGGTGCAAATTAGGGGCACCTGTGGTTGTTGGGTTAGGGGTAAACAAATACTCGTATTCTCCGTTAGTTAACACACCAGTCTTTTATTTGCCTGAAGGTAACACAGGTATTTACACACACTGGCGAGACTGAGCCCCCCTACAAGTCGTAGGCCTGAAGGGCTGGTGGGCGGAATGCTGTATGTCGGAGGAAGGTTTCTTGAATGGATACGTTTCTACTTATCTGTGACTGCGGCTTTCGGGGGATTGTCTTCGTTGTTTGGTAGTTGATGTCTGGTAAGTGGGGTGGCCCCTTTACAGGCCCTTGGACTGGCTCTCGTTGGCATGCTGTACTCAGCTGGCTTCTTCCTTCGGCTTTGACTGACTCCCTACCACATCCCGGTGAGGAGCCCTCTGCGGGCCCCCACCCATCCTTCTTGGCTACGGGCTGCACTGGACTATTCCCTGTGGCGCTCCTTGTTTGGAGCTCACCACTTGTCTCCGCCTTTGGTGGAAGTAGCTGGGGCAGCTTGTCTTCCCTTCTCGGAAGTTCGGGATTGGTTTCCCGGGACTTGTACTTTCTCTTTGATCTCGGCTGGTGTTCCTCGTCGGAGACCTGGCGTCTCCTCTCCAGCATCGATGTTTGCCCTTGATCCGGTTCGCGCTTCTGACCTCCCCACCTCGGCACCTACCACTACTATTTCGCGAATGTGATCATTAGTTATCGACACGTCTACTTGGTTTGTCTCGGAAATCTGTACATAAAGTCTCTGCTGTTCCTAGGTTCTCTCCCCAGTGACATCACAATTGACTTACTGACTGACTGACTGCTTGCCTCGTCGCCATCCGGCGCACGACTACGTCTTCTCGGGGAATGGCGCCTCTAGGTATGGGGCTGCCACTCGTTTCCGGGAATTTACTCGTAAGTTCTCGCACTGTTCCCATCACACGACTGCTTACTCCCGTGTCTTCTTTACCTCCTGTCTTGGCTGAACACCTAACTCGTCTCGCGGCTGTGCCGCCAAACAACTCCCATCTCGGCTGGAGATAATTGGCTCGTCCAGGATCCGAACCTGGCCTCGACTGACTCACCCGACTGCCGCCTCTCTGCATGCGATATGTCTGCCTGACTGATTCTCACTGACGCTGGTCCGGCGGCTGGGATTCAACTCCCCCTGGTCCAGCGTCTCCCGATGGCGCGGATTCAACTGACTCTGAACAACTGCCTCCGCCTTGGCTGCCTCGTGAATGTAACTCGTATATTCAAGTTAACTGTCAGGAGTTTCTAGGGAGAGAAATCGGGAAATCCCTTGTTTAACTATAGTGTTTTTATGCAGGATTTCGTGTCTCGTCAGCTGCTTGTGTTCTCCGACTAGGGCGGAGGGAGGGTGCGGTTACTGTGGCGGGGATTCCTATGGAGCTGGGTCTGCACTAATTCTCATCAGGTGCATCCCCGGTGTCCTTCGTCAAGAGCTTATCTATCAGCTATTTCTCGGGACTTACCCTCTTTCATTCGGCTTCGGTTCTTCCCCGAGTGTCCTAACGCGTCGGGAATGCCCCGAGGGGTTTTCCCCGGGGGGTTCGTTTTTCAGCTGCCTGCCCTGGCTGGCTGGTTGCCTGCTCTGGATAACTATAGCAGGGTGTGGGAACAGCACAATGCCTATCCTAGTACACGCCACGTGTCAAGGTTAAGTATTAGCGTATTTTATGGCTGTCATAGATACTGTCAGTATGCAAAGTTAAGTTATAATCAGTTATACAGGCTGAGCATAAAAGAATACCCCAACTTTGAAGGTTTATAATATCAAAACCAAACAATCTACAACCTTGATGGACCACTCAAATGAACCATGGAACCGTGAAGTTTATTTACCATACATTCATCAATGTTCAATGTGACCACCATGAGCGGCCCGAATGGCATCTACGCGATAATCAAACTCGTTCCTCTCTCTTGTCAACATGTCCGGTGTTACGGTTTGGATGGCGTTCGTAACGCTCGGTTTGAGGTAGTGAGGGGGAAGCGAGCTCGAATTCTAATGTGAAGGAGATGGTCTGATGTTTCCTTTATGTGCCAAGAGATGACACTGGGAGCGTCTGTCGTCGCACTATGAGCGTGTGTTGTGTGTTAGTCCGCATCACCATAGCGATGGAACAACAGAAGGCGTTCGGTGTTATTCAGTTTGTAAATGTGAATCAGTTACGACTGTTAAACGTGAATTCCGTCGCAAATACGGACGTCGTCCTCTCGATAGGTGGAGAATCGTACGTTGGTTTCGTCAGTTCCGTGACACAGGGTGCCTTTGCAAAGGCAAAAGTTCCTGGCGGCCGCGTTAACCCGAAGAGAATGTGCAACGGATTCAACAAGCGTTCGAGAAATGCAAATCCCTCAATCGACGGTATGGACAGTGTTGCGAAAGCGATTGCTGTACTAACCATACAGTTTACAGCTTGTAGAGACTCTTATTTTGAGATATAGCACAAAACACATTGAACTTTGGTGAATCTCGAACATGCTCAATCGTGATATGTGGATTCTCTGTGTCCCATATTCTCAGATCATGGTTATTCACTTTCCCGTTTACATGAAACGTAGCTTCGTCACTGAAATCAAGACAACCTGCGAAATTATCGTCCCCCATGTCTGCTTGTATTTCTACACTAACCTGGTAGCGTAAATTCGTGTCATTTTCTCTCAACGCTTGTACCAATTTCAATTTATAGGGTTCGCATCTCAGCCGCTTACGAATAACACGCCATACGGTAATCTGGGGCAGCTGTAGTTCACGACTTGGACGATGCGTAAATTTTTTGCAGGCTTTACGAAGCACTTTCATAATTCTATCGACAGACTCATTGTTGACACGTGCTCACCCAGTGCTCTTCATATTACACACAGATCCAGTCTGTTAAAACCGGCTGTACCATATTTATATGTTCTTTCGAGATGGTAGATTACTACCGAAAAGCTTGCNGATCCAGTCTGTTAAAACCGGCTGTACCATATTTATATGTTCTTTCGAGATGGTAGATTACTACCGAAAAGCTTGCGGAAATATCTTTGGACAACTGTAATCCTATCAGTTTTCGCTAACTGTAACACACAATATGCTTTCTGCTACTCAATTGCAATTTTTTATACACTAGCGATCCTGGCAAAGCAGTGGCGAAACCTCATACCCATGCTAAGGAGAAATAAAACTTCCATAGTTTTTATTTACATACACACCCTGCGCTGTCTTGTCATAATCGGTTACGTTTTGGTAGCAGTGTGAAGTTTTTTCATTCTTTTTAACTTGCCCTGTAAATTCATTCATGTTTCATATACAACATAAATCGTACTTTTCTGACCATTTTGACAGTGTGATGCGTGTACTTCTTTTTATGAGGTCTGCGTGTTGTACAGTCGGGCATGGTGCTGAAAGAAGAGCCACTCTACTTCAAAGGAGTGCTGTTAGAACTTGTAAATATGCACACACACATACACGCACTAGAACCACATACGACAGAACCACGTAAGACAGGGCGTTCTAAGTAACACCGCTTCTCTGTTATGTGATTCAAATTAACGACAGTCCGTAGATATGCGTTTATAGTGTATGGTAGTTTTAAAGCATGTGCTTCTATTGTGCGATCTTCGTAAACTCTGTGGTTTAACTGTATGATCGTTATAAGGTGTCGATGTTGGTCGTTCAACGTTTCTACAATGTGTGATTTTGCAACATGTGGTTCAAAATGGCGTTTTTTGGCCGTAAGAAAGTTCTAACTTGTGTGGCTCTGTTCTACGATAGTTCTAGATTTTGAATTTCGGTCGTATGACGTTTCTAACATATGTTCTGCAATATTTGGTTCTAGATTGTGTGTTTCTGCCGTACATTAAGTCTAATATATGTGATTATTTTGTATGACATTTCAAACGCCTTTGTTTCTTTAGCGTGACTATTCGGTTGTCTGTGTTTCGAACGACTGTTTGTTCTGAGTTGTGTGTTTCTGTTTTGTGAATGTTCTAACGAGTGCCGTTTCTAAACGACGTGGCTACGTTTGTTTATTCTCTTACCCGAGAGTTCTATATTGCATGTTTCTAACGTATGTGTGGTCCCCCTGCTTGAACCTTGAGCAAGACACGAAAATAGCCTAGTCTGCGCAAGCATTAGCGAGGAGCATGTCAGTTATGGCGACGCAGACAGTCACGGCCGGCCAGTCGACGCACGCACCCGACCGACGCCAGAAAAGTCGACGCCGGCCTTGAAGCTCGCCGAGTGCCATGTCCTTCGCGGGTCCGCGTCTAGCCTTCGACGTAGGCGGGCACGCAAGACCTTCGCAACTGAGTAGCTGCCTACTTAGCCGGGCGATCAATCCCTGGAGCACGCCAGCGAAAGAAAATAAATCGCAAGGCCATGACCTACATTTGGTATATTATAGCAGTTCTCTAAAAGCAAGTTGAGCTTGCGAGTCGTCCTTCCTTGACGTTATTAGGGTACAACGCGCTAGGCTCAAACATTCTGTACAAACAATTTCACTAAAACAAAATTACAAGTTGAGAGAACCAGCGAGGCCTTGAGCGCCGGTGAATGGGAAGTGATGTGAAGATGAGGCAGCGCCGGAATGCAAGGGCGGGGATAAACGGGAGCGTCCCGAGAAAACCCACTGGCCAACCCGCTACGTTTACCACATGCGAGGAGGTGAGTAGTCTGACTGCTACACCACTGCGTCCCCTTAATTTACAAATATTACCAGCTTATTAGCAAACTTGTTTTTAAGTTGTACATGTGTATACATGTGCCAGTTTCTCAAAAGTTTTATAAAATGTATTTTCTTAAGAGCGAAAATTTCTGCAAAGAGTGTTTTAACGAAAGTTTCCATGCAAGCAAGTTCCATTAAAATTATACATGTAAGTGAAGTGCCAATTTATATTTATTATTACTCTATGAAACGATAGGTTCGACATTAAGAATAGAAAACAGGGGCTTTGCCGTCAAAGAAACACGTCGCAGTTTCAATGCCTTGCGCGCAGAAGCCATGCGATCGATATCTGGCGCAAACATCTCTATCAGCCTCGGCGTTCTCGCACTTGTATGCCTCGTACACGCTGCATACCTTCCAATCAGTCTCGCCCTTAGTAAATTATCGCTCAGTAACCTAAGGTTATTTATATAGAATTTATTTTGTGAGAAGTTGAAAGGTCCTGCTCTGTTATTGTCATCTTTTCTACAGCTACATGTTAATCTGAAGGGAACTCTGCAAATCCAACAAAATGTTTTATGCTCTTAATGTAAAATCTTTCGTCGTAGCAACCAATGCAACAAAAACAGTAACTTTATTGACTTGAATGGTAAATACTTATGTCTCACTACTGCTATAGTTCTAACGTAAAACAGTGTAATCAAAATTATTTTACTTTTTGAAGTATTACCTCTGCATTCAGCTGATATTGCCTTGAACACTGCTGGACTGTTAATGACTTCTGACTTCAGCGTACAAATTCTCAGCTTATTTTACGTAGGTGAGCATACACCTCGTACGAATCAATACATCACTTTCAAACTTTTAACAAAGGTACTGTGGTTTCTTCAGAGTAATTTTATTTCAATTGTCGCATTATACCAACTGCTATTAACTTGTTTACCAAAATATCTTAATTTCGGATCAAATCACAACTAAGAAATTCAAACGTTAAAACTAGCCAGAAAACTGTTATTTTTTACTTGTAGCCAAATAACATTTACGTCAACCAAAAGTCACTCTTTTATTCCCTGATATGTAAAGGAAATTATGAACAAATTATGTGGTTGACTACGATGAAGGGAATTAGAGTGTATCGACATAACCTTAAGTAATTCATAAACAATCACGCCAATGTGCCAACTGCATTCGAGCTTAGCTCCTCGTCTGCCGCAAGTTTATAGTCCCCAAAAGCTGCGAGAATACATGATTCCCAGCTACTACAGATTCTGCAACTCCGAGTCTGTTTCCAAGCTGTTCTTGCTCAGCTTCTGTAGCTTATGCACGGTCAAGTGAACGTATTTGAAAACTCTGCTTAGTGTCCTTTTTATTATATTATAGAGAATACATGTAAAAATCAAATTTTCCTGTGACATAATTACCAGTTGCCATCCGTCTAGCAAGTAACATTGTGAAATTGCCATAAATATAAAAATACTTCTATAACGCTAATTCTTATTGTGAGGTGTATGGAACAAGAAAGAAACACTCTCAATGGCCACTAACTTAAACATTACATTCTTAGTGGAATGTTGAGACTTAGCTCAACTTTTCATAATTTGTTGCAATATTACAGTTTACATGCCATAGGCGCCGGGTATGTAAGACAAGGGGGGGTCTCCCCTCCCATAATCGTCCAGCCAGCACGGGCGTTGTCCTCCTCAGTTGATAGAGTGTGGTCGGTCAGTACTTCAGTTTCTTATATGTATTTATAACTTATGGCAATTATTTTTAGAACATTTTTTATACGTCCGTCCTTACTTAACCAAAAACAACAATTTTACATCGGTAATTGTTATTTTAATTAAATATTTAAAAGTAATATTACATTCCGTAGAACAAAATTAATATCGGCGTATAAAACCGTTCTGGCAAACAGGTTAGGAGTGATGTACAGTATGGTTCAAATTTCTACGCACCTGTGATGTGTAATGTGTTGTATTTAATTTTTTTATATAAAAATTATATTATTTAATTTTTAAATATTGCATTTAATGAACAATTGTACAATTTAAATTGCCTCTGAAATAAAAATTTTACAATTGTGTTTTTCATATATTTGTAACTCATGTTGTTTAAAACATTGGCACACATGACTATAGATGTTCACGTTTGGGAAAAAAGCAACACCGAGAAGGACACATGTGACTGAGATGAATTTTATACTTTACATGACAATACACAATTGATAAGAATTACCGAACTGTACATGATATCTGTCCTTGAGAATTCAGTATGGCGTAAATACCCCACATGCTGCAATCAGAGCCTCTAAACATCGTGCCATTGAATCAAAGAGGACCTGGATATGTTTCTGGAGAATATCCCTCTACGCGGTTTGTATGTGCATCAACAATGGTTGCTAGAGGACCGTGACGAACAAGTCGCCGACTAACCATATCCCAGACACGTTCAATGGGTGACATGTCAGGCGAACGTGCAGGCCAGGGAAGCAGTGGTATCCGTCGTCCATTGAAGAAGGCTTGCACATTCCTCACATGTGGCCTGGCGTTGTCCTACTGAAATATGGTATGTGGAGTTACCCAAGGAGGGGTAGTACCACAGGCTCTAAAACATCTCTGATATAGCAGTAGCTGTTCACATTGCCCTCAGTATGTAGGAGTCAAGATCACATGTTGTATCCAATGCGCCCCAAACCATCACACTTGGTGTTTGTCCGCTATGCTGCTCCACAAGCAGGCTGCCAGATTGCGGTCACTACGGTAGCTTCTCACATGTATGCGGCCATCACTGTAGGAGAGGTTGAAGCGGGACTCGTCCGAAAACATTACATTTTGCCACTCAGCACGTCAGCGACGGGATTGACGTGCCCATTGCAGTCTGAGGCGTTTGTGGTTTCTGGACAACGGAAGCCGACGCAATGGCATGCGTGCCACCAGTCTTGCCCGCAGCAGACGGCATCGAACCGTCGACGCAGACAGGTCCACACCTGTTGCAGTGCTCCAGTGTTGAGCCAACACTGTGGACGAGGCTTTACAGTCCGTTACGACCACGCGGACAAGATGGCGGTCATCCCGTGCTGTGGTCACATTGCGTGGTCCAGTACCCACTCGTCTCTGCGTACGACCCTCTTCTAGCCACTGGTTCCCCACACGCATCACTATCGTAGGAGCATGCCCTGTACGAGCCGAAATGCCACGGTCTGACAAACCAGTTCCCCGGAGACCGATCATTCTGCCCCATTCGAACTCACTCACATGCTGATACTCGACGAGTCATACTGGCACTTGCTTTCTTTTAGTTCGACGGCTCTTCACTGGCTGAGCTTGGTGTAACACTGACCTTTCCGGTCACATACAAGCGGGCGCTGCTGGGCTTATGTGTATGCCATCTCTTTGCAATCGTAATCACTTATAAGTCGGTTCACGACTGGAAGAAACTTTTGAAAATCAACCTATGAAAAAACACCCTAGCCGTTAGCGACATGCATATAACATTACAAACAGCGGCGAGCGCGGATACAGTTATGCCGTTAGGTTGCCAGCACAAAGACGTAATTATTAATTTATCGCTTACAAATGGGTGTTGAAAAGACTTGTATCTTATTATGCGAATTATTAATGAAGTGATGCTAACGTATTTAGATTTCAACGTTTCCTGCATAGTCACATGATCACGCTCCAGGTTAAAGTAACGCGGCCATTTGTTTACTAACCTTCGTTCCTTGTGTTGTTGACACGCGTGCCAGAGAATTTGTGCGATAATCTTGTTTAACCTATAATATTTTATTTATTTTTCTTGTTTTACTAATATCCGCTCTTTATTATTTGGTTTTTAATAACGTATGATTTTAATTTGTGCTCACTTTCTCGTTGTACTCTTTTTATGTGTTTCATGCACGTGTCGTTCCTTTGCCACTCTATTCTAACGTTGCAGTATTTGCACATAAAAATTGTTTTCACATTGTCGAAGACGTAGAATCTTTCACTCGCAAACTCTGCCGTCCTGTCGAAAACCGTCACAACCATTTTTAAATAACGTTTTACAATTGCGCGAAACATCCGACTCAGTATACCACCACGCCATTTTAACGTCTGTAGCAATTTCGATCAATACTGAAGATCTTGCTTTCGAATGTACGGGAATTTATCGAAAGTCACTAACAATCGATTGTAAACAACTATCGATTCGTCAAAATACTCGCATTTTGGGTTTATAGAATGAAATGTTTTTCACTGGCATCGCATATTCTTTTGTGTGAAATTCTCAAGATTAAAAATTTTACGCTTGTGGAATATCCATTAATAATATATACATGACTTTTATAATGGGTACGTGCATGTACGAACACATGTACACACACACAGTGGAATGTGAACATGGCAATGTTTATTTACCTTTGGCGGAAGGATACGAAATGGGCTTGAAAGTAGATCTTTAGCAGGGCTTCAAGAAAGTCTCTTCTAGTCGTGAACCGACTATATTGCTGGCACACTGTTCTACACATTCTCCGAATTTGGATTCATTCGGGCCATTCTTTCTGGGTGTTACAATTTTCACAATCAATAGTTTATTTGTGCATAAACCACGTGCACAAACATACAACATACTGTAACAGGGATATAGAATAAGTGATAATATTAAAACGAACGTGGGTATGGTCACAGAAAATTCCAGACTTGATCTTGAGTATCTTGGTTATGTAGTATTTGCGTTACAAAATGGTCAAAAGTGGTTTACTAGCATATCAAAGCTCCTATTTTAGTAGACAGTGTGCTGACCTTAGCTGAAGTTAAGTGGTTTTGACAGCTGTGTAGGAAGAAAAGCAGTTAAAAGTTGTGACATAGAGACTGATTACTGCGCACCTTGCATGCGTAGTCTATCTCGTCTGCAGTCCAATGGTCCGCGAAATCACATCGTCCGTATAGGCATGTCCCAAGTGCGCGTTTACAATGCCTGAAGCTAAACTTTCTGACCATAAACTAAATATGTCTATGTTGCTGACACTGGCACCAGAGAGCACTAAATTCGGCGTCGTTCCAAGCTGAGTTTCCGGACATTGGCACTAGAGTGCACTAAAATTGCTGAGTCAATAAATCGTATGCGATTACTCACAAGTATTCATGTTTGTAACCTATTTTATTTTATTTTTAGTTCGAGTTATGTGAACAAGCAATTTTTAATCTTCTTTAGTATAAATTTATTTGTATATTTTTTTGTTCGAGTTATTATTTTTTTAGGTTTCATTTATTTTAGTTTCGTTTTCGCAACTGCGAGGTTGACGCTTATGTCTTTGCACACGTAGTGTTTTCATTTTTTCAGTATTCGCACTTTGATATGAATACGTTATTTTCTTTTACCGTTTGCGTGCGATAAAATGTATACAAAACAAACAACATGGGACACTTCCGCGTGCGTCTGTGGACGAAAGATGAAGTTAGCGAATGACCTTGGGACATTGCGACCGCGAGCTGTGATGTCAGAGGTCACGTGCACTAATCAGCAGCTAGGCGTCCGCTATCGTGAACAAGGCATTAGCTCATACGGGACGTTGGAGGAACGAACCAACTTCGGCTCAACCTCCGCGCCATGTGAGCACGTTCGCCGAGGAGCCAACAACTGAGAGAATGTTCAGCAGTAGATGCTCTGCACCCAACAGTGACATGAAGGTTGCTGCATGGAAGAATATTGCTCTTATCGCCACCGTGCTTGACCTTCACGTCAGTGGTTGATACGCTTATCGCCGTATGGAACTAGATAAAATAATAATGCACTGCAGAAGATAAAGTTTTAAAAATGCCCCAAAATCTAATCTTACGTTACTTTAGTTAAGCAGTTCTCTGATTAGCATCCCGGCATTAAACGATCACGTTAAAAACAAATAATCAAAAAGGTATTGAAAAACATTTATTTGAGCATACAATCAAGTTTCATTTTTTTTTTTCCTCGCATGCAATGTGTAAACGTGCTGGTTGCCTGACATTACAAGCGCACAAAACCCCTGAAAAAAATTTCACAGTAATATCTTCTATTTTTTTTTTTTGAGGTAGATCATGTTTTGGTTTTTGTTTTATGGCGTACCTTACTTAGTACTCTTACCGGTTCCCCTTCATCGAGGAAATGTGACGTTTACTATAAAAACACGATTTCTGCTTTTGTCGTTTTTGTGCATAATCGTATGGCGTATTGAAACACTTTAAAGTAATAAAAATAACAAGTAAATAAATTGAGTCATGGATGCTAAGAGCGAGCTACCTCCATGGCATAAAATATTCTGGAATCGCGTGAATGTTTTTTGCTTTGAGATTTTCCTTTGAGTCAGCCAAATTTTGTATAAAAGTTAATTTTCGTATCCTCAATTCAGTAGCTCCGACAAAATTAGTATATTATTTTATTTATTACGTATTTGAGGCGCAGTCCAGTTAAGATAGCTTTTTATTCCACTGAACATATAACATCCGCTCTGTCAACTCAACATTTCGCACATACAGAAATGTGCACAACGAACAGTGCAACATTAGGGATTAAAATGCAAATTTATTACAAAAAAAAAGTTAGAAGTCAGTCTTATAGCATTAAACGCACAAACATGCGCGCTCTTTTACAGGTTCTGGCTTTCATATTTCCATCCACTGAGATAGTTACGGTAGTATTTATTACTCTGTTTCCAAAATGCGTTAAAACTTGTAATACTTATGTGTTCAGGTTGTAAACTGTTCCGTGCTTTTGACACTGTAAAAGTGAAAGAATCACAGTAAACTCTAATTATTTGCAGGGGAATTAACATTTGCTGTCAGTGTTAGAGCGTATATGTATAGGGTGGCGATCGTATTGATAATAAAAGTGCTTGGGGAGGTAGCGAGGTCTCGAGGTAGATACTTTATGTAGCAGAAACAGGGCATGGGTAAGGCCTGTTCTACTATGCACGGGTGCGTAAGAAAACGGACTCGGTATACGTAAACGGAAGACGCGGACGACTCGAGATGAATTACGAAGAAAAATACAGTTCTGCAACTTACGATATCAAAAATACTCCGCTGTTGCAAATAACTGACGTAAGTTTTCTGATGTAAAAAATCATTCGGTATATTTTTAGAGTGTTTAACACTGCGTGAATACTACTGCCATACCATGTAAACGTGTTTGTTAAAACAAAAATGATAACAGTCACGGCAAATCCATGGACTTGTGGCCGTCTATACTACAACAATGGCCATGAAAACGTAAATCAACAAACCAAATACTCGATTCCTATTGGCTACATGTATTCACAGACACGGAAGAGTTGGGAGTTGCCCAACTTTCTTGCGTGTATCCGTACGTTATCCGCGTCCGCGTGCGTCTCATTGTAGATTGAGCACGGAGTGTGTTACGTGCTCCGCTTCCGTAATCCGTATCCGCATCCGTGTCATTGTAGAACAGGCCTAATTCTGTTTGCGAGATTGAGCCATGACAGCTTTTTAAGGTAAGGGAGTATACTATCTTATAAAAAAAACCCGGCTTTGCACTCTCCATTGCAAGGACTTCACACTTCAGCTCCCTTTCACTTACTCATTTTCTCTCTGCCCTATGCTATATTCTCTTCCCCAGTCCAGCCCATGTTTTACACACCCTTACAAACAAACGCAAGCATTTCACCTTCCTGCATTTACGTACGTGATCACTGAAAGTTCACACAAGCGATTCCCGTATTATTTAGTAAGGAATATTCGTAATTCTACTTACTAAGTATATGCTAGCTGAATTTCTCCACCACTATGGACGGTTCAAGGATTTTTAAAATGTCTTTAAGTTTCTATATCCGAGATAGAATTCAGGCCTTCTGGACCGAAGACGGTATCTATCATGAGTAAAATATTACTACAAACAAAGTTAATAGAATATGTTAATACATCGCAGCGCACCTAGCAGAAGCGACAGGGGGTATAGCTCAGTGGTAGAGCATTCGACTGCAGATCGAGAGGTCCCCGGTTCAAACCCGGGTGCTCCCTTAATGGGGAAAAAGAGAGGAGTTACTTTTACATGTTCAGAAGAAATGAACGGTTTTTATGACAGTATTTAATGTAAAACGAAGATTTACTAGTCAAAATCAAATTTATACTTACAGCAATATTTGATATAGCATTCTGTTTCCGATATAAAAATGGCCAATTTTTTGTGGAAAATTAGTGAAATTAACCACAGAATTAGTAAATATGCCAAAATAGTTGTCTTAAAATCAACAAAATTTTTGACATGAATTTATAGATGATAAATTTAGCTAAAATTAAGAAGATTTTAATCTTGTTATTACAAAGCTCTGAGTAATAAAATATAGAACATTTTGAAACACGTGTACTGATTCTGTGCTTTCCACACGTCATTATTCGAAAAACTGTCAACAGTGTTTCATTCGAAGAACTATACATTGTATTAGCTATTTCTTTATGCGATGATTTTCTTAATTCAAATATATAGTCAACAAAATAAACTCCATCGAAATAAACCTTCAGTAGTTCAAATACAATTCTTCGTTTTAAATTTAAGAAATTAAGGCACATTATTTTTTGGTATTGCTTTCTGATGTATTTTAACGTAGTTTAATATTCCAGAAATTCTTTAAATTTCACATGAACTTCGAATAAGCATTTTTTTACATTTGCGATGAGTGTTTGTAATTCTGAAAACGTTAATAAATGTATGTGTGTGTTATTTAGTATTTATGCTATTCCCAATTTTCGAGTTAATACCTTGGCACATATGTCGCTCGTTTTGAAAAATAACGCTATGAAGATGTTTCATACTACACGTAAAATATTACTAGTGTGTTAGGAATACGTTAAAAAAGTATTATAATGTCTGTCCGAACAGTTTAGTTTGTAAGAGCCGAAATATCAAACAGTAAGAACAACTTTCAACCACTAAACTTCAAGGTAAGTAATTTGCGGGAAAATTAGATTCTGCATTAAACGTGTGGATGCAGTTTCATGAAGCACATTGTCATCAGCCAAGTATTGTGTTTTTAGTATTATGGTGAAGTTGCGCATTTATCAATGTATGTATTCACATTTTGTAACAGGAAAGTAATTTTTTCGTAAGCAAAGCAGTAGACCTTAACTATCGTTAGTGTTATGTGCTTTAAAACTGTGCGGCTGAACGAAATTTCACGAAACTTTCATCGAGTAACAAGTATTACCTTGGAAGTATGTCGTAAAAATTTGGATTGATTCTGTTGAGCCAATCAGTTTCATGAAAACTGTTTTAGTTAATCTTAATGTACTAGAAACGCCCGCCATTTGTATGTTCATGGTTTTGTATTAAAATACCATTGATTTATAATATATTTATACAATATAATTCTTCTCGTAAATGTTATTATAGGCTAGTAACAGTAAAGTGAGCACTTTTTGAAGCCCTCTTAATTTGGAATAATAGTCAATAAATACATTTTGTTGAAGCCTTAGAAGTTAACAATCGAGTCCGGTGAAATATATACACTGTGTTTATTACTTACATGGCAATATTTGTTTTAAAAGTGGTGCAAGGATAGAAAATGGCTGATAGGAAAAAAGTTACCAGGACCTCAAAAGTGCTAACTTTACTGAGAAAACCCTATAAACATAATTCTTAGGTGATTTAACGATAATTTAAAGCACGTTGTTTTCTGTACGGAAGAGTGGATACGCCGTATTATCTAAAAGCGTGTCTTTAATCTGAGTTATGACACGAATAACGCATGAGTGTTTCAGCTATTAATACTTTATGGTACAACTATCTGTGCCCGCGACTCCGCTCGCGTGGACTACAGAACTATTATAAAAAAAAATTTTTTCAATAAAGTTTAATTTTACATGGTGTTAATTCTTTACTACATGATATTGTTCCATCTTTAACGGTTTAGACAGCGTATTGCAAAGAGCGCGCTGGAGGCAAACATTTTTCCGACTTGATTCAATATTTTCGTCACTACTTATTCCTTATGTAATTTTACCTAACAAAATATATACTTAAAACCTGGCCAGAGAACATAGCTATGAATTTTTAAAAAAAACACGTAAATCGAATACATGGTTATCGAGTGATAAGCGCACTAACAGAAAAACAGAGAGACGTTGAGTTTTATATGTATATATGTATCATTCGAAACGCCTTGGTGTGGTTTTATGACTGGAAAAACAGAATAATGTTTAACTCTTATGCTAATCTGTTGACAATCTAAACCAAACATATTATCTTATGGCCNTGAGTTTTATATGTATATATGTATCATTCGAAACGCCTTGGTGTGGTTTTATAACTGGAAAAACAGAATAATGTTTAACTCTTATGCTAATCTGTTGACAATCTAAACCAAACATATTATCTTATGGCCTCTGAAGTGTTGACCACAGTCAAAGGCATTAATTTACGTCTAAATAGAGAAATAATCCGTAATATCGATCGATATTCTCAAATCCATATTATTTACGGAAATTAACGTGTATGTTTTAGTAGTATTAAAATGGCGATCTGGGACAGGGACTGGAGAGCTAGCGACAAGTAGAGAAGCCAGCGGCCATATTTGGACATGTCACGAGGCAACCTCCTGCTCTGTCATTCCTCGCCAGCAGCGCTCATCTTGGATTTCCCTTTCCCCCTTCTGCTCCACCTCAACACATAATGCTCTTGTATTCCATTTCAGAAGGTTTTCTCATATTCCTCCCAGTCTCTCTCGTCTTCCACATTCTATCACTCGGGTTATTTTTGCATATACTTAAATTTATTCCTCTCGCCACCCAACCCACAGGGATTTCTCTAGCGTCCTAGCAGGGACGAGTCCTATGCTCTATTATTCCACTTTGTTTTCTCATATTCCTTCTGGTTTCCTTTTACCTGGCATCTTGGTGGGGTCGAGTCACGTGCTGTTTCATTATAACTGCACGACACGGAGCGAGGCCTGCCCAAGCACGCTAGACTAGAGTCGCACCGTTCGCACGCATCAAGTGTGCCCTAAGCCTACTTACATGCATAGTTGGCTGTAATTTCCGAACCGTTTAAGATAGAGACACCAAAATCATAACATAGGCATCAACCCCGACAACGAAAAGGCTTGCAGGTTAAGTATGCCCTAAGCACACTTATAATTATATTTGGTGGTAATTACCGAACTCTTTAAGATACAGTCAACAAATTCATAACATAGGCATCACCCCAACCACGAAAAGGACCACGGGGTAGCATATGCCTTAGGCCTACTTACAAGCATAGTCGAATGTAATTTCCAAACCATTTAAGATATAGTTACCAAAATGTTGTCACTAACGTTACCAAATACAGTCACCCCTGACAACGAAAAGAACCACAGGGCAAGTATGCCCTTAGCTCACTTGTAATCATTGTGGCTGTAATTACCAAACTGGTTAAGATAGTCACCAAATCATAACATAGACATAACCCCCGACAAAGAAAAGAACCGAAGGATCATGCATGCTGCAAGCCTACTTATAAGCATAGTTGGTTGTTATTTTGGACCATTTAAGATATAGTCACCAAAGTCATATTATATGCATCACCTCCGACCACGAAAAGAGCAGCAGAGTCAAGTATACCCTAAGCATACTTATAATTATATTTAGTTGTAATTAACGAACCCTTTAAGATACAGTCAACCAATTCATAACATAGACATCACCTCCAACAACCAAAAGGACTGCAAGGTCAGGTATGCTTTACGCGCACTCATAGACGTAGTTGACTGTAATTTTCGAACTGTTTAAGATGCAACCACCAAATTCATATCATAGGCATCTCCCTCAACAACGAAATGTACACATAATCAAATTTGTCCTAAGCCTGCTTATAATCATAGTTCGCTAAATTTTCCGAACTGTTTCAGATATAGTCATAAAATTCATAACATAGGTATCACCCCCGAACAACGAAAATGACCGCAAGGTAAGTATGGCTTAAGCGCACTTGTAAGCAGAGTTGACTGTAATTTCCGAACAGTTTAAGATAAAGTTACCAAATTCATAACATAGAAATCACTCCCGACAACGAAAAGGAACGCAGGGTCAAGTAGGCTCTAAATGTACTTATAAGAATAGTTAGCTGTAATTTCCCAAGCATTAAAGATACAGTTACCAAATTCATAACATTGGCATCACCTCCAACAGTAAAAAGTGTCATAGGTTCAAGTATGCCCTAAGCCTACTTATAAGAATAGTTGGCTGTAATTTCCAAACCATTTAAGATACAGCCACCAGATGCATAGCATAGGCATCATTCCCCTTGACTAAAAGGACCGCGGGGTCAAGTAGGTCCTAGGTGCTCTTATATGCACAGTTTACTGTCATTTCCGAACCATTTAAGTTATGGTTACAATATTCATAACATAGTCATCGCTCCCGACGATGACCAGGGTCGCAGGGCAAAGCATGCTCTAAGTTCACTTATAAACATAGTTACACGCCATTTCCCACCCACCATAGCTAAAGGCATAAAATTAATATAAATGTATATTCTGACGAATAATGGGGTGGTAGGGTCAAGTAAACTTTAAGGCATTTTATAAGCTTAGTCGACCGACATTTCCCATCCACCGAAGCTACGGCCCACAAATTCATAACATTGACATTGCTGTCGACAAAGAAGATTATGGTATTATAAATTATGCCTTAAGCCCTCGTATAAGCATAGTTGGCTAATATTTCCCACTCACTGGGACTATAGTCACCAAATGCATAACAAAGGTATCAGTTCCAACGACAAAATGGACCGTGCGGACAAATACACATTAGCTATTCGTATAAGCATCGTTGGCTGCCATTTATCACCCACAGATACTATAGTCACCAAATTCATATAATGTGCACCACATCCGATGACAAACAGTGTGGTAGGGGCAAGTACAACTTAAGCCCTCTTATAAGCATAGTTGACCAACATTTCCCAGCCAACGATGCTACGACCACCAAGTTCATATTACATTCATCACTTCTTACTGCAATCAAGGAAATAAGGGCAAGTAGACCTTAAGCCCTGTTACAAGCATAATTAGTTCGTTTTTCCAAACCTTTGAAGTCTGGGAACATGTAACAGCTGTCCACAGATGTAAAGAAAATAGGAGTCAGCAGTGGGGGGTCAGCACTGCGAAATCGACTATAAGGTGTACGATTAACACCATCAGTCCAACACAAGGGCTGGCGGCCCCATTCATCTTTAGTATGGGTAACACTTAACAACCAGTCATATATTTAAAAATAAAGCGGTATACAATTGCACCGATAACAAGACTTACTTAGTCGTAGGTTACACTAAAATAAGTAAGTGTTAATATAAATAAACACCGTCGGCCTAGCGCAAGCGTCAGGCAAACCGAGTGTAAAATATATGAAACCGCTCTGTACACGAAAAATCAGTCATGTAACAAACAATAAAGGACTGGCATATATGCAAGTTTAAACAGTTTGTAAATAACATACAACATGCTTATAAGAGGACTTAATGTATACATGACCCTGCGGTCCTTTTCGTCGTCGAGGACGATGTGTATGTTAAGAATTTGGTGACTGTATCTTAAATGGTTCGGAAATTACAGCCAACTAAACTAATAAGTTCGCTTAGTATATACTTGACCCTGCGGCCCTTTTCCTTATTGGGGACGATGCCTATGTTTTGAATTTGGTGGTGGCATCTTCAATCGTTCGGAAGTCACAACAAACTATGCTTATATGTAGGTTTAGGGCATACTTGACCATGCGGCCCTTTTCACTGTTGGAGGTGATGCCAATGTTATGAATTTGGTAACTGAATCTTTAATGGTTTGAAAATTACAGCCAACTATGCTTATAAGTGCAATTATGGCATAACTGACCCTGCAATCATTTTCGTGGTCGGGGGTGATGTCTCTGTTATGAATTTGGTGACTGTATCTTAAATGGTTCGGAAATTACAGCCAACTATGCTTATCTGTAGGCTTAAGGCAAACGGGACTCTGCAGTCCTTTTCGTTGCCGGGTGATGCCTATGTAATGAATTTGGTGGCTATATATTAAACCGTTCGTAAATTTCTGTATACTATGCTTATAAGTAAGCTTAGGGCATACTTGACCCTGCGGTCCTTTTCGTTGTCAGTGGTAATGCAAATGTTATGAATTTGGTGACTATACCTTAAACTATTTGAAAATTATAGCCAATTATGCTTATAAGTGTGCTTAGGGCATACTTTACCCAGCGGTCCTTTTCGTTTTCGAGGGTGATGCCTATGACATGAATTTGGTGACTATATATTTAACAGTTCGGAAATTACTGCCAACTACATATAAGTAAGTTTAGGGTACACTGGAAATGTGAGCACGGTGCGACTCTAGGGTAGTGTACGTTAGTACGCCTTGCTCCGTGTCGTGCATGTGGAATGTCAGAGCATGAGACTCGTCCCTGCCAGGACGCCAGGTGTAATGAGACCAGAAGGAAAATGAGAAAACCAAAGTGGAATAACAGAGCATGAGATTCGTCCCTGCTAGGATTCTAGAGAAAACCCTGGNAGCACAGGAAACATATGCGAAAATAAACCTGAGGGATAGAGTGTGGGATATGAGAGAGACTGGAAGGAATATGAGAGAGCCTCCCAAACGGAATGCAAGAGCATGATATACTGAGGTGGAGCAGGAGAGGAAAAAAGGGAAATCTAAGGTTTGCGCTGCTGGTGAGGAATGACTGTGCAGGAGGTTGCCTCGTAACATCATCCAATATGGCCACCAGCTTGTCCCCTTGTTCCCAGCCCCCAGCCCCTGTCCAGAACCGCAATTTTCCTACTACTCATATTTATACTGCTTCTGATTACAATATGTATTACTTTTTGTGGTTTAGTTAATGAGTATGCTTTGGAGATATGAGCCAGCTGATGTAAACATCACCTGAAATTTGCATGTCAGTGTTTATTTTTATAGGTACGCGGAAAGATACGCATCCAACGGGCTGAAAGTAGAAAATTAGCAGGGCTTTAAAAGGTGTTCACTTTAGCACGAACAACCTTTATCGCTTCCTGTGCAAGCGTTGTGCAGCATGTCCATTCTGTCCGGCTGCACCATACACGAGATGCATGTCGGCAAGTTCATACCACGTGAAACGATCCATAACGTCCACAATACGACCTCTTCCGTCAGCAAACACAAACTCATTGTCACTGTTCAGTGATTCTACCCTACGTCTTTCGTACTGTAGCAAAATTGGTCGTAATGTACACAACAGCTGGATGTGGCGCAGGCGCCAGGTATGTTGCCTACACGCGGAGGCGTTAAGCCGCATTCTTTGAAGCTTCGTTATCTGCTTTTCCGAAAATAGTTCGACTAGGAACATTTCATTAAGGCGGCCGTTTTTCGTTATTTCGACGTGATGTTTAATGAAAAATCAATCAAACAACTTACAAATTTATAACTACAGGTTTTTATAAGTTACTACTCTAGCGACCACAATTTTAATACTTCAGATAATGCGTTTACCAACGAGACTTGAAATGGTTTGATATCTTCTATCAATAAAATATATTCCGCACGTTTGTTGTTTAATCTCACGTAGTTTTCAAAATTTTGTGTAACACCGTTTAAAATATCCGTTCTCGAGGGCTCATGTATCCATTTATATTGATGGTAAGCCAAAAGGGCTACACAAATTTCCTACATACAACTTCGTTAGAAATCGTCTCCAAAAGTTTGTCGGTCGAATTCAGAATATGTGGTAGATTAAAAATGCGAGCAGGCGGCACCAGGAAAATCAAAACAAAACCACAAAAAGCCAAGCTATCGCATCACCGTCCCTATTGAGATTGGCCTGTAAGATCACGTGGTACAAAGTCGCATATCATGTATCCCGCAAAAGCTTGAGATTTACAAGCTTATCTTTTATGTACACGTGAAAAGATCGTAAAATGTCTCATTGAAATACATTTGTCTAGGTGTAGCCAAATTATGTGAACGTGTTACATTAACGCATTACATGAAACGTGAAGTCATCGTTATCCCGGCTTAAGGCCCATTCCGCAATGAAGTAATGCCATATATTCAACCAGTTTTGTTGTTTTTAATAATCGTGTGGCCATATGGGGACAATTACATAGGTTAATTATTTAGTGCAATTCGTTTATAATTTTTTTAATCTATTGTTATAACATATTAATCTTAATTAAAATGTGTTAGATAATCAATCGGGACATTAATGATACCATTTCATTGATCAGATCATATACATTTATTGAACAATGACATGCTTACGCAACATTCTCAAAGTTTGAGCCCCTCATTTCCACACATGCATAAAGGCGATGCTGAAGGGACTGATGATAATGCTCCAGTACACCAGAATTTGCTTGTATTTCCCGGCATGTAGTATGAACACGTGGGCTCAGCTCTCGGTCATTTTCTATATCATTAGGATATACACGTGCCTCTAAATTATCTCACAAGTAATAATATAGTGGGTTTAGGTCCGGTGACCTTGGTGGCCGTGCCAGTGGGCCTCCTCTTACCTACTAGCGTTGTATGTTGTGCCCAAGTACTCCCTAACAGTAAGACAGGCGCGCTGGTGCTTTCTCATGGCACGTATATTTGAAGTTGTTTTCTGAAACTGAAAATTATAGCGTTGTATTGCGAAAGAAATCAGTGGTGGAAGCAGGTACTAGTGAGGAAATAAAGGTTGTCTTGAAGTGTTTGAGAGGAAAAAAAGAAGTGAAAATAGTTTCACCTGTTTTTGGTCAGAGTTGAGTTGGAAGGCCAGAGAATATAAACCTATTTCCCCAACATTGCCAAGAAGCAAAAATGTTCCAAAGAATCCTCAGCAATCAACTCATGCAGTGCAAACCTACCAATCTGCATCTCCAAAAGAGCTTTACAGGAAAGTATACTCTGAAGCACTGGAATATGCATAATAGGTCCACTTAAAACTTAAGAAATAAATAGGATATTTCAGCAACCCGGCTAAAAATATATCCTTATCTCTAGGACGTGCTTGAAACTCAGCTAATGGAATGGGGTTCATAAACATTGCAAGGACAATATTTATATCTGCAAAAGTTTCATTAAAGACTGACATCCTGTGAAAACTTTCTCCTCACTCCAAAACCACAAAGGAATATTCCAGCGTAAAACAACAGAACAGTCTTTCTCAATGCTTCGGACACTGGAAACAACCTGCGGGATGACAATGATAGAGAGGAGGCTTAATTAATTGTGTATTCTGCATGTACACACAGTACTCACAGATAAACTCGATGTTGAAAATCTTATGCCAGAATACCTTTGTAAAATAAAATGTAGGTTATGTGTGTTTAACAAAAATAACCGATGAACTTCTTCTAATTGATTGTTATTATCTTAAGCATCGATACATTTAATTTTATAATATTCTTAGTTGTTTTGAATATCTGCTGTTTATTTGTTATTGTTTACTTAAAATTATTTTTCAGAACATATTTGAAATGTACATAAGTGTAATATTCCTTCAATTTTTGCGAGTATTATAAACGATGCTATCTTAAAATGTAATAAATTGCTTATACTTTTTTTTCCCCTTAAACAGTAATTTTCTCATTGTTAAATCCCCACATACTTCAACAAGGATTTCGCAAGATTTATCGACCAGTATTTCTAAATTTTTTAAATATTTTTACAGCAATCTTGTATTTCCTTCAGATTTAACACATATATCCTAGTTTCGAAAACGTAGACTATATCTAGCGATGTAGCACAGTGATAAACCACTTGACTTGCATTCTGTAGGACCCTGGTTCGATTCGCGGTCCGGATTTCTTGATTTCTGTTTTCCAACGTTTTTCGAAATGCTCCGTGTGCATGCTGGGATGGTTCGTTGCTTAATACAAGCCCTGGTCGCTTTTTCACGCATTACTGGATATATATTGTTCCGTTGCTAAGTCATTGTCGCTTTTCCGAGATAATTAAATTGTACAATTAAAAAAAACGTAATATCTTGACGCTATTCCCCACCTGTGGCACACAGAGTGGTTCATAGGGTCGGAGTTAATTTCTCTAGGCACAGATTATAAGGTGCCTTGAAGGTTGAGGGTATATCACACAATGACTTCATCACGACTTCTTAGTTTGGAACAGGTTTATTGAACAGGAATTTGCTTATATATTCCCGGCACTGTTGCGGGAATTTACACATATTTCAACGCCCTGCGAGTTCAAGGCCTGAAGAGCCAGTTACAATGTTCTGGTTACGTTTCTGATGCTGTATAGGGCATTAGGTGCCAGGACATGTCCCTGAGTGGCGACGAGGTTACTTATCTGCACATGTTGCGTGGTAGTTTTTCTGGCAGTTGATGGGTCTGGTGAGCTGGATGGCCCTGCTAAAGGCCCTCTGTGGTTGGCTTGTTGCACGCAGCTGGCTTCCTCTCGACGTGGCGCCCCTCAGTGGGGCTCACCACTCGCTCCCGATCTCGGCGTAGGGTAGTAACTGACTGCTTACTACCCTAGCACGTCCCGGCAAGGGGCCCCGTGGGCCCCACCCATCCTTCGTGGCTACGGGCTGCAATGGACAATCCCACTAGCTCGACATGGCACTTCTCGGTGAAGTTCACCACTCGACTCTGCCTTCTCAGTGTGTTGCAACTGACTGACTGGAAACTGACTGACTTATGCGGTAACTGGCTGGCTAACTCTCGTCCCGATGTTGTGAAACTACTCGTCCGACGTGACTCTGGTAACTGTCTCTGATTCGGCCCTGCGTCTCGCGTTTCGCATCTCGCGTCCCGATTTGGCTGATCCCTTAATGTCGCGACTTACTATTTGTGCATCCCAGTGTGGGGGTACCGAACTTCCGCACCACCAGCTGCTCGTTGCTTCGACTGATGGAACATGGCCGACCTCTCTCTGCGCAGTACTGACGAACTGATTGACTGTTGTGGCCAGGGGTCCGATCTCCCCCGGCCGCACTCTGTGCGACTGATTTGCAACTGTCCACTGATACCGAACTAACCTCTCTGCGCCGCGATATTCAACTTATCTGCTCTCATCGTGCTCTCTGGGCTGTAATCTTCTGTCCCACCCTCCCTGCAAAGAGGCTTATATTCTTTCTAGCCTCCCTCCCTAATTTCCTGCACGTGTCCCCTTGTTGGGACGAAGGGGGAGGTGAGCAGAAGCAGAAACATGTACAGCAAAAACGTGCCATGGTTCCCTGAAGGTTGGGGGAGGGGAGATGGCACCACTTTTCAGCTTGTCAGCTATTTATTCTGCGGTGCGTGTTTTCTGACTTCAGGCAAATTATGCCTGACTATCTCGTGATTTTCCGGCGTTTACAAATTTTACTTGGCTTTGGTAGGGGGAGTTGGGTGGTGGGTGGGCGGCCTACGCAGCAGGACACGTGTAAGGATTGACCTCGGGCTCCTACCTCGGCTTGCCCTTTCTCTGCGGTGATTACAATCGACACGTGTCTCTCTACACTGGTTTAAGCTGGGGGGGAGGGTGGTGGGGACAGCACCGCTCTAAATAATACTCTTAATTACGCCACATGTCAATCTGTACTGATAAGTATATAAAAGCTACGTAATTTTTTTCAACTACACAAACTTTGTTTGGTGGTATTTATTTTCCACTGTTTTTATATTCCATGTCACTACATAGTTTGCAGACACAAATATTTCCCAAGGCTGAAAATCTGCAGTTTATATTCTACTGTTCCCTTGTTACTCATGATGCAATTAATGCATTGTTAGCTACCGATGAAGTTATTTTTAATTCTAAGTTCTTTGTAGACAAACTGTTATTTTATTTATTACAAAAGTAACATTACTCGTGTTTTCACACTGATGGCTGTGTAAGCACAGTTAATGTAATATTTTCAAAACATCTTGACACCATGAACAGCATAATATTAGAAGAAATTTCCAATCGGTTTCATTAATGATGATCACGGGTTAAAGGAGATAATTGGCTGTATAAATTATTTTTTTTTGGCATTAAGAGGGCGGGACTTGGGGCGGTGGTCTCTGTTTGACTTGCTCCCTCCCACCGTCTTGAAACTGAAGACGGTGCTGCGCCCCTGAACGTCATCACCTCGCCTGCAAGTCGTGTATTACGAGAAAAGATAGCTCCCCGCCAAACTGAAAGGAAAACTGTTTGCTCCTTTGAAGCACATAAGCGTGGGATCCATACAGGACAACAAGGACACGCATCAAGGCTCTCATCGCCTCTACGTTCACGCTCAGGGTTCTAAACTGGAGCGCATACTTTATGTCGTGCTTCATGTAACTATGGCACCTGAAGCTCAATACGCGCTTGGAATATTTTAATACATGGTAGTAACAAAATGGCGTTTGATTTTTTACCGTGTGTTGAAAGGCTCCAAAACGTTAGCTAAATGCAAGATTTTTTTTTTAATTCCAGACCAATCTAGAATCGTAACCCCTTCCCAAGGAATAAAAAAAATACAATTTTGAAAAAAGTACCTAAACGCTTCGGTATTTCAGTAATCCTGCTACGTAAATCACGTGCCAGGTTGACGAACGTCTTGGATTTATCAATTATTTACCCCTAGTTCCCTTTCATAATGGTTGATCAAAATTTTTCGCACGACACAACGCAAATAATTACTTGTCAAGTTATTTTTTTTTCTCATTATAACAGTATTGATCAAGTTGAGCTGAGTACGAGGCCTTAAAATCCGTTGAGGGAGAAATGAAGTAGAGATGGAGCAGTGGTGGAATGCAGGGGCGGGAGAAACGGGAGTGCTCAAAGAGGGCTCACCGGCCAGCTAATTTCATGTCATTCTCATTTAAATAAACTAATTTTTTAATGCAAAATGATGATGTTACCATAGGAAGAAAAACTGAATGAGTTATCGACACTTTCGCAATGTTCATTTGAAATGTAATATAAACGATTTTCATATTTTCGAGCTCTGAGAATATCTCCCTTGGTATCTATAATTTTAGCTATATTTGTAGTTAATAAAACAATTAAACTGTATTTGTCACTTTTCCCACAGACATTAAGTTGGTTCTGAGGCTAGGCACATGCAGTATGTTGGTTAGGTTAACTGTCCAATTATTTTAGATAATTCTCAACTGAGCACAGCCATAACCTTCAATTATAGCAGTTCCGTCTTGAGAACCATATTTAAACTTTGTTTTTCGGGTTTTTTGTCGAGTTCCAAAAAGTTTGTCTTATTTGCACTCTCCAGAGTCGCCAAGTTATTCTGGGCGAGATTTATTTTTTGATTTAAATTGTAATGATATTGGACCTTCAATTGGCGAAAGAAGATTATTAGGTAGTTTTTGTAACTTCACAGGAATGTCCTGCTCAGATTTTGAGTTTCTGCTTACTAACATTGAAAAAACAACAAGCAAGAAAGACACAAACTTTAGGGAGTCTATACCTGCCACAGATCGATGGGTTAGTATTACCTTGAGCTGATATTTATAGTTACAGGAGATTATTATGCAAGTCTAGCATGTCTTCAAAATAAAGCATCTATATCTGCAATAATACCAGAAGTATGCGAAGCTTTGATTGAATTCCTAGATGAATATGTGAAGCTATGTTAACTAGAATACCTAAATAAACACAAATTGTAGTATGTGTATATATATTTCAACTTTTTTATATAAGCTATGTAAGCTATTTTATAGTGAAATGTGTGTGGCAACTTACGAACTAAAAATATCATAATTTTATGAAAAAGGAATTATATATTAACACATATGAATATCACTAAACCGGGAAGAATATTTTAATTTCATGGCACTAAAATGTATCCACCGAAGAAAAAACGCTTTTTCCTGTGTCCACTCTTGTAGCCGGAAGTGGTGGTATTGCACGATATTCTTCATTTCTTACAACTTGAGGGTGCTCTGGCAAAAGGTATCTGGGAATTTCGATAGGTAGCAAGGTATTATATCCTTGCATATAGCGTTGGCTTATCGTATGGTGGGCTGGCGGAGAGTTGAATTCCCCTAAAGATGCCCTGTACAAAATGTTGTTGATGTGAAATTCAACGGTAGCTCGAGCTTATTCAGTAGGAAGCGCCCTTGTTTTATACGCTACCTGTTCAGCGAACAGTTTATATTGATCTGGCTCTTGTTGAGATGCAAGTTTCTTTTGTAGATCGATCATACCCTGGAATGCTGAGTCTGCATTAGCATTATAATCTGCTTTCCTTTTGCGGCGGTTGCGTTGGGTACCTTCGTATAGAATCTAATTTTCTGTGTTACTTCCCACACAGTTTACTTCTGGGGTCACGTCATCTTAGCCAGAGTTGACATGAATAGCTGTTGATCCATCAGTTGCTTCTCCATACACTCTCTCTTCACATTCTCCTTCAACACAATTTGTTCCATCTTTATATCTTTCAGCCTGTGAACACATTAAAATAACTATAATAGAATAATGTGTAGCCATATAAAATACCTAATTTTAACTGCGATTGTTTTTTCAGTGGCTGCAGACTAGTGAGGAGGAATGGGAGAAGATTTCAAACGATTTCAATGTTTTATTTGAACTGTCCAAAATGTATAGGTAGCATGGACGGCAAACATGTATCTCTGCAAAGTCATCTGCATAGTGGAAGTGAATTTTACAATTATAAAGGATGCTACGGCATTGTCCTCTTTGCAATTCCAGATGTTCACTACAATTTTCTGTACATTAACGTTGGTAGCTAAGGTCGGATCTCGGATGGAGGTGTATTTAACCAGACTAATTTCAAAGAAATGTTACGCAAATGTGAACCGAATTTGCCAAAAGAAGTACCTCTGCCTGGTCGTGAAAAGCCTGTTCCACATATTTTTGTCGCAGATAATGCGTTCCATTAGTCTTACATATTTCTAAAAACCTGTTCTAGTTAAATGTGCCTGGGCTTGCAATTTCCACGTGTCTTAATTATCTATTTTTAATGGATCAAGGCCTATATATATATATATATATATATATATATAGTTAGATAAATAATGTATACTTACTCCTTTTTTTTATATTAAGAGCAGGAGTACATGGCAATTACCTAAGTATTCATTGATCAGTATAATTTGTTTCGAATATTTCTCGCCCTGGGCCCATAACCTATTGTAAGGTTCAAAATAATTTTAAACAGTTTTTGTTGAAATAGTGATTTCTGTACCAAAATAAATCATTCTCTATGAAAAAATATTTTTTTTTGTGTCTGATGTGGGTCTTGTACTCGTACGTAGTAAAAGAAGTTGAAAATATTTTATTTCATAAATATAAGTAAGATATTAAAAAGCAGTGTTTATGAATGTCTGAGTCTAATCTAACAAAAAATTCCCAACATGGTAGCAGAGTTCCGTGATTATTAAGTGCGAAGAAAGAAACAAACTTCGATAACATTATGGATGCTTATGTGTATGGTGATTGGGTAGCAGATATTATTGATGGAAAGTCGACCACAAGGATTTTGATTCGTATTTTTGGAGACGCTGTAATGTGGAAATCTCAAAAACAAAAGATCGTTTCCAGAGAGTCTACACATGCTGAATACTACCGATTGTGTAAAGGAAGTGTTACCAATTCAATGGTTGTTAAATGATATTGGTATAGCAATGAACAATCCTGTGATAATTTGAAGATAAAAGTGGTGCTATGGCTTTGTCTAAAAACAGTAAATTTTACAAGAATTCCAAGCACATAATATTAGTTATCATTTTGTGAATGACTATGAAATAAAAGGTCTTATAAATGTGCAAAATATTTCTACTGATGATCACTTACCTTATATTTTAACGAAGTCACTGAACAAAATAAAATTTCAGTAGTTTAGGTCATTTTTGGGAATTACAGAATTTAATTTTATGACAAAGGTACAAAATCAAGGAGGTGTGTTGAAATAGTGATTTCTGTACTAGTATAATTTGTTATCTATTAAAATATTGTTGTTTTGTTTTATATCTTGTAGCATGATTTATATTTTTTATTGATAAGTATTCTACACATTTGCATAAAACAGCTCCACTTGTTAATGGGTTATCTGATCACTATGCTCAGTTATTAACATATATAGTGCTCAGGAAGAAATAATCAATGGAAATACTAAAACATCATGCTTCTATCCATAAATACAGATGTTTGGCTTTTAAAAACATGTTATTTTTAAAGCAACTACTGCAGTCTGAACAATGGTTTTTCTTAAAGGTCATCTAACCCAAATTATCAATTTAATGAAATTATCAATGTTGTTTTGAAATATTTTAAATTAAGTTGTCCCACTAAAGTTGCTAGGATCACTTTCCAAGACAACAAGAAGAAACCATGGTTAACTACTGAAATTGACACCATTAGTTGTGACGTCACGCTAAGCCGCTGGTTCCAAACAACTGTTGGTTTACTTTGAATAGTTTTGCAAGTGCTATACGAAGTAGCTAATAGTCCTGAATTTTCCCTGTATTTTGGTTATTCTTGCGTTTGTAAAATGTGAAACTGGGGCCTACACGTCATAAAACTGCTATCTGTTATCAATTTATTCAGAGACGAAAGATAATTAATATTAATAGGTGAAAATGCGTACGAGCCGGCCATGCGAGTCCAGAAGCGCACAATCCCGAAAGTAATAGCGTTTAATGTACATACTCGTATATACCGTGGATGCATACGTGAAGGACAAATATTGCATTATGGTGAGTATAGTGATATGTTATCCGCGTAAGTTTGTAAATGAACAATTGCAGTGTGTTTAATTTTTGCAAGTACTGTTACGATTACTAACCTGCCAAGCATTTGAGGACTAGCCTGTAAGTTGCGGACTCGTTTGAGGTACTTCCACTTTTATAAAACTGCATGTACGTATTTTTCTAATTACCTATTTGCAATTTCAGTTTAGGAGTTTATGGAATTAATTTGTTAATATCTAAGGCTGTGAAAGTTAAGAGTAAAGTGAAGGTAAACAAAAACGTGAATAACTGATCCAAGCATTACTTTTAGCTTTCCTCGTAATAAAACTGCTGTTTGCCAGGCATTAATAGTAAATCACATCGTAAACCAATACAAGGCTACAAAAGTATCTGGAATCAGTGTTTCGTTAAATAATCGTAAATCGTGGCAACATTTTATGGTAAGAAAACATGTCAAAACTGCGACATTTTGCATGTGTAATGACCCCGACTTTAATAGCCCTCCCAAGTGGGTAGTGATTGGCCTTATTTACGTTTTGGAAATGACAGGTACAAGCACTGTATTCATTAACTGTTTATCACAGTTTGCACTTATGAATTAAAATGCAAACTACTTCAAATATATGGTCCTGTAGTAGTCGGGTAAAATGCATTTTACGTGTCAACTGCGAATTTTATTGGTGATGCACGTGTCACGAAAATGAATGTAAACAAACAAGGGTTGAATTACTTGGGTTAACAACGTATGTTTCCAAACACTACGCATTTGCAAAGGTGAAAATTAATGTTATCATGTACTGCTTAAATATCTTGTTTCGTACATATGGGATGATTTCTACAGATAAAATATACGACTCTGCACAATGCCGTCGGGTAGGGTTATGAGCCACCCAACTTATAAACTTAAATAAAAACGTAAACACATCAGACTAGCCAAGATTGGCTTTACTACGTTTTCTTTATTTTAACTACATTTGGAAAACGTTAAAATGTACACGTTTGTCCTTTACTGTAATTATTACAGTCTACCACAATATACAACACCATCTAAACAGAAGGTTAACAAAAGCATGTTTGAAACCAGCAGTGTTGTGTGACGTCACACAGATGGTGTCCATTATAACAGCTTGCAAACAGAAAAGACAATTGTATTTACAATTAAAACAGACTAATTCAGATGAAGACAAAATTCGATATAAACTACACTGCAAAGTGCTGTAAGATACAATACACAATGCGGAAGCTATGTACTATAATTCGCGCATTAATAAAGATTCAAATAAATTAACAACCGTTTGGGGCATAATTAAAATTGAAACAAGCAAAACAAATATAAGTAATAAAATACTAGAAATTGAGGTAAATGATAAAATAATAAATAAAAAAGTTGAAATAGCCAAGAAGTTTAATAAATTCTTTATTAATGTTGCTGGAAACCTGATAAGGGACAAAAATGTTGGTAGTAAGAATCCCATGAACTTTGTTAAAAACAGTTCTCCAGACAGATTACCCAGACATTAAATACACCTCCACAACTCTACGTGATATAAAAATGATAGTAAACTATTTAAAAACCAAACATTCTAATTGATATGATGAACTAAGAAGTAAAGTTGTGACATTTTGTGCTGATGAACTATGCATACTTCTAAGTCAAATTTGTAATACAATTTTATAAACTGGTATCTTCCCCGACATATTGAATTATGCCACAGTGATTCTGCTATGCAAAAAAGGTGATAAATATAAAATAACTAACTACAGAAGCACTAATGAAGCACAGTATATTGACTTCCGCACAGTTTGGTTTTAAAAAAGATTCCTCTACAGAAAAAGCTATTTTTCGACTTACCCATGAAATACTTCAACAGCAAGAAACAGGTTATTGCCATTTTTATGATTTAGTCAAAGCGTTTGGCTGTGTTAATCACGAAATACACTGCTTGTTAGATAAATGGAAGGGGAGAGAAGATACTTTTCCCCACATGGAATGTGTGGACAGATTCACCGTCATTAAAGCAAAATGTGTAATTGTGCTGTGCCGGGGTTAGGGAAGGAGTGAAAATTAATGCAGAAGAAAACAACAAGAAAGAAGTTAGAAAATTAATTTTTAAATTGCCGAGTAACAACACCAATGCAGGGGTATCAGAAGTGATGTAAAAGGCAAGAATTTGGTGAGTTTATGGTTTAAAATTAATATTAGATGATTTACAATTATTTAATCCATAGGACAGTGTATATTTTAACAATTTTGAAGGGTGATTATGTTGTTTGAAATGTGTTTGGAAGATTGTAAACAAAGGCTTAAAAGTATTGAATTTAAAGGATTTTTAAAAGTAAATGTGAAGTTTTAAGAAGAAAAAAGCATAGTTTCATACTAAAGAAGACGTTTTTAATACAATACAAGTGATTTTAATGAAATTTAATGTATTTTAAAAAATTCAGTGACTCATAAAAAAATATTAAAAAATATATATATTCGATAAAAAATGAGGTAAAACTACCTAAGAAGAGTAATAATAATGAAATAAGGCAAAAAAAATAACATTGAAACAGCACAATCAGCATTATGTGTGTTATGTAATTTTGCCGAGATTGAATGTTGGGGTATAGCGACAAATGAAAACAAAGAAAACTGGAACACGTCAATAGGAAAACGAGTATTGCAAATAATTATAAATGTTTTAGGAATTGGTTGGTAGCGTAATTTGTGTGCCTCTATATTGAAGCGTAGCTTGTTCGGAGGGTGTACGTGGGGGAAATCGTTTGCTATTCTACTGTACTAACCAAGGCTACCACGTCAGTTTTCAGACGCATGGTCGTGTCTAGTAACGACTGATGCGATGTACAGTGCTCGTCACTTGTTCAGTACATGTTGGTTGGTAGGTGTTTATAACTGTTTTCCTTTTTTTATGTCTGCTGGCATCAGTGCTTCGCGACGGTAATTTTTTTGGTCTAACACAATGTTCAGCGTTCGTTGCTCGCGCAATATGCATCGGTTAATACGTGTTTGTAACTATTTTCCTTTGCATTTTTATGTATAATCATCAATATGTAGCAGTGTCGTCGTATCTAGGATGACCACTGGTTTAAATGCAGGATGTTTACTTGGAAAGCAAAGGAACACAGCCTTTACAAGTCATGCAATGGGTCTTCAAAGTATTACCGCTGGTAAATAGTGTACTGCACTTGTCATTCTGTAGAATTTTTTTTAAGTTGGTCCTTGTGAACATAGGCTCTTTTCCCTTTGACGGACATTCCAGCTTTTTACTAAAGTTCTCGTCGCAATAGCAACACTTATATCGCTATTACGGGCTGTGGAACTGTCAGGTATTATTTTTTTATAGTAGACGTTTGACACTACATCGTGCTCGCAGCGCACTTGCGTCTATGTTGAGCCTTTATTATTTATTATTACATGACTTAATTTTTTCATGTATGGGGCGGTTTTATATGTTGCACGAGGTTACGCCAACCCACGTGTTAGGCTGATGCTGTTTATTACGATCTTTAGCCTTCACAGTCGAACCATACCGCTGCAGTCCCCCTGTGCTATCGGAGACGTCGAACTGCAGCCCTCATTGGCGGTTGGATCTAAACCTCGTGCGTCTGGCATTTTTTTTTTTTTTTTAGCTACTTGCACCGAACACTGCATGCATGGGTGGATGTTCTGCATGTTGCACTTCGGAATTAGGTCATGTGTGTCGACACCAGTGCTCCTAGCGACCTCCTTGGTAACACAAATCATATTGGCATCCCCTGACAGGTGACAGGGGAAACGAAGATGACTGAAAACTACAGTGAGCCTAGCGGACGATGGTCATGCACTCAAGAGGTCGACTAGAGAAACAAATATGGCGCGAGCACGTGTGTGTATTGCTCAAGCAGCCGTCGGTAGGGACCTGAGTTTGAGACTTGCCACTATACAAAAATATTAATTCTTTTCCAGACTTAGACAAAATCTGGCAATTTTTTTCGTAGTGATGGAGGTGAACCTATATCAGCGTGGGTTAAGATAAATAAATAACATAGAAATAATTTATACACTTTACCTTACATAATACAAATACATAATAATATTTTATACACGCTTGACTTATTCTTCATTCGAACAAAACATTTATAGTGACTGCTTTTGCAGAAAAATTCCTGCTGTGAGCATTCAAGGTACATTTATTCGCATATACCACACAGCAGTTATCACATCGTCTTGTAGACGTTGGCAAATGGACAGTTACTATCTTCATGACATTTGGCACTGGTGCGGTTAGCGAATATCTTGTCACAATACTTACACTCGCTTCCCGATCGCATCGCAGTTATCACAGTGGAACGCCTTGTATGCTGGGCTGAACATGCAATGACCACTTTCATGTCGGTGCGTATTACAACTTTTACTAAAAGTATTTCCACAACAGTGGCATTGATACCGTAATTCTTGCAGTGACTCTTCAGGGACCCTTATTGTTGTTGGTGTTCCAGATGGTAGATCTTCAACCATTGACCCCATCTTCATATTGTAGCAGATTACGCGATCACAGTAGTAACATTGATACTGTAATGCTTGCAGCGACACTTCGGGGCTCATTGCTGTTGTCGATGCCGATGATGTTACAGATGGTAAGTCTTCAACCATTTATCCAATCTTCATATTGCAGCAGAATACTTGATCGTAGTTGATGAATGTAGTCATAACGGTCTACTTTCCACCACCATGCTCGCCAACGAAATTGCATTCATTTTACATGATACTCGCTTGTATAATGTTCACACTGCATGCTAGTTTGCGTTGCCCATCTCGGGTTGCCTCAGTAAATGACTTTTGGCTGTGTGGTGGAAACGTCAGCATGGATGCAGGACTGAAATATGTTACCTTATTAGGTCGATCGCTGTCTAGCCTGCGAAGTTGTCAATTCGACCTTTCAACTTATTTACATTCGTTCATCATTCAGTGTTGGAGGTACCTTGTTTTTCTTTTGCTGCTGCTTGCTCCCTGTGTATATTACACCAGTTCCTGGAATGTGGTGTATCGGTAACAGTAGCACTACCTCGAAAACATAGATAGGTGTGTTTGCAGACGGATTTTATATCGTGGAAGGAATTATTTAGACAGGCATGCAAGCTCGGTATGTTTGTCGAGTGCTGCGAGCGATTTAATCTTCCAATATGCCACGATAGCCGATAAAATGTTCCAAGCACTAGAGCAGCACCCCATCATTTTCACAATGTCTTCTCGACGAAAGAAAGAAGTTTTGAGCGATATGCAGTGGTAGTATGTACTGCTTTTATAGACCTAAAAGTGAGTAGGGTGGCCAGAAACGATATCCTCTACCAACACCAGTTCATTCAAAGCGATATTTTAAAGGTATATTCAAATTTTTACACCATGGTGTATTAAAACGGAATAAATTGTTACCTTGTAATGTATAACTGAATTCCTCTCGTAAAGAGACATGCATGTGTGACTCGAATGGTCTGCCACCCTGGAGCCTAACTCATCTCTCTCTCTCGGTTAATGTTCTGTGCCATCCGTTCGACTTGTCGAGACCTGCTTGGTGTTCGCGCTGCCGGTCGACCGCCTGGACTGCCTTACACATTCTCACGATGTTAGTTGATCGTGCAACATTGACCAGGTCAGATGTGTTCCGCTGCCATTTTTATGAGTGTTAGTTGTACTCTGAATGCGATGGTTTCGTTTCAGTCGGTTCGGGAGGAAGTCGTTTGCTATTCTGTTGTACTGGTCAGGACCATCTAGTCTTGCCTAGCATCATCTAGCATACAGCGTACAGCACCCGACGCATGTGTTATAGGTAAATGCGCTGGTTAATAAGTGCTTATAACTATTTTTCATTTAAATTATATTTTATATCAGTTTGCGTCAGCATGTAGCAGTGTTTACCTTATCGTTCCCGCACTTCACAATGGAAATTTTTCGCCTAGCATAACGTACAGTGGTCGATGCTCGCGCAATATACATAGGTTGTTAAATACTTATAATTATTTACTTTTATAATTATTTTTACATCTGTTTCCATCAGCGCGTAGCAGTGACATCTCTCGTGCATGACTAATGGTTTTAAATGTATGTTGTTTTGTGGCAAGCAAAGAAACATAGTCTTTACAAGTCGCGTAATGTATATCGTAATTGATGTATTGTAGTCATTTTTGTGGTTGGCCTTTGTAATCATTCGTTGATTCTCATATCGGCATGCATTTTAGCTTTTACTGAACTTCTTGGCGTGATAGCAACACTGATATCACTATTATAGACTGTGGCTTCGTGGGGTATTTTTTTATATATTGTGACTCGTTATGACATCATGCTCGTGATGTATTTTCAAATATGCCAGTTCTTTATTGTTTGTTACATGACTGATTTTTCATGCACAGGGCAATTTACTATATATTTTACACTTAGTTTCCCCGACCCTTGCATTAGGCTGAAGGTGTTTATTTATATTGGCACGTAAATGTTTTAGTGTAATATGCAACTACGTATGTCTTGTTATCTGTACAATTGTATACCACTTTATTTTTTAGTTTATGACTGGTTGTTAAGGGTTACCCAAGCTAACGACGACTCCGTCCACTGGCCCTTGTGTTGGACTGATGGTTTTTGTCGTACACATCATAGTCGATTTCGCAGTGCTGGACCCTCACTGCTAACCCCTCACTGCTGAACTGTAAGTGCCGACGTGCTGACCCCTCATTGCTGCCTACATGTAGTACCGACACCGAGTAGTTCTGTTTAACAATCGGTCAGTTTTCTATGGTTGCAATAATTTATATCACCATCCAGCTGGTTTAATGCGAAGTTATGTTGTAAATATCTCTGTAGTTTGGTAGAGGGAAATCAGTATGCGCCTATTTGCTAGATGAGTGCGTGCAGGCCGATGCGTATGTGTGCGCTATTTCAGACCCTACACTCCTACATGCAACGGTAACTTTGCGACGCGCATGTATGGGTGTACCTTTATTTTATTTACATGCGTGGACGGTTGTTGCATATTCCCGAACTTCAAAGGTTTGGAAATGCTGACCAACTGTGCTTGTAACAGGGCTTAAGGTCTACTTTATCTCCTTGATTGCAGTCAGAAGTGATGATTGTTATATGAATTTGGTTGTTGTAGCGTTGGTGGGTGGGAAACATAGGGCAACTATACTTATAAAAGGGCTTAAAGTGTACTTGTTCTTACCACCATGTTTATCATCGGAGGTGATGACTATGATATGAATTTGGTGACTATAGCTTCTGTGGGTGGGAAATGGCAGCTAACGATGCTTATACGAGGGGCTAGGGCGTACTTGACACTACCATCCTATGCATTATCGGTGGCGATGTCTATGTTATGAATTTGACGACTATATCTTCGGTGGATGGTAAATGGCAGTTGACTATGCTTATAAGATGCCTTAAAGTTTACTTGACCCTACCACCCTGTTCTCTATCAGAGGAGATGTTTATGAAATAAATGTTATGCCTATAGCTTCGGTGGGTGGGAAATTGTGTGAAAATATGCTTATAAGTGGGCTTGGAGCACGCTTGACCCTGCGGCCCTCTTCATCGTCGGGGGCGATGACTACGTTATGAATTTGGTGACTATATCTTAAATGGTTCGGAAATTACAACCAACTAAGCTTCTAAGTGGGTTTAGGGCCTACTTGACCCTGTGGTCCTTTTCGTCGTCAAGAGTGATACCTAACTTATTATGTTGGTGGTTGTATCTTAATTGTTTCGTAAATTACAGTAAACTATGCTTATAAGTGAACTTATATGTGACCCTACTATCCTTTTCTTTATCGAAGTGATGCCTATGTTATGTATTTGGTAAGTATATCTTTAATGGTTCGGAAATTACAGCCAATTATGGTTATAAGTAGGTTTATGGCATACTTACTCTACTATCCTTTTCACTGTCGGGTGTGATACCTACCTGTGTTATGAATTTGGTGGCTGTATCTTAAACAAGTTAGGACAACGAGGAATAGAACGGACGAGAGGTACGAAGGAGACCAGGAGAACTCTGAGACAACCCCATGGGATAGAACCTGGCATCATGGTGGGGACCAGGGAGGTATAGCATGGAGAAAACCCCGGGGACCTGGGAGGGATACCACGTAGAATACCCTGCCATCATTGTGGGGGCCTGGGAGGGATATCATGGAGAAAACCATTATGTCCTGGTGGGGACTTGGAATAGATAGCACGGAGAAAACCTCCCCCTCACATGGAATGCAAACGCGTGAAGTCGGAACATCGAGAACGGACAAGAGGTAGGAATGAGACTGGGAGATCACTGAGACAACCTCACAGGTTTGAAACTGGCATCCTGATGGGAAGCCGGGAGGGATATCACGGAGAAATCCTTGGTGTCATGGTGGGGACCTGGGAGGAGATAGTATGGAATGCAAGAGCGTGAAGTGGTGACATCGAAAACGGACGAGAGGTAGGAAGGAGACTAGGAGAACACTGAGGCAACACCACAGGATAGAACCTGGCATCCTGGTGGGGAGCTGGGAGGGTGAATACGGCATAATGATGGGGACCAGGGAGGGATAGCATGGAGAAAACTCCCTGGCGGGGAACTGGGAAGGATAGCACGGAGGAGACCCTGGTTTCATAGTGGGGACCTGGGAGGGTTAGCACGGAGAAATCCCTGGCATCCTGACAGGGAGCGCATGGAGAAAACCCTTCACATGAAATGCAAGAGCATGAAGTGTGGGCATCCAGTAGGAAGGAATGAGAGGTAGGAAGGAGACCAGGTGAACTCTGAGACAACCCCACCGGATAGAACCTGATGTCCTGGCAGGGAGCTGGGAGGAATAGCAAGGAGAAAACGCTGGCATCATGGTGAGGACCTGGGAGGGATAGCATGGAGAAAACTCTGGTATCCTGGCAGGGAGACTGTAGGGATAGCATGGAGGTAGTCCGCCANATGGGAGGGATAGCATGGAGAAAACTCTGGTATCCTGGCAGGGAGACTGTAGGGATAGCATGGAGGTAGTCCGCCACGTGGAATGCAAGAGCATGAAGTAGGGACATTGAGAATGGACGAGAGGTAGGAAGGAGACCGGGAGAACACTGAGACAACCCCATAGGGTGGAACCTGGTGTCCTGGTGGAGACCTGGGAGGGATAGCATGGAGAATACCCTGGCATTCTGGTGAGGACTCGGGAGGGATAGCATGGAGAAAACCCTGGCATCCTGGTGGGGAGCCATGAGGGATAGAATGGAGAAAACCCTGGCATCCTAGCAGGGACCTGGGAGGGATAGCACAGAGAAAACTCTGGTGTCATAGTGGGGAGCCTG
The DNA here is from genome assembly GCA_002778355.1 of Clitarchus hookeri. Classification (NCBI taxonomy): domain Eukaryota; kingdom Metazoa; phylum Arthropoda; class Insecta; order Phasmatodea; family Phasmatidae; genus Clitarchus; species Clitarchus hookeri. The sequence continues at coordinate 124,627 of NQII01001531.1, read as the reverse complement.
GATGAATAGCATGGAGGAAAAAACCCCCACGGAATGCCAGAGCATGAAGTGGGAACATCCAGTAGGAAGGAATGAGAGAGTGTAAGAGAAATAGAGGCAATCGGGAGCACTCTGAGATACCCCCACACATGGAATGCCAGAGCATGAAGTAGGGATATCCAAGATGGCCACCATTGGCCATAAATGACAGAGCGGGAGGGGAAATCCAAGATGGCTGACGTTTACAATGAATAGCAGAGCAGCAGATTGCCGCATGTCGTCATTCAAGATGGCCACCGTGGCTTTGAGGTGCTGTCCAGGATGCCAGGTTANAGAGCAGCAGATTGCCGCATGTCGTCATTCAAGATGGCCACCGTGGCTTTGAGGTGCTGTCCAGGATGCCAGGTTATGCAGAAAACTACTAAGGTGATACTCCTCACTGAGGAAATAGCTTTATATAAAGATTTAGATAGTATTACTACACAGTTTGTCATTTAAAAAAATGTGATTTATTATACTACTAAATAAATTTAACATATTTATATTATGTGATGTATCATGCTGTGTTATACNAGAGCAGCAGATTGCCGCATGTCGTCATTCAAGATGGCCACCGTGGCTTTGAGGTGCTGTCCAGGATGCCAGGTTACGCAGAAAACTACTAAGGTGATACTCCTCACTGAGTAAATAGCTATATATAAAGATTTAGATAGTATTACTACACAGTTTGTCATTTTAAAAAATGTGATTTATTATACTACTAAATAAATTTAACATATTTATATTATGTGATGTATCATGCTGTGTTATACACTGAAGAGCCAAAAAAACTGGTACACCTGCCTAATATCGTGTAGGGCCCCCGTGAGCACGCAGAAGTGCCGCAAGACGACGTGGCATGGACTCGACTAATGTCTGAAGGTATGTAGGAGGCAATTCACACTATGAATCCTGCAGGGCAGTCCACAAATCCATAGGAGTGCGAGGTGGTGGAGATCTCTTATGAACAGCACATTGCAAGGCATCCAATGTTCGTATCTGGTGGTTTAGGTGGCCAATGGAAGTGTCTAAAGTCAGAATAGTGTTCCTGGAGCCACTCGGTAGCAACTCTCGGCGTGTGGGGTGTCGCATTGTCCTGCTGGAATTGTCCACATCCGTCAGAATGCACAATGGACATTAATGGGTGCAGGTAATCGGACAGGATGCTTACGTATCTGTCACCTGTCAGAGTCGTATCTAGACGTATCAGGGGTCCCATTTCACGCCAACTGCACACGTCTCATACCACGACAGAGCCTCCACCAGCTTGAAGAGTCCTCTGTTGACATGTAAGGTCCATGGATTCATGAGGATGTCTCCATACCCATACACGTCCATCTGCCCGATACATTTGGAAACGAAACTCTTCAGACCAGGCAACGTGTTTCCAGTCATCAACAGTCCAATGGCGGTGTTGGCGGGCCCAGGCAAGGCTTTGTGTCGTGCAGTCAACAACGGTACACGAGTGGTGGGCCTTCGGCTCCGAAAACCCATATCAATGATGGTCCGTTGAATACTTCGCACGCTGGCACTTTTTGATGCCCCAGCATTGAAATCTGCGCCAATTTGAGAAAGGGTTACACGTCTGTAACGTTTAATGATTCTCGTCAGTCATCGTTTGTCCCGTTCGTTCACGATCTTTTTCCGGCCGCAGCGATATCGAAGATTTGACGTTTTACCGGATTCCCGATATTCACGGTACACTCTTGAAATGGTCGTACGCGAAAATCCAAATTTTATCGCTACCTCGGAGATGCTATGTCCCATCTCTCGTGCGCCAATTATAACACCACGTTAAAACTCACTTAAATCTTGATAAACTGCCATTGTAGCATCAGTAACCGATCTAGCAACTTTGCCAGACGCTTGTTGTCTTATATAAACGCTGCCGACCGCCTCGCGTTACTATGATTGATTCCATACCTCTGTTATTTGCATACGCACGCCTATACCAGTTTTTTTGCTCTCCAGTGTATCTTGAACAGTGCTTTATGTTGAAAAGTATTTGGATTAATTTAACAGATTAACTAAATCATAACAGTTCGTGTAAACCTACTTTTGCTCCGTAATTACTATTTTTATCAATTAGCCTATCCGCAAATGTCTAAATGTTATTTCTTTCCCTTAGTTCTTTTTTAAAGTTTAAACCGTTATTTAGATAATAAGCATTTTTTCTCAGTATTACTCAGTAATATATGTGGTAGGATGTTATTTGTTAAAATNCTTTATGTTGAAAAGTATTTGGATTAATTTAACAGATTAACTAAATCATAACAGTTCGTGTAAACCTACTTTTGCTACGTAATTACTATTTTTATCAATTAGCCTATCCGCAAATGTCTAAATGTTATTTCTTTCCCTTAGTTATTTTTTAAAGTTTAAGCCGTTATTTAGATAATAAGCATTTTTTCTCAGTATTACTCAGTAATATATGTGGTAGGATGTTATTTGTTAAAATNACCGTTATTTAGATAATAAGCATTTTTTCTCAGTATTACTCAGTAATATATGTGGTAGGATGTTATTTGTTAAAATTGTTGGCCTACAAATGATTCTAGATTATTATAGGCTGATTTTAGTTCAACTGCAAATCGCTACGTGACTGCAGATTTATTCTACAGCATCTTCACGATTTTAATGTTTTAACTACACACAAAAATACTTTCTTTTTTTCTTTTAATTCTGTTTTGCGACATCTCTGTAGCAAACCGCAGCATTCAAACCATCACCTTATTTGTCCTACGGAAGGCTCTTCGATATTTTTTTTGGAAAAAATGAGGCTACAGTACAGCAACATAATTTTACGTCGGGCTTACAAACACCGCTGTATCCATGCTTGGCTTATTTCAATTAACTACTAATTCCTGCAAACAAAACCTTTCCCTCATTCCCTTACATTATACAGTCAGCAATGTTTGTACAAAAACAGATGATGTTACCCATGATTCAACGCGCGAATAATCCGGGCCAAGCCGTCCATTGTACCACAGTCAGCAATAGGGCGACCCAGATACGCGCACTGAATACGTCTTTGATTTCCTGAGCAAATGAGATAATAGGGGTATGTCGATACTCGCCTCCACAAAATTTCGGTGGTGTCATTGGCGCAATCGTGAAATAAACGCACGCTGCGGAGTTTCCGTACATAAAAATGATTGTTAAAAAGCTTGTTCTAGCTAGTTTCACTTTTTAAAAAAGGATTTAAAAGGGAAAATTGAAATCAGTCTTCGGACGAGAAACTGTTTCTTAAAGAACAATGGTAAGCAGGAAACTCTCAAAAACGCTGGGCAGTTCTTTAATAAAAACTTTTTTTCTTTTTTTTTTTTTTTACTGAAAATCTGTTTACAGTTTGGTTGCCTAATTACGCGGCAAACTTCAAGTTTCGTAAGCAGCATTTTCTTATGGCACTTAGATTTTTGTGAACAAATATATATTTAATATCGGGCAGTTAATCCCTTGAAAAATAATGTTGAAACGCACTCACGATAACGTCATCTAGATGAAAACAGTTCTGCCGATTAAAAAATCTGTCAATCGACTCATGTTAAAGCAAGATTATACTATGTATTGCAGATGTGATGCTGCAAAAATATTCCAAGTGGTTATTCTGGGGTCTAAATCAAGGATTTATTTACTTTCTTCTCTGTTCACTTTTAATTACCTTGTATTGAAATCATTGCCAACAATAAGCAGTAATTATTTGCGAAAATATGAAATATTTCATACTCTGTTTATAATAGAAGTATTTAAATTGTAATAACATCAAAATACATTCACATATGATTTAAAATATTGTATTTTTAACGGCAGGAAATTCAACATTTTAAAATTGTAACAGCAATTTTTATTCTAAGTTGGTGCTGGTGTTGACATTCCAATGTTGAAAATGTTTGATACGGAACGATGGTAACCCCGCTCCTTGACAGCTGACAACAGTTTATTTGGATAATTCACTGCCGGTGTTATTAGTATTAGGTTGCAATGCAATATGTAGAATAGAACAATTTCGGAAACTTCAAAAGCAGCCACGTATATTTGAGATAACGAAACTTGCTTAAGTGAAATGAATGAATTGTTTATTTACATTAATAGATTATTTTGTTTCTCTAATGCTAAAATTATTTTGTTTGTTTACGTTCCACGCTATGTTTTCAACGTAAATCATTTTGTGCCTCTTAACATGTGTCACCTAATACGCCAGTAACGTTTAAAATTATCTGTGTGATCTGTTGTGTGTAGGTTTATATATTTGGGTTAGTTAACCCAGTTCTATGTATAGGGCATATGATGTCGGAACATGATTACCAGTCTTCGTTGCAGTATTCTTTTCATGACGGAACGATTGATTTATTTGTTGAAACACTCACAGGAACAACTTTTGAAATAACTGTATCGCCTTTTGATACGGTTATGTCGATCAAGTTAAAAATCCAGAGGGTCGAAGGTGAGTATAGCTTAACACTCCAAAGTTTGTAAGAGAGACTATTCCGATTTTCTAATTAAATTTTATAATCCATAGTGGAAATCTCAAAGAATAGTGACTTTTCAGGGTAGGTAAGTATCTTAACAGGATTCGTACTATGCATTTAAGAACAAAGCATTTAACTTT
>NQII01001531.1:0-115000 GCA_002778355.1 Clitarchus hookeri | reverse complement strand
GGCCACAAGATTTTCTATTAAGTTATTAATGATTTCATTATATTATTACAGTATTCTTTTGTGTGCTAGTGGCCCAGAAAATAGATTGGGGATAATCTTCTATTCTTACTATGTACTATAAACCCTAATATGCAGTGGCATAACAACAAAGAAGGTCAAGATATACATTTCCTCTTCATAAGTTTAGTTAAGTGCACCACAATGAAAGTAATTGGGTACCCAAAGTATTTTTTTTCACCAAGATGCATTTATATATTATATACACTTGAGGTGACAAAAGTCATGGAATACCTCCTAATATCGTGTCTGACCTCCTTTTGTCCGGCGAAGTGCAGCAACTCGACGTGGCATGGACTCGAACAAGTCGTTGGAAGTCCCCGGCAGAAATATTGAGTCATGCTGCATCTATAGACGTCCATAATTGCGAAAATGTTGCCGGTGCAGGAGTTTGTGCACGAACTGACTTCTCGATTATGTCCNGACGTCCATAATTGCGAAAATGTTGCCGGTGCAGGAGTTTGTGCACGAACTGACTTCTCGATTATGTCCCATAAATTTTAGATGGGATTCATGTCTGGCGATCTTGGTGGCCAAATAATTCGCTAGAATTGTCCAGAATGTTCTTCAAACCAATCACGAACAGTTGTGGCCCCCGTGACATGGCGCATTATCATCCATAAAAATTCCATCATTGTTTGGGTACATGAAGTCCATGAATGGCTGCAAGTGGTCTCTAAGTAGCTGAAAATAACCCTTTCCAGTCAATCATGATTGGTTCAATTGGACCAGAGGACCCAGTCCATTCCATGTAAAAACAGCCCACACCATTATGGAGCCACCACCAGCTTACACAGTTCCTTGTAGACAACTTGGGTCCATGGATTCGTGGGGTCTGCGCCACACTCAAACCCTACCATCAGCTCTTACCAACTGAAATTGGGACTCATCTGACCAAGCCACAGTTTTCCAGTCATCTAGGGTCCAACCGATATGGTCACGAGTTCAGGAGAGGCGCTGCAGGCGATGTCGTGCTGTTAGTAAAGGCACTCGAGTCGGTCTTCTGCATTTATTTCCAAAACAAAGTTTATTTCTGTACGATAGTCACGTAATCGCTAGACACTAACTAGTTTATTGCAGTCCGTGCCACTTTATAAGTTTATTTGGGTACCGTAAGTGTCGCCAGTCCACAATATATATACAGTATAAACAGTTATCCTCGGCTTGAGCCTACAAAAATTATTTTCTTATGACTGTAACTTAACCTACTACTAACGAACTGCCAGTCAGTGAATGTTTGTAATATTTGTCTTTTGTGTACATTTCAGGACAGATGGCAGAAATCTAAACTTGGCAAATGTGTAGAAGGAACAGAGTGGAATGAATTTTGCATACTGTGTATGTGCAAATCCCAAATTTATGCTGAAATATGCAATATCCTCAAAAATCTTTGATTTTTGTAGGTTTGATTTTGTTTAAATATTTTGAAAACACAATATTCCGTTCAGTTTTTAATAATAATATTTACTTATAAGACTTTTTTTTTACCACGAATGCGCAGTAACAGTAACAACTTCCTGCCATGGCGCTCGTTTATTGTTTGGTTTTCGTAGAATAAATGAATTACTGATGTTACATCAAAACTTGAGTAGATGACTTGCCTATACAGATTTTATATTTAATCTTTAAAATATTTTTCAGATTAATATTAAGATATTAAATAAATTTAACCATTTCTCGTTTGCATCCGGCGTGTTGTTATACTGTGTACCATATAAGAAGGCCACATTCTTGACAGTTGACAATCGCTGTGCCTTTTCGTTTATGTATCCATTTGCCATCAACTGGGGTGTCAAAAATCGTTTTTTAATGTGGCGAGTTAGCACGTCCAGGAGGTGCTGCTACGTATGGCAATTGGTGAACTGCTTTGGTGGCGCTGCATTCGTAAACGGAGCTTGGTGGACGTGTGTAGGGTCGTTCGTAAACGCGGTACACGAAATATATGTTACTTTAAAAATTATACAGAGCTCGCGGGAAAATAAAATAATTTATATATGCGCGTAAATACGTTATTTTAAACAACAAAACTTTAATATGTTTCTGGGTGTAGTTCGGGATATGGATAACAGACGGCGTGGAAGGGCATATTGCAACAGATGGTGCACTTTTAACTCACAAGATGGCAGCACCTGGTTTGAGAGTCTGGAAACTTTGGATTTTTTCGTCACATTTGGATACGTATCGTTTTATTGTGCATCTCATTTTGAACACTTATACATTACTATTTTATCACGAAGTTTTGTTTCTATANGTCACATTTGGATACGTATCGTTTTATTGTGCATCTCATTTTGAACACTTATACATTACTATTTTATCACGAAGTTTCGTTTCTATAACTAAAAACTGCTGTTTTATAACCACGTAAAATAAAATGTATTAATTAATCTACAAACTCTTTCTTATGCGCGTATTTTCTGCTTGTGTGATGTGCTTCGGCACTGCTCTCAGAATAGCCAACGTAATATTAACTTTTGTTCGTTCGTGCATCAGCTGATACAGGATTTTGTAAATGTCGCGTTGTTTGTTGTTAATACATTAAGTTGCCACTCACTGACTGTCAGAATGTGGCCTCCTTATATGAAATGAACTATAGTTAGTTTTAAGCAGTAGACCTAACCTGTGTTTCAATTACTTTTTCACATCATTTTTCCTATTGCTATGTTTTATTTGAACCTAAATTAATAAATAGTTAACTGCACATTCTTTTCATTATATCTAATGTGAATAAGGTTTTTAATTATTGACTCCTCTGGTTCACTGAAGATGCAAGTATGCATTTAGCTCAACTGTAGCAAGCACTCTCATTGTAGTGCTGCCAGCTATACCATACCATATTGTGTATGGAACTTTGTTGTAGGAACTTGTTTGCAGAGGAGGATCCCGAAGAGGTTGACCAGAGACTGCGGGAGAACTCTGTCACTATGGCGAAAATGCAGGACCTTAAATCAAGGCTTGAAACTTTGTCCTTGCACAAAAAGGTACACCCATGTTATAATATTGTTTGGTGTAGTTGTTAAAATGTGGGTCATTGTATATTCCATTCTGGTTTATTCAGATGTTTTGAAACAAACCTTTGAAAAATCACGCTAGGGGTAACTTGCCCAGCTGTTTTTTAAATAACTTTTATACCACAAATATATAACACTGTGATTAAATTTAAAGTATTATATTTTTGAATAAATGAAACTTTAACTTAGTGTGATCTATAACTTGTAATTTTTTTTTTTTTTGTATTCATTACAAATTAAAAACAGTGAGAGCAGCAATTTTTGGCAATGGCTAATAAGACATAGTTTGTAAGTAAAATATTGTTTTAACCACTTCTGTTGGATTGCCATTTGTAAATTAAACATTATCTATTGAAATGTTTAATTTATAGGTAGCATTGGTGGAAACACATTTAATTGTGACAGTTAAGAATATCACCACAAATGACGGTGCGTAGGCCCTAGTGAATGGTGTTATTTTAGTCTGAGGAAGAAACTGGAATAGGTGGAGAGAAGCTTGTCTCTCTGTCTTACTCTTTTTATCTTGCTCTCACTCTCCTGCTCATGCACGCTCTCTCTCTCTTTTATCTCTCTCTTCTCTCTCTCTTCTTTTCTTTCTCTTTTCTCTCTCTCTTTTATCTCTCTTCTTTTCTCTCTCTCTCTCTCCTCTCTCTCTATCTCCTCTCTCTCTATCTCCTCTCTCTCTATCTCCTCTCTCTCTATCTCATCTCTCTTTTCTCTCTCTCTCTCCTCTCTTTTCTCTCTCTCTCTCCTCTCTTTTCTCTCTCTCTTTGCTCTCTCTCTCTCTCTTTTCTCTCTCTTTTCTCCTCACTCTCTTTTCTCTATCTCTCTCTCTTTTCTCCTCACTCTCTTTTCTCCTCACTCTCTTTTCTCTATCTCTCTCTCTTTTCTCCTCACTTTCTTTTCTCTATCTCTCTCTCTTTTCTCCTCACTCTCTTTTTTCGCTCTCTCTTCTCTCTCTCTCTCTCTTTTCTNCTCTTTTCTCTATCTCTCTCTCTTTTCTCCTCACTCTCTTTTTTCGCTCTCTCTTCTCTCTCTCTCTCTCTTTTCTCTCTTTTTTTTCTATCGCTTGCCCTATCTAGCTTTCTCTTGCTCTCTCTATCTCTCTTGCAGGAAGATTTGCACCATTAATAGTGGCAGGAAAATTATACAAGTTTTCAATTTTAGCCTATTTCATACTTATTACAACAAAAATTATGANCCATTAATAGTGGCAGGAAAATTATACAAGTTTTCAATTTTAGCCTATTTCATACTTATTACAACAAAAATTATGATTTTTGAATTTGTAATTCACAACTAAAATGAGATTTTAATACGTGAATACTTATTATAATATGTTTATATGTGATGGTAGGACGGTTAAAAAAATCCAAAGTTTGCAGAATTGCAGCGACATAACATGGCGTGTTGCTTTTTGCTGAACAAGTGTTAATTTTGATGCATTATTGTGAGTTGGATAGTATCACATGTGAGCAAGGGATTTTTAAGGTGTCAGGTCAGAAAGCAACACAGGGAGAATCAACTCTACTGGGGTGAGGTTTGAACAATATTGCGTTTGGTTTTAACCAGCCCCGTGTACACTGTCGGAGGGGTAGGCCGTTATCAAGGTATGTCGTCAGTGAGGTTGAGAGTAGGGCTGTTCAATATTTGATATATCGTTAATTATCTATATAAAAAATAACTTATTGATCAATATGCAACTTTGAAAAATATCGGTATTATCTGAGTTTTCAATATTATCAAAATTTTCTGTGGTATAGAAATTTTCGATATTACAGAAATTTTTGGTATTTTCAAAGTTTTCAGTATTATTTACATTTCCAATATTATCTAAATTTACAATATTATTGATACTATCAGAATTTCCCATATTATCGTCATTCTTGATTATTATCGGAATACCTGTAAAATGTGCTGCTTCATGCAATCAAAGTCTTTATACATTTTAAACCTTGAATAAACTTAAGGAAACTTCTGACGATTGTGTTTTGTTACATTTGTAATGTGTGTTGCAGTTCTGGAAGCGTAAATAAATATGTTTGTGTTATTTAGTATTTACGTGATTAGCAATTTCCGAGCTATACATCGGCACGTATGTCACTCGTTTTGAAACAATATCACTACGAAAATATTTTATGCTGCACCTAAAACATTGCTCGAGAGTTGAGTAGTTTAAAACAATGTTATAACGTCTCTTCAAACAATTTAATCTGTTTGAGGCGATACATCAAACAGTAAGTACAAGCTTCTGCATGACTAACCTTCTAGGTAAGGATTTTGGGGGCAAATTAGATTCTGCATTAAATTTGTGGATGCAGTTTCATGAAATATATTGTCGCCGGGTAGGTATTGTGTCATTAGTATTCTGGTGAAGTATCGTTCATATCAGTGCAGAGGAAAGACGAACTGGCAGTAATATTGAGGAGACTGTGAAAATAAAGAAAGGATTAGCAGCAATCGTAATGCCTTCGACAACTGAAGGACCCCAATCGTTTTAGAAGACAACCCTTTACTGTGGTGGAAGTCCAATTGCTGTTTACTTCCCGAAACTTGCAACGCTAGCTAAGAAATACCTCTGCTTGACTGGAACTACTGTGCCATCAAAGCAAGTTTTCAGCTGTGCAGGAAACATTGTGATGAACACGTTTCTGTCTTTCATCAGAACATATCAATGAACTTGTGTTCTTTGCTATGAACAAGCAGCTGCTTTAGTAAAAAATAGTTAGTTTTCCTATGATCTTTTAAATTTATTTGTAATGTTCATCATTTTTATAGTATGTGTAATCATAAAATGTGATTATGAAGTTAGAGGTGAGCCGATGCGGTTTTTGAGCCTTTTCCGATATTGCAGATACAAACTTACCGATATCGCAGATACCAATACCGATACTGCCTTGACAAGGAAAAATAACATTATTGCACGTTTCAAAAAATTAAAAACTTAATTTTTAAACATTTACTTAAATAAAATTCTAATTGTCTTCATTTTTATTGTTTTAGTGATAGGCCTAACTCTTACGATAAATATAAATCTAGGAACTACATATTAAGCTTAAGTATATTTATAAGACACAAATAATCACCAAAAACGGTAATTTTCTAGATTAGGGGCTTTTCTGAAAATAAGAAAAAAAACTCCAGAAAGTGGTATATTTCGACTNGAGTCGAAATATACCACTTTCTGGAGTTTTTTTTCTTATTTTCAGAAAAGCCCCTAAACTAGAAAATTACCCCAAAAACATGTCATTATGCAATGAAACTCTTAAATAAAACATAACACTTCAAATAATGCATACATTCAAGGTGCCATTTTAAGTTTGTGGTACTATAGGACCTTGATGATGTACCGCCTCTCGAAACCAAACATTTGCAAATATTGTAAACAGCCTTGCATTCTTCCTTTTTACTTACTGTAAAAAGAAATTCCACGAGTCACTTTTTCTTCCAGCCATATCATTTGTGTATTGCTGGCATGCGTAAATAATTTCACCACGTTCGTACCCTAACCTAACACCATCATATTACTACAGCAACAGCAAAAAAACCAACAAAAGAAAAAAAAACTGTCATAATAGCGCCGCTAGGCGGCAGTAATGTGCAGCATGTAACCAACATTACAAGACTACATAAGTTTTTTTTTATGCATCGCCATGTTCGCGGTTTGTCGTGAAACTAATAAGACAAAATATATTTTTGGAGGTAATCGTAAATATTAATAATTTTTATTATTATATATATGTTAGGCTGATTAAATGCAAATGGTAGCTACTATTGTTTTGTTGTATACATGTTTTGTAAACAATCATACAAAACGTGCCTAATTTTGCTTTGGAAATAAACACAGCCAGTTGGGTACTTTAGTAAAAACCGATTTTAAAATAGTGATTATTTTAATAAAACCAAATAGCGAGCTAAGCCGCTCCAATTATGGCAAGTTGAAAACAGCATCATCTTAGATTCTTAGGGCAAAATATTGGTTATAATATTGGCGATTTAAACATGAATTGCGCACAATTACGATATCTGCCGATGTCTACCGGTATCGGCTCAGCCCTATATGAAATTAAGTTCTTTGTCGCAATAAGCATTTGCACAGTTGCTGAAATGCCAATATTTTTAGAGTTTCAAAAACAGATTTCATTCAGAGCGTAACTATGTAGTTTTATTTTTTCAGTTCAGGGAATAATGATCCGCCTACTCACACAAACCACCTAAAATTCAAAACTAATGGTTTCATAGCATATTAAACAAGTTCTGATGTGTACAAAAGAACATTATCTAATGTCAGAAAAATAAAATTGTAAATTAATTTGTGAAAAATCTTTGAAAAAACACATTTTTGGTTGTATGCAATATCTAAACCGTTTTAATCAAGTCTAAAGAATTGTGTACATGAAGACAATATTCTGAACAATTATAAAACAATGCATAAATGAAAATAATATATTATTAAATTTTGTAATAATGCATTTGAAATATATAAAAATATTTTATGTATAGGAGTTAAAACAACCAGAAACAGCACAAATTCACTAAAAACCAATAAATACACTGCCAAGAAACTATGCAAGCTCTGTATATCAGAAATCAGCATTCAGTTGAGATTCCTTGAAAATGTTCTTTGTTTTCTTCAGGAACAAACTCACAAATCTTTCTAGTGCCACTGACTTTAGCTTATACCAATGCTTTGTAGTCCGAAAATACGATGTGTGGCAGTGTTCATAAAAGTAGAAATTTAGGTGAAATCGACTTGAGCAATTCTTAAGGTTAATTTTTTCCCCAGCTTTTTTTCTGCAATAATTTTCATGTGGCATTATCTTTCGAAAATGGTGGGCTAATGATTATGTGAATTTCTGAATTTGATGCTGACGTGTTATTTTGAAGTACCAATTTTGACACTTCACCTAGTTTTCTTTGAAAGTTGGCAGTTTTGAAAACAAGTACACAACTTGGTTGAAAACTTAAAAAATTGTGTCATTACTGTTTACTGTAAGCCTCAAACTGTGATAACTTTGATTCGCGCCCTGGACGTCTACAATTGTGTATGAGAGTAGCAAGTTTGCTGTAAATCGGTGCATGGAATCGCAAGTTTTTAGGGNCTGGACGTCTACAATTGTGTATGAGAGTAGCAAGTTTGCTGTAAATCGGTGCATGGAATCGCAAGTTTTTAGGGGAATGGTGTAATGTATACAGGCAAACGCCACAGACAAACATTTATACAGGAAGAAGAAGCCTTCCTTTTCATCGAAAAGTATGCTTAAGAAATGAGTTACGTATTTTGTAGAATTAGTAATTCATTTGTTTTCAGCCAAGGATAAAAACTTGGGCTAGTTAAAAACATAATTTAATATTTGTTGAAAATAACTACAGTAATATTAGATTATATTTTGAAAAATATCAAGATTTGTTGTGAAACTTAATTTATGATTATTGCTCTTCACTGCATAGTGTTACATGATAAAATTAACTCTTACTGTTTTCGGCAAAAGTTTATTAGCAACAGTCTTATCACAAGCACATACATATACATACACACATTGTAATATGATTTTAGTTTTATTAATACGTAAATAAGCAGATACTGTCTTTCCTTCTCACTCACTTCTTTTACGCGGTTTTTTGACTAGTAACACGTCCACTGTGCAGTGCAGTTGCATCTTGTGGATTTTCGCAGGCAGAGTGGCGCTGCTTGGATTGTAAACTGTATGCTCCGAGCACATGAACGGTCTGCTCTGATGCATCAGTACTATCGAAAACACCAATGATGTGTATGTTATTAATGTCTTTATTTATATAGAACGCACTTGTACCATTGTTAATATAAATAATTTTGGTGATATTTNGTGTATGTTATTAATGTCTTTATTTATATAGAACGCACTTGTACCATTGTTAATATAAATAATTTTGGTGATATTTGCTAAGACATTATCGGTATAATTTTGTGTTGCATTATGTGATACCGATGTCGCTGTTAGTTTACAATTGTTGATAGTATTGAATTGAGACATAATCACATAAAGGTTTTCAGAAATATCGGAAGTCAAAAGTTACCAATATTTTCAATGATAGTGGAATTTAAATGATACTGATAATGATATTAACAATAAAATATAAATTATTTTGTTATTATTGACAATTTTGTTAATATTAATTATTTCAATATTATTTAATACTTTTGGTATTATCTATAATTTGGGTGTTGTCAATCAATTTGGTATTGTCGATAATTTTTTGTATTAACGATATATCAAAAATACGGAGTAACTGTTTGGAAAAATATTGATATTAAATTTTTATGGCATCAAACAGCCTTAATTGAGAGCCCTCCACGCGGCTAAGGTGGTAGCCAGTGTTGGCTTACCTTCTCCCGGCCATACCTGAGGTTGGCTAATGTCTGGTCCGGGGCCACATCCTAGAGTTGCCGGCGGTGCAGTTGGCGTCGAGTTAGTCCTTGTAGGTACTCTGGCCGTCTGGCTGCTGGTGGCAGTAGTTTGGGCGGAGTCGGCGATTCCTAAGGCCTTGGGCAGGCCTGGGCACAGCTGGGCAACAACAGGATGCGGCTCTCCAGTGGTCTTCTGGGGCGGCTCGAATAAGAAAGGACTAGGGGTGACTGTGAGGTGAGGCCCCAGCAGTCTACTGGTGGCTTGAGCTTGTTCCCGGGGGGTGGTGCAGCTGATGGGGTTGGGTGGCCTAGTAACTGATCAGCCACAGGGTCAGTAGCTGTCCTCTTATCATTCTACTTCATGCCGCCTCTGTGGGTGAATTTCATGGGGTTAGGTGCTAACAGTCCACCTCGTTAAAACCGTTTCCCTAACTAAGGTGTGCCTAGAGGCGATCAGGTCACGCGGTGGATGGAGTGGGTTAGCTGACTTGGTGTGGCCTTACCACTTCGTCGTGAGTCGCTCAGAGGTGAACAAATCACTTCTCGTCAGTTCTGACAGTCCACTGGCAAATTTCACGTGGTGGTTGGAGTGGGTTAGCTAATTCGGGTGACCCTTTTCACTTCCTTGGGAAATGTTCCTAATAGGGGGCCCTACCGTGCATATGCATCAAGCACCTTTACGCACTTGATCCACAGTATGGGTAGCCGGGGAGTCTGTGGTGTTTTTCTGACATACGTATTGTCCGGTGAAGGAAAGTCTACAGTCGTACTCTAGTAATAGAAATTTGTTTAAAAACCGCTGTCACCTGTCTCTCTCTTGAGGGATGGCGCTTTTACCAGGTTGCAAATAGGTCAGTGTTACACCCTAGAATGAGAGTGCCAGGGTTAGACTCGAATGTGTTTATTCAAAGTATAATAAACCCGGTGACCTGTACTATCTCCTGCACTCTCGTGATTCCTAAGCAACCGCCGGAAGTTACGTTGAAATAGGTGAAGGGGACTTGTAGACCAAAGAAACTAGAGCAAACGAATTAGGTAGTCGTAAGAACAACTTTAACTATTCACTAGGTTATCCTGTAGGGACTCGGGTGTCACTACTAAAGTGGTGAGTGCGATGTAGAGGGGTGAAGACTTCTTTGGGGGTAGCTGTTGTTGGATCTGAAAGACTTCTGCAGGCTATTGGTTCTTCGTGAGGAAGACAGTAGCAGAGAGTTTTATCATGAGCTGTAATAAAGCGAGTTGCTGAGCGTATGAAACAAGTGTTCGTGGGGCACGTCTGGCCTTATATACGACTGTCCGGCGCATCCTTGGGTTTCCTTCGGATGTCTGGCTTCTTCTGTGGGTTTACTCCTCCCTTCATGGCTGGCGCAGCCCTTGATGCACTCTGGGGAAGGAATGAAGCGGGGTAGTTAGCCAGCGTGCCGGTGGTATCTGACACTTACTTAGGTGCAAATGACGTGCCTGGTGTTGCTTGGTCCCCTTATCAGGGATGATTACTTTACAAGCGCTTCTGGCATATAATGGTTAGTGGAGGCTCCCTCTCAGTTCCCTTGGTTGTCTCTGGTTGGGAGATTGCCTGTTGGCTCTGGAGGCAAGCAGACTCTGGGTTTGATACTCCATTCGGGTGCCATGTGGCATCATGTGATGAGTTGGAGTTGAAAACAAATATACCTAGTAAGCGTTGCGTCAATTTTTCTTCCTGCTCTTAAGACCCGCACAAAACTCTTCACTAACACACTCATCCTTCCTGCGAAAATACTTACAATTACTACATCAGGTTTTTAAACGTGTTTTTTATACCCACCTAGGCAAGTTATGATGTGATAAATCTGTTTTTCCACAGCAGGAATAAATATACTGTAACATGTATTGTGACAGCTGCATGTGTAAAGGTATTGTTGCATCTCGTTATGCTGAGCCAGTGTGTGTGTGATTGCAAATATTGGACATGCAAAATTTATGTGTTTTAATCGTGAACTGCGCTTTAACAGTAAACTGTTTTTATGACAAAATTAATAATTTTAAAGTCACATCTGTTTATCACAACTTTGCAATTTTGCCCTTGGTGTTTGAAACACAGTTGTGTAAATTCATGTTTCTGTGTCTTGATTGTCTGCCACAATCCCAACAAATTACTAATCCCAGTCAGAAAATTTTAAATAATTAAATAAACGTAGTAAAAACTAAGTACCTATGCAAAAAAATATGACTGGAATAAAATTTACGGTAGGTCTATTTGTGTGCATGTTCACCACTATCTTTTCAGTTTTTCTATGTACAAAAAATAAGTGACATGAATTGCGTGCTTGAATTTACTGTCTTTTCCGTTGGACTGGTTGCTTCCCTAATTTTGATATTTATTCCAACTGAGGCCGTCCTTTTAACGAAATAAACCCAATACATATCAATAACAAGAGGTTAAATACTACAGTATAGTTCTTTCCTCCACAATTGTAATAAGGTTATCCACAGTCGTGGAAAAATATTAATGCGTATTATGTGTAATGTGCTATATCATGTATAGCACAAATATGTTAACAATGTGTAAAATAATAACTGTAAGAACTATCATCAATAGAGACATTGTTAAAAAGTCATAAAAACTGTCTTAAATATGGTTGTAGGTGTAAATTGCAAACATTTGTACAAGTTTTTTGAAATGACAGAGTAAACAAAGCATTTTACAGTTAAAATGTAAGAGTCACATTGCAGTGTTCATATTTACATGTAGCGGAAGGATATGTAATTGGTAACAAAAAGTAGAACTTTAGCAGGGCTTCAGAAAAGTGTGAAATAACCGTGAATGGCCTATACACAAATACTTGAACCTGATTTTTATTGTAGGATGTGTGATTACCATTATTTCAATATTAGTATGTCCACGTAATGAGACTGACGGTTAACTGCAGATAGTTTAAGGTGACAGGCCACCCTGGTTCTCCATATAGCTGCTTTAAAATACAGTGAACCCTCAATTTAGCAGACTATACGGGCGAAGGTTCGTCCATTGTTGCCGATTGTCCAGTATTGCAGCAGTGTGCATAGGCTGCTAATAACTGAGTCGTGCAAAGATAGATGATTAGTAGGTGTCCTGATTGGTTCCCAGTTGTCTGTTGAGGTGCAGTTCCTATCTTTAAAATAACTGATGTGCATGGCATCCTGGGCTGGTTCTCAGCATAGGTCATGTTGACATATACAACAGGGTTATCTTGCTGTCAGGAATAACTCGTATAGCTTGTCGTGTTTCAACCACTGAAGACTCGCATTGAAAGTTAGCCAAGGTACACCGTAGAGTCACACCTGTAGAGATTTGCTTTGACAGCAATTGCAGCCTGCAGTCTCATCCCATTCCAACCACCAGCAGCTCTAGACGTGATGGAGGCCATCCAGGAGAAGCTAAAATGTTCCCTTACTTTCTCGCTCCTAGCCCTAATTCAATGTGATTGAGGACCATACAGAGTATCTCTGGACTTGGGAGAATAGTGTTACAGTAGGAAAGACCTCTTATTTATTTGGTGAGCTTCTTTCTGCAGCCAAGACCGTTTCCAGGAAACAAAAAACAGAATACTGTATTTATCTAGGCCAGGAATGTCTGAAGGCCAATAGCAAACTTGCTGCAGGTTGAAGCAGGTTCTCATTCTTATCTCCGCTCCACATAGTCTAAAGGCATGTTACCTGGTTGTGTGCCGAGCTGAAGGCTCTTACGCTGGGTGAGAATGCCCAGGGAAAATTAATCCAGCTAATGGTTGACACCAGATCTGACTCTGCATAGTGACAATAAACCTCGACTTACGCTCTATCATGAGGTGGGGATGGACCTCCTTAATAACTGTGACCAACAGTTTCCCCTAACTCTTTGATGGTATACACAATACCCTTGCTCAGATTGAATCAATATGTGTAGGAGGGTGACTGCTCACCATTGGTATCTCGTGTGTTGCAGACAGCATGAGTGCTGTTCTGAATGTGCTTTTATGTTTATGGTTGAAAGGTGCTAGGGACGTAGCTTAATAAGGGTCATCATTAGGTAGAGCACAACAGTATAAAATGGAGTTTATTGAACATAAGGATTATACAATAACTATTTACGTGACTATTGATCGGAGAAGCTCAAATGAAATTCCAAAATGCTAATTAATTATATTATGTATTATTACCTCACGCCATTACTATTACAGTCTAATTGAAAAGTCTCCACCTTGTTAATGTTGCCGGAGGCTTATTCTATGAGGCGGGATCACTTCATAACAGTGTGATGAATTTCCACCATCTGTCATCTCAACCTGATTTGATGCTTTAGAGTGAGAGATATTTCTTCAACTGATCACTGTAAAATACCATACTTTTTAAATTTCAGTGATTAAAACTATAAGGTATTAGGGCTAGTCTTAAGAATGAATTTTGGGTTCTACTGCAGGTGTAAAGAAAAATTATCTGAAGGGAAAAACTTAATCTGGGCTGTTAAAATAAATTTCTTTAATAGCTATAGATTCTTGAAATCTCTTTACTGAAATTTGTACTCAAAATAATTTATGCATGCACAACCAGCCTGTCCTTTATGTAACTCATAGCTTATACAAAGAAAATGTACATAGTGTTAGAAATGACAAATGGAATAATAATGTTACAGATTATAAATGGGGAATGTGAGATACCTTACATAATACTTTTCTTTGTAGCTGTTGGGCAAAGTGTCATAGTTTTTTGTTTAGGACTGATTTTGTAATTTTCTTATTTTTTAGCCCAAAAGATCAGCGCCGCGTGTTGTATCTGCAAAACGGACACAACACAATCGCACTGGAACTCCCCGCCCTACTCAGTCCTCCCGCAAGATGGATGCAAGAAATGAACCAAGAGTGCGTGCAAATAAGAACCACCTCTCACTACCTCCAATTGGTGGCACTTTCAGTAAGCAGTCATCCTACCTGGATACCAGTTCTTTGTTGAGTGTACAACACTGTCACCGGAACAGTGACAACAGCAGTGCATCAGCCAAGTCTCAGCAGTCTGACAGCAATTACTCTGATGTACCATTGTCACTGTGTTGCGGGCAGAGTGGGGAAGACACTACACTGCCATCACTGGTGTCAACACCCCAACATCTGGGAAGCAAGCGAGGAAATGGTAATATGACAAGCCTGAGGATGCTACCCCAACGAAGGAACAGTGTTGATTTTGAGTGCAGCAGAAACATTCATGTAGGTGGTACCAGTAAAAATGTGTGTAGGACTGGTGATGCAGCCCTTAGTGAAAGCTCAAGCATCAATATTTTGTCCTCGTCTGACATTACCATCCTAGAGGAAGACAGTGATAGTAATATAAGGAAAGGGTTCCCAGCATCGCATAGTCCAATAAGTGTGGCTTCTGGAGAAGAAACAACCGTTGCTATCTCCCAGTATCCTCAGGAGCGTGTCACAACAGCTACTGTGAAAAACAGTCCAAGTCGGTACCGCGTATCCCGTGTCATTCTTGATGAAGATGATAGACCAAAAACATCACCAGAAGACTTGAGCCACCGCCAGAAGACTGCCCAGGAGTTATGTAACATTCTGAGCGAGTCAAAGTGGCACAAGCATAATCCACGGAGGAGAGAGAGGAATGCAGGCAGTATACCGCGTCTTGATGTATTGGGAAAACTTCAGCAGAAGTCTGTCAACAGTAGGCTTGAGCCTAGCAGCAAGTGTAGCACCTCAAACTTCACTGCTCTTTCCCACTCTTCATTGGTCAAGGTTGCAGGATCTTCTCCAAGATATAGACGTAGGAGCATGCAGAAGACAACACTTACGCAGTATGGTCCTCCTGCCTGCGAAGCAAGCTCAACATTATGCATGCAGCCAAGCTTGGAAGTCCGGAGACGCGTGCCTTCTGCTAGGAAGTGTGAAATTGGGCCACCAGCAACCCACAGGAAACACCTTCGTACACGGTGTGCAGAGTGCCGCAAGCGGCTGAACATTACTAATGTGTACACGTGTCGATGTGAGAAGCTGTTCTGTTCAGTGCACCGGTACTCTGAAGTCCATAGTTGCACCTTCGACTACAAGAGTGAGGGGCGGAGACTACTAGAGCAGGCAAACCCATTGGTTGCAGCCCCAAAGTTACCAAAGATCTAACAGGCAACCATTCTAGTCCAGTTATCACAATAACCTACATTTAAAATTTATGAAATGTTGGATTTAACTTATAACAAAGATTACAGTTATATTTTTCTTATATTCAGCAATTTTTTTTTTCAGTATCCCACTATAATCTGTATTTGAGTATATTTGAAGTGTGTACAAATGTTGTAGGACTTGTATTTCAGTTAATATTATGATTGGTATTAAAACCTCTTTTCACTATTCTCAAGAAAAGCTACGCAGGTTGATCACTGCTTTGCTGTATTAAATGCATTTTTTTAGTGACTTGCAAAAAAGAGTGCTTTTCAAAACTACAGCCATGATTTATTTTGAATGTACATGCTTTAGGTCATTTTAGGATGTCAAGTTAAATTCCTGAAAATTATAACTTAAAACAACATTACTTTATCTACATTTTCCAAGAATCGGCGATACCTGAAATAGTTAGGTTCCATAGGTACCCTGAAATTGCCACATAGAGTAGAACTCTGTATAATGAATCTGAAGGAAACCTTTTGTGTGTTCACTACATAAGGGAAACTTTATACTCTCTGTCTCATGTTACTTGGCAAGATTTTGACAGTTCGACGAAAGTAGCGCAAAATGTTTACTTTTTGTTTATGTATCTTTTTGCCATCAGCTGGTGAGTCAAGTAGAGTCTGTATATTTTATCAACACGCTGTCAGGTTAATCCACTTGCCATTGTACTGTAATGCTAAACAAATTTTAAGGTATTTATAGACTGACATCTGTCTAAAAAAAATTCATCGGTTATAAAAGTAAAAATATAAAACCTTGCAAAAAATTTAATATTTCCTAACTCTTTTTTAATTTGTCCGAGACAGCGAATTTGGGTTAACATTTGCGAGATGGTAGTTGTAGCTATTATCACACTTTGGACATCATAGCTAATATAAATGGAACTAAAAGTAATTCGGGAAACATAAAAATTATACAGAGCTTGCGGAAAAATAAAACTATTTGTATCAGTTCATAAATTTGTTATATATTACACACAAAAGCTATTCTTTTCTAGCTGGTAATGCTTCGGGAAAGAGCGGATAGATGGTGCGCACGGCATGACAGGGCGAGGAGCGAGTCATTTGCGTTGCTCAACAGATAGAAGCACAGCGTGCCTCTTGATCTCGTCTTTTTAAAAGTTGACTGTTCTTCTATTACTGGCTCGGAACGACACAAATTTAAAATATATTTTGTCAAATTATTAGAAAAAATAATTCATCTATATTAAACTATATTATGCAATATTTCTGTATGCTTTTGGAATTAATATCAAGCATGGATGGAGAGTGGGGATACGACGTGAAAAGGTTTTGAAGTTGCGTATCATTTGGATACAGATCGTTTTATTGTGCATTTAATTTTGAATGCCTATAGATTACTACTTTATCACAAAGTTTAGGTTGTAACACTAACAACCACTGTTTTGTGACCACGTAAAATAAAATGTATTAATTAATTTACGAACTCGTTCTTGTTGCGTATTTTCTGCTTGTCTGATGTGCGTCGGCAGTGCACTCAGAATAGCCAACGTAATATTAACTTTTGTTCATTCATGCGTCAGCTGATACAGGATTTTGTAAATGGCACTTTGTTTTTTTAGTATACGTCAAGTTGCCACTCGCTGACTGCCAAAATCCAACTTATATGAGACAGACAATAACTGGGAAAGCATTTTATGATGGAAATATAACTCACGAGAAAAACTTGAATGCATCTTAATCAGAACTTTAGTATGAGTAAATACTAGAATGTTGAACATTTCAGTTTATTTTAGCCAACAGTCATATGGGCTAGTCAAAATTTTATCTGTAAATATTTTAATTAAAATACATTATACTTTTCAAAATAATATACAAAATTAAGGTAGTACCAATTTTACGTACACACAATACAATATTTGATAATCTTGATAAAATGTTTATAGCCAAACTAGGATGTTACATTATACTGCAGTTCACATCAGCCGACAGACTTTGCATTAAAATATAAACTACACAGATTTTCACTAAGATACATTTTGCATAAACTCTTTTCTATTTCTTTAAACAAAATACAGTAAGCTATAAAAATGTATTTACCGAATTTGGAAACGTAGTTGACAATCTAATTACATGAAATACATTTAAATGAAATAATTTTTAAAATTATGCTGCAGTTTGCATTAAAGCACTGGGTAAATTGATACTGTTTATCACATTTTTTTTATTACTAATTTTTTTTCTGCTTAACGGTTTTTAGGGATTGTGAAAACAGAAACTGCTCCAAATTTAAAACACTTTTCCACACATGGTCTGGAACTTCAGTAGCATCTTCAATGTAACTGCACAATTCCAAAACCATCCAGAGCTTCAGCACATGTTGGCTTTGATGTTTCATGTATTTCTGCCTCATCCTCACTTTGTTTCTTCATCTGTTCATCACACAACTCTTTAACTGTCCGCTTTTCAGTTGGCAAAATGTTGTCGTCAACTGACACGTGTCTGGAAGCTGCAGCTAAAGTTCAAATTATTTTTTAGTCTCTCCCATACAACATTTTTCATCTTCTTCCTCTTCATCATTATCAGTAGTTTCATTTGTGGATGATGAAGATTCATCAATGTTGAAACCGGACTTTCTAAAACGGTTGGAAATTGTTGCTGGTTCAATTGAATCCCAGCAAGCAACTAGGTAGTGCATGGCAACAAGTATTAATAGTTTATAAGGCTGGCATCCAGGTTTCATTTTCAAAATAACTTTGCACAAGAGTCTTTTATGAAACCTTTGCTTTAACGCCTTTATGACTCCCTGGTCCATTGGCTGAAAGAACTGATGTTGAGTTGGCAGGAAGAAACTGAACTTTAATATTTTGCAACCCATTTACCGTTGGCTGAGCAGAGTAATGTTCCATGAACAGTAAGATTTTCCTGTTCAGAGATCACAAGTACTGTTCAAAAATAGCACATGTTATCCAGGCAGATTTGTTATTTTCATACTTGCATGGTAATACATTAATGTTTTTGAAACATCTTGGAATTTTTGTTTCCCAATGACTAGAAGTGGCAGCTTCTCAGAGCCATTCATGTTGGCTCCAGCCAATACAGTCAAGCATTCTTTGCTTTGTTTTCCTTCGTGACATGCTTCTCCCTTGTTGCAAGATTTGATTGATAAGTACTGGAGGGAGAAGGATAACGATGGACACTCATCAAACGTGAACTTACCGCCTCGCCATCCTGGTATTCACTGGGAATGCTGCCAGAATACTTGAGAGATTCTGGATACATGCGCGCTGTGCACTGTATAGTTCCATGCTCACACACACACAATATAGTGCATAAGTATATTAATGCTTTGTGTTTATTTCCATGATCGTAGCTCATTTTAAAGAGATATATCCTAGCTTATTTGTTACAGAAAAAGCACTTTTATTATCCATCTTCAAAATAATGAGCAGCAGCTGTTAAGGTAGATACTGCTGTTTAGCACACTTTTTTTTTTTTAAACTAAAGTTACAAAATTCTGGGGTGTACAATAAAATTCAAAGGAGGTGGAGCATTGGTTGTAACCTGTCCGGAGATACTCGAGGATGATAAAGTACAGGGGAACAGGCTGTCGTCCCTCCTTTCCCTTTTCTCTCAATACCCCTTCTTGCCGCCCTTCCCGCCCATGCCTCACCACAAGTTACTCACTTCCCCTCCCGGCAACAAAGCTCTCTCTCACTGGTTTCCATTTCCCCTCCCTTGGCTATCTGTTGCCGATCGATACTTCCACACGTTTTCTTTGTTTTTGTGCATGGAAGAGAGTTACAACAATTTAGAACTAGGGAGAGGTTAAAGAAATTTTTTTTTTGCTGGGGGGGGGGGAGGAGTGTGCGACACTTTAGCATGTCACTGCTTAAAAGAGGGGAAAAAAGAATGCTTCCCACCCCACCTGTTGGTATTCTTATTTTAACGGCCTTCACACAGCGAGATGTTTTTGCTTTCAGCACATGAGTTATGTGGTCATAAATTGGTATGCATTAGATGAAACTTTAAACTGTTAATACAGTCTTTCTATTGAGATATTTGTATTTCAATTTAAGAAAACCTGCAAGGTACACTCGCTTTACAAAAAGATATGTTTTTGTGATGTGTTGGCTAACCTAACAAAACATAAACATGGCAAACGTATGTATTTCTGCAGTGGTGCATACTTTTCTACATACAAATAATGTTAATATTACATTGAAAATATTTTCTGTGATTAAAAATTTGTAACCGGTGGGAAAGATGTGCCTTGAAAGGTGTAATGTATTCAAGAGAGCGCTTTGTAGTACACGGGAAAATGTTTCTCAACATTTACAAGGGATTCGCTGTATCCAACAAATTAACACATTACCTATAGTAAGTTTGGCAGGACAGAGGCTGGAACTTCACTATGGGCGGGAATTCATTGTAGAAGGGCATGTTACAAACGAGTTACTCTGTATTTCCTAAACTGTGCTTTATTTGGGAACATTTTGCTCATAACTATATTTAAAAATGAAGAAATCAACAGAGTATTGATACTTTTAGTTGTGTACTTTTTTTTATTCTAGTCATGCTTGGCTATATTTGATACAAAACATTTACTATATAGTTCCACACCTCTGTAACACCCATGATCTAATAAGGTTGTTCAGTACTACAGATATTCACTATCCACAAATTAGACATGTTTTATCTGCAAACTACAAAATGCTAACTCTGTGATATATTAGAACCTTATTATAACGACCATTCACTGTTTCCAGAAATGTTGTTTTGACAGGTTGGGCACTATAGATTTTTGGGAAATTTTGGACTAATGTTGACCCACCCCCAATCCCTTTGTGAAAATTTGCCATTTACTTTGCATGAAGTCTGTGTTAAATCATCTCCAGTGAAAAAGTTATGTGTTTTTTCAATTACTGTAAATATCAATTCATTTTAATAAGCAGACCTCTTCTGAAAAAGATGATACTCGAGAAGCATACACTTAGCCTGACCTTGTCTCGCAGAAATGTTACAACCATTGAGTGGTGCAAGGTTTTACCATGCATCTTCAATTGTCTCTGGCAAAACAACATGATTTTTGTATGGAATATTAATTTAATTCAGTAGTTGGACATCTTCCGAATAAAATTATACCCCACACGTGTACTTGACCTCCTCTTGTCATGAATGTTTAAATATTGTGTGTCGACCAAGTGTGAAGTCAATTTTCAGTGACTTCTTGCTGGAAAATCTAAAGATTTGTTACTGAAATATTTATTTATTTTAATACACACATGTCTTCTAAATAAACTGATATCCTGGTGGAATGGTATGTATGAAATCTCTTTTTCACCAAATAATGCATTAGCATTGAGCAACCGTAACTCATGACAAGTGCCAAGTTTGAGTTATAAATTACTGAAGGTCCTAAAGAAAAGGCAATTTTAAATACCATATTTGCTCACCTCTGTCTTGAAAACTACAGGTTTTTAAAATGGAATACAGGGAACTCTCAATTTACCAGAAACACATGTACCGAAAAGTGGTAACCTCCATTAATTAAGTGGTCCTGGCAAAATTCCTATATAAATATTGATAAAGTTATCTGCTTTTATCATTTATCGGATATTGCATTGATCATATGTTCCAGTCCCTTCACTTAAGATTTCACGCAACAATCTTTTTAGGGTGGTTGTACATACAAACATCTAATAACTCTGTGTGAAATATGTTAAGCGCATCACCATTTATCATCACTGGAGCAAGGTGTCCTCTAGTTCAGCTGACTGAGTTGGCAAGTCTGGTAGTCAGATGTGACCTTGCTCCCTCCCATTACATGCCTGATGAGAAGGAGAAGTGGTTACCTAGCAACAAAGGTGAGAGGGGAAGCCGTTATGTATAGCAAAAAACTGTGCAGTCAGTCTCTCTCTCTCTCTTTCTCTCTCTTTCTCTCTCTCTTTCTCTCTCTCTTTCTCTCTCTCTTTCTCTCTTTCTCTTTCTCTTTCTCTCTCTCTCTCTCTTTCTCTCTTTCTCTCTCTTTCTCTCTCTTTCTCTCTCTTTCTCTTTTTTTTTTTTACCTTTTTGCAAAGGTAGGTGTGTGTGTGTGTGTGGGGTTTTTTTTTTTTTTTTTTAAAAAGGTAACTTTTCTCCTAAAGCCACCCTAGAATGAGAACTCGAAGGGCAGAGTAGTAACGTGTTTTTTCAGTTGGGAATGAACATGGTGGCCTGTACTTTACCTAATTATTACGGAACCTGCAGAAGTTAAAGTTACGCTAAAGTTAAAACAAGTGAACAAGTGAAGGGAGGCCTGTCAGAAGTGAGAGCAATCAAGTTAGATATCTATGAAAACAACTGCACCCTAACTGAAGACAATTTTAGTCCTGAAGGGACGTGGGTGTCACTACCAAAGTGGCGAGTGAAGTTAGGGGAGACAAAAACTTCTTCGGGGGTAGCTGGTTGCTGGATGTAGAAGAATTTTTGTCACTGATGGTTCCTCATGAGGACAGTAAGCAGAGAGCTTCAGCACAAGTGGTTCTAAAGCAAGTTGTTTAGAATTAACTGCACAGCCTACACCTGGCCAGGGGTTGCTTCGGGCCTTGTCAGCTGTTGGAAGTCTTCGGCGAGAGTTGCCCTCCCTTCGTGGGCAGCGCTGCCTGCATGCGCCATCCGGTGACTGCGAGAGGCCAGGGAAGTTTTCCTTGCTGTGCGGGCAGTATCCAACTCCTGGTCAGGGGCAACTTGCATGCTACACCTCACTTGATTTCACTGGCTGAGGGCAATTACGTTATGTGCATGACTGACATAATGGGGTATCTGTGGTTCCACCGCCGTTTCTTTGGGTATCCACTGTCGGGAAGCATGCCCTGTCTGCTCTGGAGGCTAATGGTGTCAGAATTCGAAGCTCCATTTGGGCTACATGATGTCGCATTTGATGAGGCAGTGTTGAAAAAGATGCTCAGAAACGTGTCACGTCAAATGTTTGGTTCAAAACTTAACTGAAGCCATCACTTGCTGTTTGAATTGATTTATGGCGGCTTTGCCACAAAAACCAAAACATAACATAATCACTAAACATAAATATGCTGAAAAGCAAAGAATTGATCCAAACTACCATCTTGTATTTTAATATATATTTAGCAACACTCTTAACATTAGGTACTTTAGATTATTAAGTATTTTCTGAAAACAGTAACACCCAGCTTTCAAATTGCTTACTGTATTTTAACTCCACAATCTCTGTTGCAATATAGAGATAAACCATATGTGGACATACTGATGTGAATACACTTGTATGCTGTTATTCTGACTGATTGGGGAGAGGGTACAGAATATTGAATTACATGCAGTGCTCCATCAATATTTCAAGTAAGCATCCTTAAAGATACTGTGTATGCCAATAGCGGGGCATACTTTGCCATACTCCCTGGTATTGAGTCTAACTAATATGCAATAGAAGCTGGTGGTTCCCTTACATCTTTTAATTTTGCCCTTCCCCACATCTTAGCTGACAATAATAGTGTAACTCGGCCAAGTACTTTGTTCTGACGTGTGAAGGTCTACGGACAGGAACACGTCAGCGCCTCAATAGAAGTTGTTTTTAGTTTGTGCTAGATCAGGTGCACAGGTAACAGGAGTTTACAGACCCTAATGCATTGGGGTCTGTAAGATCTGGCAGTTAGTCTTTGTAGTGCCTTTATAGTGTGTCGGGTAGGTAGGCTGCCTGCGTGGCATGAAGTCTATCTACGGTTTGCATTTGCAGGGTGTTGGCACAGCCGCTGGCTTACCTACCACAGCCGGTTGACGGTGACGGATGCTCGTTGACGGTCCAATGGCGGGTCTCCTGGCTCGGCTTGTTGGTAGTGACGGCGTCTGCTGGACAGTTCGGCAGTGAGACGTGTGCTCGATGCCTAGGTTTAAGGGTAGGCATAGGATCTCAATGACATGGTGTACAGCCCTGGGGAGCTGCGAGACCTCAACAGTGGATGGGCGGCGTGAGCTCGTTCCCGGGGGGGTGACGTATCTGAAGGCTATGTCAGTTCCTTTAATCAACGTTTGCTTACCAGTGAGGATGACGGCTGTCTTCCTATCACCCCACTTATTACCCCTCCTGTGGGTGAACGTCATTTATCAAGGAACAAGGAATTATGTTTACGGATCACGTCTGCAACGAGGTGGCAGGCAACAATAACATTATTGTATGATTCGGAAGGGGTAGATCCTTCCTTGCAAGGCCTGGTACTCCCTTCAGTGAGTGTATATGTGATGGAGATAGTAGGTTTGCTGACAAGGGGAATCTAGCCTCTTCATCGGGTGTCTTGCTAATGGTTGTGGCTCTACCATACGTGTGCACCAGGTTCCTTTACATGCCTGGTCCACAGTATGGCTGGCCATCTAATGAGTTGTGTCTTGTGACACACATTGAGTCCTTTTTGGGGACAGGCCGCAATCCTACCTTAAGATCAGCAAAATCAGTAACAATCCGCGGTTTCCTGCCTCTACTTTGTGGGGTGACGCTTACAGAGGATGACTAAGCCCAGCTCACTCAAGAAAGTGTAGGCAGTGGTTAAACTGGAAACGTGTTTTATTCTCTCCAGAATAAGACATGGTGACCCGTACTCTCCTACTAATATCAAGTGCATATTAACTCTCGGGAGGTAATCAAAGGCAGGTGACAGCACCTGTCTACTTGAAGAGTTTGGACTGAAGGGCAAGCACAAGAGTACAGAGCAACAAGTAGGTAACCATAACTACTAAACCCTAACTGAAGCTAAGTGGGTTTCCTCGAGGGACTTACGGGGAAGTGTAGTGTGTGGGTGTTGACAGCAGTGTCAAATGTTAAGTGGGGTAAAAACAACTCTTCTGGGGTTGCAGCATATGATGCAGGAAGAAGTCCAACGTTGGTAGCTGAAGATCAACTGTTGGTCTCTTGTGAGGAGAGCGGTAGAGGGCAAACAGAACAGAGAGCCTTGGCACGACTTGTGCGAAGGCTAGCTGCTGATGTGAACTGCCGTTCTGCAGCGGTGTGGGGACATATAATCACCTGCTTTTGGGAGCTCTTTAAGCGGAGCCAAACTCTGCAGCCATCTCTCAGGGTGGCAGGGAAGCAGGTTTGCGTTCTATGCTGGGTTGCATTGGCTGTGCGAGTTCAGGCACAGTTTCTCTGACATGGTTTACTAATATATTCCCATTTCACAGGTTTTATTTAAGGTGGGGGCGATTTAATATATTCTTCCTTCAGGTAGATTACAGTCTCCTGGCATCCACCTTATTATAGGAGACGTAATGTTGGCTTGGGTAGCTGCCTTTCAGGGTTGCATCACTTGTAGGCACGTGGCGTGCACGTGATGATGCATAGTTGCAGCAAAAAAAGTTGTAGTCTATATAGACTACAGCTTGGAAACTTTCTTCTTAGACGGAACTGGAACATTATAATTTTGTAGTCCACCCAAGGTTCATACAAAAATACATGTTGATAAATGCATACCACAATGACATGGTAGCTAATGTAGTCGTTCCTGTTCCCCAAATCAGCACAAAAATTTAGTAAAGAAGAGAGAAACTGAGATCCAGGTGTTACAAAAAGGTACATTCACTATAGTCCATCCGTGAAACTTGTCATCTTGCTCAGCAGGTGCCTAGATGCAAACCTGTATTGCTTTCAGCCCAATGTAAACAGTTATATCCCTCCGCTGTGAACGATTGCTAGCTAGTGGAACTATGCTGTTGTCTTGCTGCAGGCAATATTTAAAAAAAAATAGACATCATCCACGCAATCATTATCAAGATTGTCTAAATTTCTAGTTGCTTTCCCGTAAGGGAGCGATCTTCTGACTGGAATCACTTATTATTTCTGTATTGACATTTATACTGTACTTAACGATAATATTTCTAGCACTGCATTATTACCAACCCCTTCGCATAACTCATTTCCTTCTGAAAATGTGTTTTATGTAGTTGTAGCACTTATCAGCAGTTAACTGACTGCGTTAATGTGTGTACATCGAGCAACAGTGACTTTCTTACTTCTGCGCATTGAAAATACTTACAGCAGACATGTCGGACATTTCAGCTGCACATACGACTATGTATTTGCTTGAAAGGCAACATTGGATGCTTCTAAGAAACTGCAATTTAAAACATTACAAACAATTCTTTTTCCATCAGTTTTTAAATGTCATCGATGAACATGCCGCTTTACTACATCATCACACTGGCTCACATCCATGATGCACCAAACCGATGACTTCATGCAGTAGATGAACAGACTGTCAATACACTGCATGTGCCATGCTTATCGACATCAAATAATTTTGAAAATAACAGTGGGAAATAATTACTTTAGCAACACACATAAGAAATGTTTTTTAAAATTGTGTAGTAGAGTGTGCACTATATTACTTTTGTGTGAGTTCAGATACAATGCGAAGGTGAGCCAATCAAAATAAGACTAACCCACATGTATTTGTTTACCACAGGACTAAAATAAGCACGAAGGAAGTATGAGCACGCAAGCAGTATCACATGAACTAGTCAAGAGACAACTGAACACCTAATATGTTAATATACTTCAGCCTGTGATGGGCAATGTCAGTCACCTATGGCTTCTTGCACTTCCACCAATGCATACTAAGTAATATGTGCTTTATTAGTGAGAACATTCCCACCAAATGTATAACCCCACTGATACCACCGGATTGACTGGACAAAAAACAACAGATGCCAGTCTCGAGGCAATTTGTCAGCTTTGATGGCTCAGCTCGCAACAGATGTTTTATTATGGTTAAAGTAATATTCATTTTAATTTTGTTGCTGCGAGGTATCTTCTTGTATTTTATTTATGTTAAATTTTTGCCAATTTCATGTGAAAATTTTGCGTTGAAAGATATGATTTTAACATTGCATACAAATATTACCTCATCCTTTCTAGAACAAATTCATAAATTTACACACACTTCACAAAAACTATTTCTTCTTATTTATTTTAATTTATTTATGATACAAGTTATAATAAATAACTCTTAGTAGAGTTATGAATCTTACATTTAAAGAAGATGCAAAAAAGTTTGTTTCGTAGTGTATGCAGTGATCATAATTTAAATTAAATAACTAAGTATATAATTAAGGTGTATGATTGTTCTCCCACCTACTGGTGCAGTTGCTTTAATGATACATTTCCAAGAAGGTGTGCTAACCACACCACACATTTCAGTTTAGCAGTTTTATATGGTGCATCACAAACGTTGTTTGTTTCCAAGAACACATGCTAACTACAGCATTAATACAGTTCATTTAAAAGGTCAAAGATACTTTGATGATATCTTGTATTTTTTGGACAGTATTACATGGACAGATGTTTTGCGTAAAAATTTCTTCATCAGAACCAAAATTAAGACAGTTTTTGTTTAAGTTTTGAAAGTACTGTCTGAAGCAATACCCTTAAATTTTTTTATAGGATTTGATGAAGTATATGTACAAATACGAAAATTATAGTGTGCTGTTTTTAGCTCCAGCAACCTTGTAGCTCTTCATTTAATTTTGTAAAGTACCGGATTATCAAAACCACTATTATTTTATCTTCCTGGTGTGCGAACTATGACATAATAAATAAATAAATATATGAATCAGTAAACCCTAGTAAAATCTTGAGATTATTATAACAAAATTAGGAGACACAAATTTTTCAGAATAGGTTATATCTGTGCATCAAGCTGAATGCATGCAATGAGGTAAGCACACAAACAATTGCCGTCTACTGTCCTGAGTTCCACTTTAGCCCAAGTGTTTCTTGCATCTCCTAAAGTGGTTTTACAAGTCTTGGAAACCATGGCTTATTGCAGGGAGGATGCAGAAGGGGGTGTGGTGCTTACAGTGAATAGGACTCCTGTGCCACCCAAACTCAAGGGGCCACAGTGGTGCAGTGGTTAGATTACTCATCTTCCACCTAGGTGAACCGGGTTCGATTCCCAATGGGGTTGCTCCTAAATTTTTGCAAGTGGGAATCGTGCCGGGCGATGCCACTGGTCAACGGGTTTTCTCGGGGGTCTCCCGTTCCCTCGCTCCCCCACCCCCTTCATTCCAACACTGCTCCATACTCACCTCGCTTCACCCTCATCAGCTCTCAAGACCTCAATGTTAAGAGCCGTCCAAATCTCTTCACTCACCCTAAACTCAAACTTTGACGTGAAACTGTCCTGTAAATGTTTGAAAGCTGCAATTAAATATCAGAATTTGTTTAAAATACTTTTTTTATTTGGTTAATCTAATAATGTTTTCTGTGATATTAGGGCAGCACTCTAAGCAAGTCACTAAAAGTTTCTTTTTTTAAGATAGGTCACCAAGGTCCTTTTTTATGCAGTTTTTTCACTAAACGTTACTAATTTTGACTCTAAACTGTTAAGACACAGCTAACAGAAGTTAATGCACTGTACATAAAGTACTTTGGAATACTGTCGGTCATCAAAAGACAGCATTGTAAACAATTCAGAATTCTC
The DNA here is from genome assembly GCA_002778355.1 of Clitarchus hookeri. Taxonomy (NCBI): domain Eukaryota; kingdom Metazoa; phylum Arthropoda; class Insecta; order Phasmatodea; family Phasmatidae; genus Clitarchus; species Clitarchus hookeri. The sequence continues at coordinate 86,947 of NQII01001531.1, read as the reverse complement.
TTTTGTCAAGATCTGCCACGTTTCTAGAATAACTGTATTATAATGACGTAATCTCTTACGCTCAACATTATTTGTGAGCATCCTTCTCACTTTTTTTCTTCAAATGCTCTGCAATCAAAGAATTTGCACATCATTGTCGCTGCATTGGAGACCTTTGCATTTATCTGAAAGTCAGGTTTTGTCCATTTTTGTTGACTAGTTTTGCACACCCAAGGAAAAAAGTGATAGTTTCAAGATTGATAGTTACTTTGCATACCTTGGATGATACATATATCTAAATTTAGAATGCCTCGCAAAAACTGTTCAAACTATTTAAGGGGAGTGGTGCACTTATGTATTTTATTTGCCAACTTTTCACTGCTACAAATTTTTGGAGTATGTATAGAAACTTCCCTTTAGTATATATGATAGAAAATAAGTCACTAAATTGGTTACTTTTTAATAATCTTTGGTTACTAAATCAATCAACTTTTTTTTTTTTCCAAAAATGTGTTTTGCCCCCTGTTATGGTGAGACAGTNACTTTAACACACAGTTGATATTTCAGTGCAACTAGATGTTTTATTTGTAAGTCATTTAATCAGTATTTATTGTGTTGATTTGGCTGTAGATACAGTTTAGTTTCCATTTATAGTTCAAGAACAGCTAGGTTGAATTTTGCAGTAAGGCAGAAGTGGAAGACAGAATGATTTAAATTTTGGTGTATGGGTGAATTGATCCATATAAAATGTGATGTAAACCTTAGATCAGTCAAGAATATTGGCATACACTAGGTTTATTGGATGGTAGCTGTGAAAATTTTGCAGTTTTCTCAAATACAGTTTTATTGGGTCATCAGTTCTGTGTAGTTAACCTATTGATATTGCACTTTTTAAGAAAAGTATGAACTGAAAAAGTAAGCAATTCGTATGAAAAACTGCAACTACAATCAGCAATCTGCAGCTACTATCACATTTTGTTTGCAACTTGACTGGCCAGTTTAGTCTATGGAAAACATTTAGTAATACTTTATCAAATGTCAGTTTTGGCAAGGTTACTTTTGTGTTACCAGAGCCAATAATTACTAATGTTCCTAGGCCCAAGCCATTATGTTGTGATTGCATAATGCATCAAGTATTTGAGTAATTCACCTATTTTACTTGTAATTTCATGAAAGTAACTTTGAAAAACTTAACTTATCACTCCTTTCAAAGTGTAGTTTATTCTATGGTAGATGTTACAGTTTTTATGAACAATTTATCCTTTTCAAAATAATGTAACAGTTTGTAAGAAGTTTGTACAAAATCTCTTAAAAAGTTTATATATTCTACACCATCTTAAACTTACATGCTGGTGTGCATTTGGGAGTGGGTAATTTTTACTTACTAACTTATTGCATTGCACAATTTCTTGGTAAATTTATCCATTAGTAATGCTTCCTATATTTTAATAACTTGGCAGCAAAAGTAACTGAAAGTTGTAGATACCAAGTTGTTGGAATATGTCAATCTTTATGTGACACAAATTATTTATGCTGATAAACATTTATGTATGTATGTATTTTATTGAATTGTAATTGTAATTGTCACATTAATATTGTATTTTTTACTGCCAAAATGTATAGCCATGTTGGGAATTGACCATTTTCTATCATAGTTTTTAGTGTATTTATCTTATTTGCATGCTCCACGGTGAATAACTTGTTATTTTTTTTTTCAATGGTATTATTTTTAGTAACAAGCTATTTTGTTAGGCAAGGTCTTCCACCGTGTATTAAATACACTGGAAAACTCTATTTTGGTGCTATGCATTATTTGCATCCATTAAATGTATAACACTTGTAACTTTTGTCAATCTATTTTAACACTTTAACAATTCAAACCACTGGATGACATTCATGTTAACTGCAATGTGCATACGTAGACTGTGTGTGTGTAGTCCAAAGAGTTAAAATTTTGCAATGGTAAGAGGTAGTTCTGAATATGGCTGAATGTAAGACAATATTTATTAACACCACAAATGTTTTATTTTCATAGGTATAGTAAATAATATTTCTTGTATTTTGTGCGAGATGATGTAAAAAATTTAGCCACTGAATACTGACAAAATCTGCTGAAGTGTTATAATTGTGGCATGCATGTACTAATGCAACGTAATCCAGGCATGTATACAGGAATTTTGTTTGGAGAGGGTCAGCATGGGCATAGCTGGAGTAGAAGCGACTAGAGGGGGTGCACCTGTTTGTCCCTCTGCTACCAAGAAAACCTAGTGAATCTACAGAAATTACACATAATTAAGTCAAAGAAATTTATTGGTCTACAAATGTCAATATTTCCTGTGGCAAAATGAACTCCAATAATAAAACAATGTATATATTGATGTAAAAAAATTTTACTTTAAAATAGTTTGCTCCTGCCTGGCTGACATTCTAGCTATATTTATGGATATTGGCTATTTTTCATACAATGTCTTCAGCGGCCACTAAGGGATATTAGTTTAAACATTTAAAAAAAATGACAGTAAAAAGAGCCTAGGAACAATACAATAGTTACTTTCTCAACATTTTGGCTGTCACAACTTTTTATTTCTCATTGGTGACTTTTCCTTACATTGTGCTCGAGAGTATTGTTTTTACTTTTGAGAGGGGTCCGGACTAGGGTTGCCAACAGTTCCGTATTGTACGGGATTTCCCACGTCCTGGGGCTGAAAGAATACGGAAATAGGATGGGACTTCTTATATCCCACATCTCAGACTACTTAGAAAATAAACTGAACCTTAACACAGTGTCGGTGATTTACCTCTTCTTCAATTACAGATACATTTACTCTCATGCTGTTACCATATAGTTACTACTTATGCCAAGAGGTGCACTTGTGGAAGTAGTGCTTGCAGAGATGCGTACGGTATATTTTCTTCCAGTGTGTGTTGGTGTTGTCTGCTTTAAAGTTGGCTCAAATTCAAACCACACTGAATTATGACTATAGTTGCTACTAATATTTTGTTGTATATGCTTGGGTAAAATGTTGACTAATGTGTAATACTGACTATTGCACGCTACAGATAGTGTTCAAAACTGGTCTTTTGCTCCTCATTATCTCCTGTGTAAGGCTGGTCCAGTCTGTTCCATCCCCACTTCATTTGGGAACTAATGGTTGCGTAAACTGCATATTAACCATAGCAATGCAGCCCTTAGACAGCTGCATTCAACAGTGTATAAAGCCAAGAATTATCTGTTCCCATTTTGTAGGTTATCCAACACCTTTTGTACTCCATCCAGTTTCACTTCAGTGCACAACAATGGTGATAGGACACTTAAATATGTAACTAGCCCACATTACAAATTACACTTTTCATGAATTATTTATAATGTTGCATGCACCAAAATAAAACACTTCAGAAAAAATTTGCATAAGCAATTTTTGTGTGTAGATAATTTATTGCTTTTATTAAAATGTTATGCTTGCTTGGAAATCTGCTATTCTGTTTAAATATGGAATTGTGGTAAAGAGACAGTGTTTCTGTAATTCTTAATACTAGTTGTACTGCTCATGTACACATAATGTACATAGGCATAACCAATGGATGGTCCCCACCCATTCTCCCCTGTAGTTTACAATTCTAAAACATTTGCTATATACAGTGAGGTTTAAAATATTTTTAATTCTTGTGTTAGTTTCATTCTACAATACATACGTATAGGTATGCTAGGCTTGCTTGGCATTGGGTCCTTGGAATGGGATCAGCCTTAACCAGGATACTAGCCACCACACCTATAATCATATGACACATCCCCTGAAAGCAGATGGGGAAACCATTGTGCAGATTCATCTTTGACTCTTCTTCACCTCTCTTTGGTAATCACATTTCAGGTTGCCTGATCCATGAAACCGGCATTCAAACCCATTGCTGGGTCAACTTCCATTGAGGATGACATTTTTATCTGGAAGAGAAATGCTTTGTCAATTAGGGAAATATGAATGTATCTGTATAAATGTGTGGAATTTTGCTTACCACGTGTGAAGCATGCTTCACCTTGTTAAAGAAAGAACTGTTCAAACATATTTCAGGTAGTCATTAAAATAATGTTAATATGCAGGATAACTATAAGCTAGAAGTTATTTTATATATTGATGAATGCCAAAGTAAAAGACCTTCGAATTTAATTATTTGTGTGTATAAATAGCTAGTTAACAGTTTTCATCTTAAGGGTTTGGGTAATTTTTACTCCATAAAAAATACATTGGTCTTGGAATATATTGCAGTAAATACATATAATGTAAATATAAANTACATATTATGTAAATATAAAACACGTAGGTACGCTCTTGTAAAACAAACACTATTATTAACAAGTTTATTTGAATGGGTGCATGTCAAAATGGATTAACCATCATTATGGCACAAAAAAGGAAGAAAAAAGAAATTTGCATTCGTGTAGAAAAAAACTGCAGTGCATAAAACAAAATATTGTCTGCAGTTTGTTGCAATACAGAACCTTTATTCTATCAGAGTGGCACAATGGTGACCTGTTGCAAAGAATGACAGGTTAAATATTGATTCTAGTATTGCATTAATCGTAATCGGAGCCATTGAAAATTGTTACTTTGTAGTTTCCTGTGAATTATCCAGGGCCAGTTCTGTGTATAACTTGTGGTACTTTGGAGGAACATACGCCAAGAGTTGTACTAGGTCCTAGATCTTTGCTGGTTTTAGTGCTCTTCTGCTATTGTACCTATATTTAGGCGATTCAGTGGCAGAAAATGAAGGCCTACCTTTACTGCTCTTTCTAATGCTCACCGAGTCATACTCACAATCACAGAAACCTTGCTTCACATTCACTATCGATCACGCCATCAATATACATTGGTCACATTCCAACTGCCTCTTGCGGTGGCGGTATTAGTACCATGAACCATTATTATGGTTAGGTGACCTGCATAAGTAGCATTTTCTGTGATCTGGATGTTTGTTTTATTATTTATAGTTTTCACGCCAACAGGCATTACGTAAAGGTATTGTGGCCAGTAGCCGTATCACGCCTGAAGGCATTATATTTTGTTAGAGGAGAAAATATGTCAATAAAGTTTGAATAATCAAATGCACTACAATATACAGTATTACAGGGAATGTAAGAAAGGTCAAAATATGTAAATTGTTGTACAGTGTAGGCAAAAGCCAGGTTCCTTAGGACAGATCCTTACGTTGTCTTTTCTCATAGCAGGATTTACATTGCTTGTTCGGTTTTCTACCATGTGATGTCTGTTGCTTACTCAAAATATGACCATCCACTGGATATGTGTCGGGTATGGAAGGTGCACGTGAATGTTGTAACAATGACCTTATTACTGCAATGTGGAAATCATAAAATGGTATTAGTTTTCCGGAATACTTATTTATTATACAGGTAATATGAATTCATTATCATTTGGAAGACGTGAATGAATATTTTACTTGGCCACTAGTACAAAAACATTTGGTCCTGCCCGTCTATCCTGATATATAAAAATATTGTATTCCGCTATGGGTCTGGGCTTGAACTTTTATCCATGTCTGTCGCCCCTTTTGTCCTGTTTTGCAATAATATTGTCGTCTGCATATTTAGCTGCTGTTTCGCCTTTATTTAATCTACTGGTGTGTTTTCTGTCCATTCGTAATGTACCGGTACAATAGGTCCATTTTTAAGTAATGTTTTGTTTCATCAAGCATTCCGGTATAAATTAGAAATTTTACAATACACCTGGAAGAAGTGGTCAACAAATACAGCTTTATGCCATATTTGTGGCATTTATTCTGGATGGACTGGCGAAAACGTAATCTACCATGCCACAATACCATAAATTCATCTAAACTGAATTCACGACCAGGGTAAAGTGTCATTCTGTCATTCAAAATTGTTACCAGTTTCTCACTTTATAAAGTACATCACTTGATTGTGTTTCACCATATTGTGGGTTCTTTGCGAAGACATATCTGTATAAGTAGAAATCCATTTCTACTCGTATTTATAGAAAATACTTGCAAACCAAACAGTTCATCTGTACCCTGTTCATCCTTATAGATTAAAATCTCCTCATGCCTGACATCTTTCCAGGAAGTTATTCATGACTTTTCGTTAGTTTCCTTCAACAAAAACAATTCAAGGGCGTACTGGTTAGTTTGCATGGTTATACTTTCAATGAAGTAATCCACATTTAAGTGCCTAAAGTTGTCAATAGGTTCATTACCAATCACAGGAACTGATAACGTTTCCTGCTTTGTAAATGGACGAATACTTGTGGAGGTTGAATCACTTTGCCAGTCAACCGATTCCTCTGTATTTACTGCATTGGATAGACCTCTTATTTCCGCAGCTTCACCACCATTTCCTTCTGGCGTTCATTGTTGCTTTCGTCAGTCGCAATCTGTATCTTTGTTGACATTACAGTCCGCTGTTACACCATCTTCCACTATTGTTAATAACTCTGCATCTGTCAACAGTCTGTCGTCTTCAGTTTTCCTCCTTTTATAACCAGATGGTCCTGGTGTACACTCCTCCATACTTGTTGGGGACTAAAACAATGGCTACAGTACACGCTCCAAACACAGTCAATGCACTACTAGAGTATCGACATTCACAATGGTGCAGACACCACTTCATGGCTCTCTCAGTAATGCCGGACTGGCAAGCTCGCTGTTGAATGGCACCCTGTGAACCACGCCACAAGGAGGGCCGCAGTGGAAGAGCAGTTGCACTGCTCACCTCCAACCAAGGCAAACCGGGTTCAATCCCCGGTCCGATCACTCCCGGATTTTTGCAAGTGGGAATTGTGCCGGACGATGCTGCTGGCCATCAGGTTTTCTCAGGGATCTCCCATTTCCCCCGCTCCTGCATTCTGACACTGCTCTATTCTCACCTCACTTCACCCATATTGGCTCTCAAGACCTCGTTATGAGCCACCCAAATAACACGCTGCAAGGCATGATCTGCACTGAACATGTTAGCAGAGCCTTCTGTTTTTCTGACACCAATCTTTTTTGTTACTTTCTGCACTTTGTGCCTGTTGAATGGATGGAATTAGTCTAAAGAGTTAAAATACATTAAAATGCATCTTCATCTGAATAATGCAAATTTCAAATGAATAATAAGGAAAGAAATAAAATACTAATATTTACTGACAACGTATTTTTACACCAACATACTTACATATTAGTACTACAGTACTGTATGTACAACTACAACTCTTGGCGTATGTTCCTCCAAAGTACCACAAGTTATACACAGAACTGGCCCTGGATAATTCACAGGAAACTACAAAGTAACAATTTTCAATGGCTCTGATTATGATTAATGCAATACTAGAATCAATATTTAACCTGTCATTCTTTGCAACAGGTTACCATTGTGCCACTCTGATAGAATAAAGGTTCTGTATTGCAACAAACTGCAGACAATATTTTGTTTTATGCACTGCAGTTTTTTTCTACACTAATGCAAATTTCTTTTTTCTTCCTTTTTTGTACCATAATGATGGTTAATCCATTTTGACATGCACCCATTCAAATAAACTTGTTAATAATAGTGTTTGTTTTACAAGAGCGTACCTACATGCTTTATATTTACATAATATGTATTTACTGCAATATATTCCAAGACCAATGTATTTTTTACGGAGTACTCGGTCCTAGATCTTTGCTGGTTTTAGTGCTCTTCTGCTATTGTACCTATATTTACAACTCACAAAATAAAATTGCAAGATACTACTATAAGTGAATATATAACAGATTAAACTTGTTTAAATTGGGGGATTTTGTTTGCTTGCCTGTCGAAGTACGTCTTCTCACCGCCATGTCCGTGTCTCGTAGCCGCTGAAGTAGCAGGACGGCAGTGCTTGTCAAATCTCTTTGTTGCTCCACGTACTTCAGTGCTGTTTCAAGGGCTTGAAATCTTTTGTTGTGGGTAATCTTAGTTTCAGGTTCATTGGTGCTGTTTTTGTCTTCCTCTGCGTTGTTGTTATTGCCGTTGACGATATCTTCATCAGTCACTTCATACTCTTGATCTAGTTAAACCATTCGTTGACGTCTTCAACTGTCGCATCCAGAAATTTGTTTTAACAAAGGCAACACACTTTAATTGTCTTCTGAGGACGGATTCTTTGCTACGAGGTTTCTCGCCCAATAAAACATTCCACGATTTAGCAATTGTTCTTGCACCAACACTTTCCCGGGATTGTGCAACAAAATAAGCTACATCTTTAAGATTTATCTTCTGCAATTTTTCAATTATGTTCTCTCCTTGGTCAATTGAGTTAATCAAAGAAGATAAAAGCCCCTTTTTGATTTGAGTATTTTACTGGCAATGCATTTTTAGAAACTTGTTTGAAAGCTCTAGGATTCTTTATTTCCCAATCAGTATAAGTTTCTTCTTTAGAATGGCAGTAGCATTACTACAAGCAAAAATCGTGACAAGTTCCTTACTTCGTTTATGACCAGGGGCTGCCGTTTCTGCCATGGCGGCAAGGGTTTTACTTCGAAGAAGCTTATAATTAAGGCAGTTTTGCTGCAATTGAATATTTGATCACCAGTCAATTCTCCTGTATCAACCCACTAGTGTAACCGTTGCTTAAAGAATTCCAAACTGTCATAATTAGCCAATTTTTCTCCCCGCATATATTAAGCTGGCATACTCCATACCTCTTCTTCCACCAAGCGAGCCACCCAACACTCACTGTGGAATTAGGGCCTCCTCAATTTTTTTTTTTTTTTTGCGCGAACCAAAGATATAATGCTTCACTAACCTTTTCATATTCACACTTTTGCATACTTTTTCTGGCTTGCAAAGCTTTTGTCAGTCACTCTTTCAGAACACCATTTCTCAATCTGCACTTGGGCGTGTTACTGTTGGCTACCGGAAGAGGAACCAACACCACAGTCTTGCGCCACTTATAATAATGTTTCACCTGTGTGTATTTATAAAGCATTTAGTTTCTCCTCCATAGCCACAACAACCTTTTTCTTTTCAAAACCATTGCTACAGACACTGTACCACACGACTTTGGATAAACAAAACGAGGGAAACATGTTAAGACAGAGAAACAAACTGATCTGTATGCAGCCGCTATTGACACTGATGGGTTTGCAGGTTAGGCGTGATGACTAGTGGTGAAAGATGCATCTGTGACTCAGCGGTCATTTACTTACGGTACTATGTATAGTCACAGGACACTCAAAAATTGAACTTTCAAGCCTATTGCGTACATTTTAAATTTTAATTTTTTAATTAAGGATGGTGTTAATCCAGAAGGTTGAATAATCACAACTCTACTGTAGTATAAAAGTGTTTTTAAGTCTATCAGGATCTGCTGTCAATCAGCAGAATTTCTGCAGGTATCCAATAAACCTTTTCTAGGTAAATAATAATTTTCAGTTTATAGTTAAAAATGCCTTCAACAAAGTACTGCATTGTTACATTTGATCCAAAATATATTTTTCTTACTGTTGTTTTTCTGGCATTCAAAATAGGTATTAGTGTTTGTAAATATAACTATTATTGAGTATTGGCAGTATTGTTGCAGCAAAAACATTATTTCGTTGTCAGTGTCGTCTTGTTGCAGCTCTTCTCTCTTACATGGCCTTGATTGGGCTGTAGTTTAGTGATGATTTATGGTTTCATGCAGGGCTGTAAATTAGGGATAACACCTTTCTGGTCTGTGTAGCATCCAGACAGTAGCTGGTATAGTTCATTTCATATAAGAAGGCCATATTCTGACAGTCAGTGAGTGGCAACTTAAGATATTCATAACAAACAACGTGCCATTTACAAAATCCTGTATCAGCTGATGCACGAATGAACAAAAGTTAATGTTACGTTGGCTATTCTGAGTGCACTGCCGATGCACATTACACAAGCTGAAAATACGCGGTAACAAAGAGTTCCTAGATTAATTAATACATTTTATTTTACGTAGTCATAAAACAGCAGTTTTTAGTTTTAGAAACTAAACTTCGTGATAAAATAGTAATGTATAGGTGTTCAGAATGAAATGCATAATAATACAACAAGTATAGAAATGAAACGCAATCTCGAAACCTTTTTCACGTCGTATACCGCCCTCTCCAACCCCGCTTTTCTTACATGCTTGATATTAATTCCAAAAGCATACCGAAATATTTCATAATATTGTTGAATTATTTTCTCTTATAATTTTACGAAATATATTTGAAATACTTTTCGTACCCAGCAGTAATTGAACAGTCTACTTTACACAGACGCTATTGTCGAAATATCTGTTGTGCACGCTACCTATTGGCTCATTTGCGAAGCATACACCATATTGTTCTCCAAAAACCTGCACCGTGTTTCCGGAGAAGTGGGACACCACACACTCGCAGCACTAGCACACCATACTTGTAATGTGTGTTTTACTCACGTCTTCCCGCTGCTCCCCTCTACACGTTCCTGCCCTTCCAGTTACATTACGTTTACGAACGACCGTACAAACGCACACCAAACTTTGTTTCGAGAACTCTTTCGCCGCCTGCCGCGCACCCTAGCAGTTCATCAATTGCCGCACGAGGCAGCACCTCCTAGACGCGCTTACTCGCCGGACCAGCTATGTGGCCGATCAGCTGATGGCGGAAGGATATGCAGTCAGATGTAAACAGTGGCGCTACTTTCACCGAGCTGTCAAAAAGTGGCCTTCTTATATGGTATGGACCATAGCAGTATTGCTGCCCAAGAATGGCCAGAGCATGGCACTAATGTTTTATCAATTAACTTTGATGAAAAACCATCATTCAGAATTTTTATAACAAAAAACATAACTGGCTTACATATCGTACTTGCATCATGTTATTTTTGTTGCATCTATTAAGGTTATGTTCTACTTTTCCCAATTGTTCCGATCTTATGACAATTCACATAAAGTTAATGTTACATTACATATCTTTGTAATCATGCATATTTAATCTTGATTGTCAAGTAAATTTTAAAAGTGTGTACTTTATATGGTATATATGCACACACTATCCACTTGCTGTAAGGTGGCTGTGCTGTGTTTATGGCAGATATGACTAACCTCATGGTGGAAATGTAACAGGTGTTGTGTTTTTAACTTCACTTCTTTGTTATACTACTCCAGAAGTTCGGTACAAGCACAAATACATCAACAAGAAACATTATCCTGGCTTAACCATGTGCTTCTCACACTTGTCAACATGTCCTGTTGCCAACTTTATACACAACAATCTCATTTGTTGGATTGTTTTTTTTTTTACAATTACTGCTTGGTTAGCCCATGATTTTTTACACAAATTACAAATTTCCTATAGCTCATTACGCAAGTTGTAAACATTTAGACACACGTACCATTTTTTTAACCTAACTTATTACACCCAATATTAAATTAACCAATGGGGCCTAGGCCCTTACAACGTTCGTACAATCTCCTTACCCGCACAGTATAAATATGCACATAGCCTTTTACAATTACTAATTTAGCCTTAAAATGCACTTGGTTAACAAATATACAACATATCCTCAAGTCCATTACCCTGACATACAATTATATACATAACTTTTACAATAGCACAGTACACCTTACAAATTTAGTCATATATGGCACTTTATTTCTCTCTCCGATCGTCTCAACGTCTTTGTTTTCAAATCCAGTAAAAGGTGGGCCAGTACTGCTGTCCTTTATATTCGCATGCTAGTCGTGTGAGGATTGCTGATCCCCCTCTGACTCCAGTTGTTCCTCTGGGCCTTCCTTCCTTAACTTGTGCCCTTTGGTCTGCTCATCTTCTGGCCAGTTGGTTACAAGGCGACTGCCTGTATCTGCACCTACGTAGGGTGCCATAGTCTGCCTGCCAGATCCCCCAACTTCTACCCACCTATCTTGTTCCTGGTTGTCTCCCTCCTTGTCCTGAGAATTGTGGGTATCATCCTCCACGTAGGGTCTTGTTAGTTGATCTGTATGAACTACTCTGTATTCATTTCTTTCAGGCCATGTCACTAAGTCAGTCATTGGACTTTGAACGTTAACCACTCTGCTAGAAATCCATCTTCTCATCTTGTTTGCAATTTTTTGCACCAAGACCTTTTTTCCCATATATTCGGAGTGCTCCTGCCAGTTTTTTCCAGTCACTGCATTGTTACTTGGTTTCAACATTGTCATTTGGTTCTAGGTTTGTACTGAAAGACAATTTCTGCTCGGCTTAGACCTGTTGCGATATACAAATAGGAAATTATCTAACTGATGCTGCATGGGCAAACTTGTCCCCATTTGTACCTTCAATAACTTGCCTTCTCAAGGCATGCTTTATGGTCTATACTGCCTTCTCTGCTAGTCCATTTGATTTTTGATGGTATGGAGGAGTTTTCAACATTTGAATTCCATTTACCGTACCAAAGTTGTTGAATTCCTCAGAATTAAGTGGTGGTTCCCATCAGGTACCAGTGTGACAGGTAAACCGAATGTCGCAGAACTTGTTCCGAGCTTTGTTACCACTGTACTTGTAGTTGTGTTCATCATCAACCTGGCTTCTATCCATTTTGAATAACTGTCATCTAATACAAAATCTGATGATCTTTCATATTCAAGGAAATCTACATGCAGCCTCTCCCACACTGCTTTTGACTTTGGTCAGGGTACTGTAGGAATAATCTGCCTTCCAATTTGTATGCACTGGCATTCTTCATAAATTTTTACTTTGGCCACAATCATCCATATGAGGCCATCACACAGCTGAACATGCTAACATTTTTATTCTGACAATGCCTGGGTGTTCTCTTCATGTAGTATATCCAGCACCAAGCTTTGTAATTCTCTGGTTATATATAACCACTCTCTGGCCCCATAAAACAATCCTCTTGCAAAATAGCTCAAATCTTAAATTTATGTCACTTATGTGATGCAGCCAGCCCTCTTTTGTAATCTTACACACTTGTGTTAAAACTGGGTGTTTTTTTTTTTTTTTTTTTTTTTTGTCATACTACATATGTACTGGGATTTATGGGCGAGTTAAGAATGAGAACACCTGCTCATCTCCTGTCGTGTCCTGTACAGGTAAACAAGACAATGCATCAGCATAAGCTAACCCTTTCTATATTCTATGACATAGCCATACGCTGCTTGTATCATTACCCATCTCTGAAATCTAACATTTGAGAGGGTAGAATTAGCTTTGCCATGACCAAGCAATTTCTTTAATGGTTGATGATCCATTATTAGCATGAACTTCAAGTACTTGTAAAAATGTTTGACAGCAAAAGTGATGGCTAATGCTTCTTGGTTCTACTCTGCTTGGGATAATGTACTGGAAGCAAGCAGTACTGGGTGTTCCACATCCTCTATATGGACACTCAGCAGCACTGTTTTCTCTTTGTACATAGAGACGCATCATATGTTACCGCTATAGGTAAGTCATTATTGAATTTGCCAAGACCTAATATGATGATAAAAACTTTTCTTCACCCATTAAAATGCTCTACTACACTCCTCACTCCAAACCAAAGGCCTGTCTGTTTCAGTCAAGTTGTACAGTGGCTTTACATGGTTGGAAAGCATAGGTAGGAACTTATTGTAAAACTGAAGTAAACCTAAAAAGAATTTCAGTTGTGTCATATTCTTATGTGAAGCTGCATAACGAATGGCCTCTGCTTTATCTGTGGTTGGGTGTACACCCACCTTATCAATTTCGTGGCCTAAATATTTTACTAACTCACAAAAGAATTGGCACTTTTCTAAGTTGGCACTAACATTATATTTATTTAAACATTTCAATACTGCAAACACCTGTTCTGACAGTCTCGCATTGATTTTCCCACAGTCAAAACATCATCTAGTTAACAAAATACCCCTGGTATCCCATGAAGTACCCTATCCATCACAGATTGGTAAATAGCTGTTGCACTTGCCATTCCGTATGGCAGCCTGTACTTAAATAAGTCTTAGATGGGTGTTAATGGTAAGATATTTCCTACCTCAAATTGTAAGCAAGCATTTTTTAAGTCCCAAAACTGTAAATACTTCTCCTGTTAACTTGGCAAAGACATCTTCCAATTTGGGTAATGGATACGAGTCTACTTTCAACACACTGTTCACAGCGTCTCAGACCACCCTGGTATTTTGGGAATTACTGCTATTGGGTTAGCCCACTCACTGAAAGTCACTGGTATTATTTTCCCTGCTTGTTGCAACTGTCTTAACTGTTCTTCCACCTGATCGACTATAGAATATGGTGCATCATATGCCTTGTGAAATATAGAGGTCACACCCTCCATCAGTATATTTGCCTTAAAATGTTTTTACAGCCTTGCTGGCATGAGGATTAAAATCATTAGGAAACCTATCCATCCATTTCTGTTCTAACTGACCATTACTGACTTCTTGCACATGATGAGGTTTGGCATATAATGTTATCATGCACCTTGCTACACTGATCTTACCTGCTGCTCCATCTGAAATTACCTGTAATGTCTTTCGCCACTCTGGAAGAATTACATCCAACCAATCGCAATCAAGTAGTGTTAACATAGTAGACCGACCTGCGGCCACAACTATGTGCAATTTGATTTGAACACCCTTCGGCCCTCTTACTGTTAGAATAATTTGCCCAAACACTTTTAAAAGATTTCCCGTAACTGACTTTAGTGCAAGTGAACATCGCTGCTTAGGAATACGAGGGAAGAAATTGTTATATGTAGCAATAGTCATTACTGACACACTAGCCCCACTATCAACTTATATTTTTAAAGGGCTACCTTTCACATACACAGCCACTGTTAAAACTGCAAATGTAGACTCCACCAGCCCTTCTTGTAGACAAGTGCCTGAGGCACAGAATAGGTTTCAGTCCTACTGAATCGTCACTATAAACATCTTCCATTAGTGATCCTGTGGTAATGTTACAACACATACGAGCTGCATGGCCTGATTTGCCACACAAAAAACAGGTTCACTGATAGGCAGGGCATTTTCCAGTTAGACGAGTGCACTGGTCTGTCTGGCTGGCCATCCTATATTGTGCGTTATTTTTTTCTTTCTCCATTTCTTCTAGGGTCTTAGTCTGGCTTGTGCTAGCATGTGCTTGCCATTAAGTGATGTACTTCAGTACGTGCTGTTGGCTGAAGCATCTTGGTTTGGCTTGCTGAGAGTTCCATGCTTGTTGCAACCGCACAGACATTACTAAATGTTAGGTCCAGTTCAATGAAAAGTTTACACTCTTTCATGCCCGACTTTAAACCACAAACTTAACGATCACGTAGTGCATCATTGCCATGTTATTCAGCTGTGTTCTCTAAAGTTTTGGCAGTTGGAGACTCTGGAACAAGTAAATTCTTCAAAATAATGTACATTTTTTGGTTCCATAACAGTAATAAACCATGTTACTTTTTGTGACTCTTCTTTAATGTTGTTCACAATTAAAAACTCAGTGAAAGCCTTTCATTGTACCAAATTAAATCATCTCACCTTCATCATATTTCCCCATACGCCCGATTAGCCCCATGGCTGGCTTGTTTTGTATCACTTCACCATAACTATCCAAAATCCCGTACTCGTTGCCAGTTGTGTTTTTAACTTCACATCTTTGTTATACTACTCTAGTTTTGTACAAGGCAAAAGACATCAACAAGAACCATTATTCTGTCTTAACCATGCACCAGCATATGGGTGAGAAATTTTTGAAGTCCATATCCTTGAAACACAAAATGAGATCCACTGAATCAATTTAGATCAAATAAACTTTATTGGCATTTATACATTATACAAAAGCTCCACATGACCAGGAATATGCAAATTTCCAATTGTACCAATAGTCTGTTAATCCACATTTCATTGCCAAGCTTAAACTTCATCATCTTACAAGAGAACAAAACAGGTGACTAATAAATACTAATTACAGCAGGCTGATTAATAACACCTTCATGTACTGGCATTGTCTTCCAACAAATAATGTATGNCAACAAGAACCATTATTCTGTCTTAACCATGCACCAGCATATGGGTGAGAAATTTTTGAAGTCCATATCCTTGAAACCCAAAATGAGATCCACTGAATCAATTTAGATCAAATAAACTTTATTGGCATTTATACATTATACAAAAGCTCCACATGACCAGGAATATGCAAATTTCCAATTGTACCAATAGTCTGTAAATCCAAATTTCATTGCCAAGCTTAAACGTCATCATCTTACAAGAGAACAAAACAGGTGACTAATAAATACTAATTACAGCAGGCTGATTAATAACACCTTCATGTACTGGCATTGTCTTCCAACAAATAATGTATCAGGGGATCCAATTCAACCAAACTAGTAAACATTGGGTTTCCTTCATTATGATGTTTACGAAAAAAACAGCATTAGCAGTTACATCTTGCAGACCAAATATATATAAATACTGTACCTTAAAAGAACGTAAACTCTCGTCTTCACTATCGTGAGAACCCTCCTTTGTACCACAGGGTTCATTATTTATTTGATTACTGGTCTGCTCCGGGTGACTTGGGTTTTCAAAGATGCTCTGTGCATACATATTTTAATTTTTAAAGAGAGGAGAGTGTTCAATTTAAATAATGAAATACCAATATGTCATAATGGAATGATAAAGAGGTAGGAGACAAGTAGTAATATGACCAGGTTGTTGGGTGGCTTAATTACACCAAAAAAAAACACACTACAATATCTGCCAGTCCCCTTGCACCAAACAGTTAAAGAATAATGACAATGATAGAGTGGAGCAAAGTTACTGATGAGAATATGGCAAGTATAGTGGGTGATGATCCAAGGTTTTATGACGATAGCAAGTGTCCTAATTGTGAAGAACAACATTCAGTTGTAGTAGGTGATGGAGACAGACAGAGTTACTCTGTTGAAAGTGGTNCGTCTTCACTATCGTGAGAACCCTCCTTTGTACCACAGGGTTCATTATTTATTTGATTACTGGTCTGCTCCGGGTGACTTGGGTTTTCAAAGATGCTCTGTGCATACATATTTTAATTTTTAAAGAGAGGAGAGTGTTCAATTTAAATAATGAAATACCAATATGTCATAATGGAATGATAAAGAGGTAGGAGACAAGTAGTAATATGACCAGGTTGTTGGGTGGCTTAATTACACCAAAAAAAAAACACACTAAAATACCTGCCAGTCCCCTTGCACCAAACAGTTAAAGATTAATGACAATAATAGAGTGGAGCAAAGTTACTGATGAGAATATAGCAAGTATAGTGGGTGATGATCCAAGGTTTTATGACGATAGCAAGTGTCCTAATTGTGAAGAACAACATTCAGTTGTAGTAGGTGATGGAGACAGACAGAGTTACTCTGTTGAAAGTGGTAAGAGGGTTGGAGTAGGTAGTCTACTGATGAGTCGTGAAGTCAGCTTATATCCTATAGGTCATTCACAGTTAATTGGGCAATTTTGAACTCTGCCTTTAAAAACTATCACTGCTTCTAGCTGCAGATATTGAGTATCTCGCATGTCATCTATATACTGCATACATAGATGACATGTGTTAATGAGGATAAAGAAGCTAAGATGATCTGAGCAAAACTGCAAATGACAAAGTCAATGGCTTAACCTGAAAGCTGGGGAAAAATGCAACTAAAATACAGAGTTTAATTAGTTTTGTTTTGATGGAGAAACACAAATGGCCGGTTGTCATGTACTGCGTAATTAATTTGGTTACTGGAAAAGCTTCAGTGTGTCTATNTTCACAGTTAATTGGGCAATTTTGAACTCTGCCTTTAAAAACTATCACTGCTTCTAGCTGCAGATATTGAGTATCTCACATGTCATCTATATACTGCATACATAGATGACATGTGTTAATGAGGATAACAAAGAAGCTAAGATGATCTGAGCAAAACTGCAAATGACAAAGTCAATGGCTTAACCTGAAAGCTGGGGAAAAATGCAACTAAAATACATAGTTTAATTAGTTTTGTTTTGATGGAGAAACACAAATGGCCGGTTGTCATGTACTGCGTAATTAATTTGGTTACTGGAAAAGTTTCAGTGTGTCTATAGATCAATATGCATTTAATCATTTCAATCAGCACTTCCGACAAATTAAAGCACCTAGGAGTGGTGGAAATAAAACTGCACGTGTTAAAATGCCACATGACTTGTAAGTAGATACACTAATCAGATGACGAGAACAGATTTGACAGTACAGGCAGTCTGCACATCAGTAGAAAGTATCACTTTTCAGGCCTGGATACATGCACTAGTTCAGTTCAGAAGGGAGTTCTACAACCATTGTGCCATCCCTTAAGGCAAGTCAGCCCACTGCTGTATACATTCAGCTTTTACATAACTCTGTGGTGCCGATCTGCACAATATCAGTGGCTGGTTGCAACGTACAGACTTTGGGGACCCAGCTGACTACGAGAGTACCTTAACTTGATGCAGGCATTCCATAAATACAATTCTGTGTGTGGACAAGCAAGTGCCCAGATGGCAGGCACACAATAGGATATCCCTCAGTGATGCCTGTCTCTGTCAACTGGAGCCTTCACAACATGGAAGGGTGCCCTCCCAAACTACTGCTTCAACACTAAGCGACTGCAACATCGCAATCCCCCAAGCCTTAAACAGCCCCCNTGCAACGTACAGACTTTGGGGACCCAGCTGACTACGAGAGTACCTTAACTTGATGCAGGCATTCCATAAATACAATTATGTGTGTGGACAAGCAAGTGCCCAGATGGCAGGCACACAATAGGATATCCCTCAGTGATGCCTGTCTCCGTCAACTGGAGCCTTCACAACATGGAAGGGTGCCCTCCCAAACTACTGCTTCAACACTAAGCGACTGCAACATCGCAATCCCCCAAGCCTTAAACAGCCCCCATCAATTCAGTCTATTGCATCTACGAGGTACTTGCTGTTTTTTGGCAATTTTTTTCGCATTATGCTGAGTGACTTGACTATGCAAATGCCGTGTAACACCATCACTACAATTTTGATGTAACTAATGCATTGTTGGCCATCATTCTGGACATTACAGGTAATTGCAACCTAATAATTTATACACCCAACAACTGTGTGTACATGTATCAATTTACATCCAGTTTGAACCATTTGTTCTTGGCACCTCTTTATTTTTGTCAGTCAACATACAGTATTATTATTATTATTACGTATATGATGTAATAGCGTGCACAGGCTATTTGAAAAATGTTAAGTATACATGGCAAAGGAACCTAGAGAAATGTGTACTAGAAGGCTTTTGAAGGAGGCCCATCATGTTATCTTTAGTCATTTCTAAGAAAGTNTGGCAAAGGAACCTAGAGAAATGTGTACTAGAAGGCTTTTGAAGGAGGCCCATCATGTTATCTTTAGTCATTTCTAATAAAGTTGTGTGAGAATAGAGCTGTAATTCAGAATGAGGTCGTGAGAAATTACTGAAGTCTTAAATTTTGAGAATGCAAGAGTGTCCACCAAGCCTGTAATATGTGCAGTGCAAAATGCAACTGTTGAGGAAATAAATTCCATACAATTTTGCAATGTGATGCACAATTTTTTTTTTAAACAATTGATGTTCAGATTTGTTCCGACAATTGTTGTGGAAACTTTGAAGATACTTGAAGTCCCATTTTACTGAAAATCAGCAGTTAGATTTGATGGTTGTACCATCTCTCTGGCTGTTACCAAGTTGAAGGTAGGTGGTAAGAAAATATTTTACCCAGTCAAGAATTGCTTTGTGACTTCAAGCCATTGCATAATTCACAAGTCATCACCATAAAAATAAAGTCATAAAGCAAGTTGATATTGCTAGTTTAAGTGTCTGTGATGTGAAGTACTTTGTAGAAGTCTATTTCTTTTACATGGTAACACATCAGGCAATGGATGCACTTCAGAACCAGTTTTTTTTTCTTCTGCAATTTGAGGCAGACTATCTATTTAAAGGAGTAAGATTTGGTAGTGGAAAAGTGGCAACAACATCAGTATTAAATAATTAGTCACTTGAAATGTCTTGTGAAAGGCTCATCGCCATGTACGAAATTACTGTACATGGCGATGTACGGTAATCCATTGCACAAACTATTTAGTTTGTGCAATGGATCTTTTTTCACGAGTTGCCATAACCTCTTGAACTAAGATTGTTGTAATTAAATAATGAAGTGCTTAGAGATAGTCTCTTCTGTATGTTAAAAAAAATTTACACTTTGTGAATTAGTTTTTAAAGGTTAAAAAAAAAAATTGATATTTGTTTTCAAAATGAGTATGTATTATTACATATTGCTCTGCATCACTTCCCTTGCCCATCCCACTCAAGCAATCTAAGGAATGTATCAAGGACAGAGTTGTAACCCAAGAAGTGTACAGAGATTTATACAGGAATGCTGCTGCCATGATAAGCCTATCAGGACTCATTCAATCCTTTCAATGACAGAAGGCAGCACGTCTGGGGTTATCATTGCAAGAATGTTCTGGCCATCACCCCCACCTCTCTCAGCATGACTCAGGGTGTGGGGAACCTCTTCATCAGGCCAGTGAGATTATGTAAGCCACAGCAGGCCTCTGAGCTGACAGTCTAGAGCTTAGAGGATTGCACGGCCTTAACGGCCAGGTGTGCAAAGACAGTGAAGCGACATGCCAGCAAAGTGACGAGTGGCAATGAGAATGACCAGCAGGAGTGAATTATGCAGACTACGAACATTGGTACAGTAGAGAGTGAGATTGATGGTCAGGACTATTAGTACTGGATGTGTGAGTGACAGACATTTGGAATGATGACAATAGACAGGTTGAATATGTGTACATAATGAGTGTGAATTAAATGACTATAACCAATATCAAGACAGTGATAAGCATTTATATTATAACTGAGAGACATTAAATATCATGCTCACTGAGAAACTAGACTTATAGTGGAGATAGGTAGTTTAATGTGGCAAATAAAAGCTGTGTGAATATAAATACCTCACAAAAAGTATGGACTATACATAAAAGAAATCATATTAATTACCAACGATACTGATACAAAATGTGAAATTCAAAGTGCTTTTAACATAAAAACATTTCCCAATATCACAGATAAATAAACATGAAAAAAACAACAAAGTTAACGCAATTGTGTCTCCAACTATGGAGGGTTTCTTTTT
Organism: Clitarchus hookeri; assembly: GCA_002778355.1. NCBI lineage: Eukaryota > Metazoa > Arthropoda > Insecta > Phasmatodea > Phasmatidae > Clitarchus > Clitarchus hookeri. Next base: position 65,871 of record NQII01001531.1, on the reverse strand, counting down.
TCCCACTGCAGCTTAGTGCCGTTTATGACCTCCATGTGCATTGTACAGGTCCCTAACACGCCATGGCATGCTTGTAATCGATGTGTTATCTTCCGGACAAAGGTCCCATTCCATCTGGGGTTTTGTGGACGATTATAAACTGCTGTTTTCAGCTTGTCCCAGGCATGTTCAATGCGTTAGTGCGCACTCTGATTTTATGATTTCTAAGCTCACCCAGTAGAAGTTAAGGTGTGGATTAAGTGTTGAGTATTTATCGTAGTCTTTGAATTTTTTATTCAAGCTAAAGTGTGACTACGTATAGATAACAATAGGCCTAAATTGGCTCTAATTTCATTAGTCTTTCTGAAAAGTTTACATTACTGTAAACTTAAATGTGTAATTATTTTTTTGTGGAGGTACAACCTCCATAAAAGTATGTTGCGGTGCGGATTGCAGATAGGGCAAGGTTGAGGGATTTGCACTCTTACCGTGTCAATAATATTCACCTCTCAAAAAAATTTGGAATATTGTGAGATAAGGCAGTTGGGGTGCTAGGGATTATGTAGTTCTTTTGTGATCTTTGAATCTGTCCTGTAGGAGGTAGTGACTAAATTGTTTTTTATCCTGGTAAATGTCTGAGTGTATAATTAAGTGAGCAAGTAGATGTTGGTTACGACACCCATTTAAAAGATCAATTTACAATGGATCATAATTAAAATCTAAGCTTGAGTCTCTTACTTGCTGAGCCCGCATAAAAATTACTTAAACGTCTATCTCTACCTAATCAAGTGGCTTACAGATCCCAATTTAATTTTACATGATACCAAACTATTATGTGTGTACATCCATCAATGACAACATCAGCCCCCTCTCTACCCTAGGATGATCCAGGGCTCCACAGGGTTGGGGGGTAACACCATCACTGACTGGGATCACAGCACATTTAACACCTGGACCAGCAGTTTGGCAAACTTTTGAGTACAATACTGCACTTCAATGTCTCTGTCTTCAATTAAAACCCAGCCCTAGGCAGGCCCAAGATGATGTGAAATTTATAAGGTGGACAAATCCAGGCGCCTTATATGTTAAGATGCAGCCATCATACTTATGACACATTAAAAATAGATCAGTGTGTTTGTGAAACAAAATTGTGTAACGTGCTTACTTTTCTGCAATTTGAAAATTTTTCACAATCACAACAAATTACTAAGCCCAGCCAGAAAATTTTAAATAAATATAGTAAAAAGTCCTTATGCAAATACTTATTCCAACTAAGGCCGTCCTTTTAACGACGCAACCCTATCACATATCAATAACAAGAGGTTAGGTAAATCCTACAGTTCTTTCCCCCACAGTTGTAACAGGGTTAAACACAGTCGCGGAAAAATATTAACGTATACGTATTATGTGTAATGAGCTACATCGTGAATAACACAAGTATGTTAACAATATGTAAAATAATAACCGTGAGAACTATTGTTAATACATACATTGTTAAAAAGTCATAAAGCTGACCTATAGGCTAGTCACGGTAAAGTGAGAACTTTTAAAAACCCTCTCATTTGGAATAATAGTCTTATAAATATATATTAATTTAGTCTTACAACATCCGTGTGTAGTAGGATATACACACTATGTTGAATACTTACATGCCAATATTTGTTTAAAATGGTGGTTAGAGGATAAAAATGGCTGAAAGATAAAAGTAACTAGAGCCTCGCAGCTGAAAACCGTAAACAAAGCAATTGACTGTTAAAATTTAGAAGTCACATGGCAGTGTTTATGTTTACATGTAGCGGAAGAATACGTAATCTGTAACCAAAAGTAGAACTTTAGCAGGGCTTTATAAAAGTGTGAAGTAACAGTGAATGGAGTAGCCTATATATACTGTCTGACAAGCAAATCTAAACATTTTCAGCAGTATAATTTTCTCAAACACAATGAAATTTAGTACATTCGAACAAAATAAACTACCGTACGACACTACATTCCTTTCTGCACTCCTAGGGATCTTGCTTAAGTAAGGCACAACTGCAGGCTGTTCACGGCAAAGTAAGCACTTTTGAAATCAACCTTTGAAAAATGTCACTGTCCCTAACTTGCATATATTTTTACGGGCACACTGATTGGCGTGCGCCCAGTAAAGTTGGTAACAATGGGGGGAAAGTTGTCCCTTGTTTTAACGTTGAACTAAGAGTGTTACATAAACATTTCTGAATACTTCAAATTATTGCTTTATCTTTTTTTTTTTTTTTAATGCATACAAGTGTAACGATAAGCAAATTTGTTGAATATTTACTTTTGTGATATTTTTACAGTTTCACTTGAATGAAACTTATGAATAAAGTGATCAGACTGATGGCAATGTAAATCTGACACATGGCGGAATTATACAATATGTGCATACAAATATATCTTTAGCAGGGCTTTCTAAAGTGCTCAGTTTACTGTGAATAGCCTATACCGGCATTTTTATTAAGGTGGTTTCCAAAATGAATACCTCAACAATCCATAAGTGTCCATGCACAAAAAAAATACTTAATGTGAAACTTGCAAACTATATCATATTTTTTTGTACATATTTAAAACATTCTCAAGCTATTTATATGACAGGACATCTCACCATTGTTTATTTACAAGATTTACAAGAGAAAGAGTGACAAACTCTCTGTTATATAGAGGATTCCTCCAACAATAGTTTACCTACTCCATCGCTAAGCAATGGGGCTAATGTTGTAAAATAGATATTCAATTATATAAATACTTTCCAAAATATGTAACTATTTATTAAAAATACTAGTTTGAGGTCTGGACAATTTTTGAAAAACAAAAAAAATCTATTAACACTATAATAAATTAAAATTAAATATATTTGCACAGGTCAAAATGTTTAAATGAAAATAATTTCTTCCAACATGTCTTGCAAAGTTATAATTACACACAGCGAACATTTCTCTCACGTAGATACTTCTTCAAGTAAGCTTTCAAATAAGTTCACCAAGTTTTTTATGCCCTCCATGTAGTTTGAGTCCACTTCATCTGTAGTTGCAGGGAAGGTGTGTGCAAAGTCTATCATCCGCACCTTCACCCATACCTCTTTCCCACCTGGTCGCTGACTGCCAATCAAATCATCCAGCTCAAACCTATAGTTTTCTTTCATTGACTGCAAGTCCTGCTCATAGTCGTTAATCAGAGAGTGCGTGCGGCAGACTTTCTCGAAGTCAGCATGCCAGCTGCCGCTGCTTACCTGCCGCTCCAGTGTGGGGATGGGGGATGTGGGGCGGGAAAGCCTGCCACCAATGCTGAACTGGCGCTCAACTGCGAAGACAGGGGACGTGGGACGCGAACGCCACCCGCCCAGCTGCCGCTCCTGTGTGGGGGTGCCGGGCTGGGACAGCGTCCCAGAAGATGCGGTCGACACGAAACTCTGGGACCGGCAGAGCCCATTCATCACAGGTTGCTCTGGTGGTGCAGACAAGCGTACGGGGGTGGATGGAATGCTGTAGGTTGCCAACTTGCTGCTGTACGCTCCAGCCCCCAGGTTCAACTTGAGGGAGTGTGCACGGCCAAGTATGGGGCTCATCGGCCTGTCTGGGAAGCCACAATCCTTGCGCAATGTGTGCTTGAGCCTACGAGCATCATACATCAGGAGGAGAGAACTGGAGTAAATGCGGTACTTGTGCTGGGTACGGCACCAACAAAGGATGCTCCACAGCTTGGCTAAGAATTGCAAGACTAAGAGCCTGTTGAGGCCCCCACATTCTGCATTCAGGAACAGCTTCAGAGCTGTAAGGAAAAATAGCATACTACATTCAATACATAGTAAATAAACAAGTAAGTGTTTCAACCAAAGGACAGGCAGAGTTTGCATTTAATACCAGGGTCATTTCCTAAGTCATACCATCACGCAGTAAATAAAAGTGAAACATTATATGCCTTTAAAGAAAAGTGGAATGCACTTAGGAATGCTATCAAGAAAATTTTACCAGGTATAGAAGTGAAGAGATAGAGGGCATTAGATAAAGACAAAAATGGAAAGTATAGTTTTATTATGAAATTTTAGAAGAAAAGTACAGGAAAGTATATACAAACAGCTAACGCGCAATATTCCCCTAGGTCTTCCAGCGCTCTGAAGGCTTGAAGATCATTGGCTGCGTGAGATTGATAAATGTGTAAACCCAGTGCACAATAATTCAAAATGGCAAAGCTTTATCACCCAATGCATATTTTAGCTCTGAATGACATTGATGTGCATTTCTGTCATAGAGAGCTGCAATTTTCACATATGAACATTGTTCAACTTTAGTGATATCCATTTTGAAACATGATTAGGCGAAACTAACGTTTCTATGTGCTGTTACCAGGTTCCTAATGCATGCACACACCCATCTATTGGTGGCATTCAGTACAAATTTTAAGAGATTTTCAAACCTATATATTTCATTGCCTGTGCTGCCACATGTTCACAAGCTGGAACATGGTTGCTATGACTTATAAAATGACCCTCACATTTAAAATTAATTATAGGGTTTCAAAAGGAACCTTCACACTTTTGCAAAACATGTATGTACGTACATAATTCAGTAAAACAATAACCCTCCTACAGGATCCACCATACAGACCCAAATACTGATATACATCAAACTTGTGGTAAACTGAAATAAAATCTTTGGCATAACTTAACCCATTAAAAATAATTTTTAATGCCAATTTTAATACAGAATATAACCATTTGAAGTACTGAAAATCTACAAAATACTTTTAAAATGGTAAATTAAAACAGTTAACTGGCACTGTAATAACAATTTATCATAGTGGGAGAACTAAAAAACCAATGCCTGTCCCAGCACTATAACCTCCCAGATTTCATCTTGAACAGCCAATGAAACACCAAGTTAGAAATAATGATTAGCAAGACTCATAAAAGCAAACTATGTATATGCAGTAGTTGCATTCCACCTGCTGACCCATAAACATGACTTCTACTGTAACGGGAAACTGCGCGTGGAAGATACAAAGCTGAGCTAGTACTTCTCCAGCCATCCCACATACATACCTGGTGCAAAGGATAAGGACGTTTACCAGCCAGCAGCTCTGCTTACCCCATACCTCCAACAAGCCTGTGGTGCTCTTGTGAAGTGCCAAAGTATAGAAGCAGTTGGCAGGGCCTGAAGCCAGACTTCTCACTCTTGTCAGTTGTAGCATCACTGCTTCTACCCACCATGAGCATATGTCATGTTTACCCAACCACTCACTATTTACCCTGGAAACCTCACTGTTCAAAGGTTTGAATCAGTCTAACCAATCCAACCAATCACTGTCATGTCCCTACTAAGAGAGTTTTAGCAATACAAGCTACCACTTTTCATGTACCTTGGTCTGGGTGAATATTCAGTTGTTTCGCCTTTCAAAATAAAAGTCTAGGTCATAGTCAGAAACCAATTACGTAGGTATACACAAGGTAGTATCCAAAAAAATCTTCAGTAATTATGGGAAAAAACACTTTAGCTCAACTTAATGTAGCCTATGGCTCTTCTGGCCAACCTCCACCACATCTAGAGCAATTGGTGTTTGAACCCCTCTTTATGACCCCATTTATAGCCACTGTCTTTCTATAACTATTCGTTTTTGGGGAACAGTAAAAAATGTAGGTGAAAAAAGTCTAAAATTTAAGGGAAATCTAGAGAGAAATTAATTTGTTGCACTTTTTGGATTGCAAATTGCATTTCTTTTGGTGATCACTGTACTGGACTGCATATCTAAAAATAGATTCCAGTCCCCTAGGCTGTTAGTGCTAGCCAATACCTATTGACTCCACCCACCCTCCACCCCTCTGGCAGCCAAATGTTTCCAGGAACAATGCAACTACCATCACGTACGTGTTTGTGTCCTGCCATAGTGATCTTACTAGCTTGCCTTATAGCTTTGCTTGTGTTACTCTCACTTGGATTTCTCTTGGGTTTTGATTACTGTTCGTTGATGGCCTAGTATGCTTAGTTTTTTTTTTGGACATGCCATCAGCCACATGGAAGCCTACAAATTGACTTGCAAATACAACCCTGGAGAACAGCGACTTGTATCATACGTGGTGTGCAATAAGTCTTCCTTCCCCAGTGGCCTCCACATCTTTGCTAATCCATCACACATACTTAACAAAAGCCAAATACGTTATCGCTTCCTCACTTCCAGTCTTTTCCCCCTTCCCCCATCCTCACTGCCCAATTGTACTTCTTTTTACTGGGTTGATCGCTTGAGGTTTAAAATTCTGTGACGAAAAATGTGACATTCTGTGTGTTTATACCATCAATTGAAACCAGTGTTTTGGTAACCTGGGTTTCTGGAAGTAGAGTTTCTGTGTGGTGTAAACGCCATGACAGTGCAGTTTCACCACACCTCAAAAGTTAGGTTCTTAATATTTAACTTTCATGTTTAATATGAAGTTTAGTGTACTGTATAAGCAACAAAGCTTCGGTTTGGTTTGTAAATATGGTGCAAAAAAGTATGCAGTGTCCAATGTTATAATTTTTGTAATTGTTTGGTGACATGGAAGGTTGCAGATACCCTTCTGTGGTATCATTTTATTTGGAAGACATCTGATTACTAATAGAAATTAATATTTTGTTCAAATATCCTTAAATTTTTTGCACGAGGACACCAAACATTGAATTTGTGCTCAAAAAAAAATTAGGCTGAGTTCAATGTTACAGTTTTGAAACTAATTAGTAGGGTCTAGAAATTTTTGCAAACCATGAAATTATGTGAAATACAGAGAAATTACAGTGTTTATTTGCGAAATTCTGTAATAATTCCCATATTTGTGAAACACCAAAAAAATTGCTTATTTAAGTGTATCTAAAACCACAATGCAAGCTTATTTTACCATAAAAACTCTTACAAACAGTAAGTTTTACAATTTTCAATTTGTTATACAGCATTATCTATCATATACTTCACATATGTGCAGATAACAAAACTATTTGTGTGGTGGTCACATTGTTGACTATACAAACAAACAAAATTTTATGTCTTGAGAATGATTCATAAATCAATTGGTAGCACGTCGAAAGATTATCGCTGCAGGTACAATTCAATATATTTACCCGAATCGCTAAGGTGCTCGTTCATGGGCAGAACCACGCCAAACGTATATATTATTTACAAACAAACATCTGTAACCAAAAATGTTGGTGATATGAGGAAGTAAATAATACGTACATATAACAGATTAATTTCTTTTGTCAAGTGTAATATGCCACATGCACAGTGATTTAGTGATAGTGGGGTACATAAAAAATAAAAAGACAACTGCATTGAAAGCAAATTTGTGTAATTTTCATATTGTCAGGAAAACAAAATAAAATGGGTTTCTGCCACTTCTCATTAGGAAAACTTGACAGGTGTACGATTAGAAACTTTGTAGAAACAATATTACTATGTAGGGAGTAATTTTATTTGATCAATAATAAAATAGTTACTAATATTTCGTTGCTAGGTTGTGGATGTGTGTTTGAGTAATAATGAACTGAACAGGATTTAATTAAAATTTGTTTTGTACAAATGAACAAAATGTGTATGTGGGTGATGTAAACATCTTGTAAAACTCAAACACTAGCGAGTGTTCTTGGGCGGTTTTAAATGTGTCAACAAAGTACATGATTGATCGCACAAAAATTACTGTGACTGTGACAATGCGTGTTACATGACAAGTGTGCTATTGTAAGGTAGTCCTTTCATCCTTATTGTTAAATATTTTTTAATGTTTTCCTTTTAAATAGGTATGGGTTAAATGAATGAATAACAAAATCCCATTTAGTTTGATTGAAATCGTTACAGAAACAGCAGATTCGTGTTCTAATAATAATGCATGCATTTTTTGCTATAAAATTTATTTCAGGAAATTATATTTTTTTGACCAAATTATGATATTTTAATGACAAAATCAGTTAATTTGATTTACCGTAAAAATGGGTCTCTACTGATTGGCGACAAAGGAGGTCCCTTCTGTGGTATCATTTTAGTTTGAATATGTCACGACTATTGAGTTATATTTATATTCCATGCTAAAATTATGTTGATTTTACGCTAGAGACAATTGAACGTGACCTCACAATACTTGGTAAATCCTAGTACCACTAGATATCATTAATATTTCGGGACACAAGGGGAGGCTAAGTATATGCCCCTTTGGTATATATTTTTTTCAGAAGACATCTGTATGTTGAAATTAATTTATATTTAATTAAAAAACATTTCATATATGCACTAGAGACGAGTAAACAAGGACTTCAAGCAAAAATTGCAAATTTTTACTTTTAGGGGTTGGGGGTGAGTCAAAACCAGTCCAAAGTTTCCAAAAATATTTATATAGACCTTCTTTCTATAACGACCTAATTTCTGGAGACTGTGAGGGGTCATTTTAGAAAGTTTCTACTAGTAAGATGCTGCTTCTGTCAGCAGGTCAGATACACAGGGAATGTCAATCAGAGCTGTACTTTAGCCAACTCCCAATGCATGCAGAGCTCCTGGAGGTTGAACCGAGTTAGTTGTAGGGATCATGCCTGCTCATAACAGGATTAGGACAAACTCAAGTGGNTCATTTTAGAAAGTTTCTACTAGTAAGATGCTGCTTCTGTCAGCAGGTCAGATACACAGGGAATGTCAATCAGAGCTCCTGGAGGTTGAACCGAGTTAGTTGTAGGGATCATGCCTGCTCATAACAGGACTAGGACAAACTCAAGTGTACAATAGAACACCTATCAGAGCATCTGTTGACCTCCAACCACTCTCTTAACTTTCTCTTATGCCTTCCACTGTGACAATAGAACCCATGATTAGTCTCTAACCTCTCACAGCTGGCATCTCCAATTTCATCCCAGACCCTGGCAAGCATGAATTTTTCAAGCAGACGACTAGCTTCAATCCACCACTGCCCAAGTCTATCTCATCTCTCAGCTCGCCCATTGCTCAAGCTAGCCAGCACATGTCTCTTCCTTGTGATGCAATGATCAAAAGCTACTGTAGAAGTCTTCTTCTGGGACTGTCTTCAGTTCACGTGTTATGTTACTAAATCAAGAGAATGTTATGGAAAATAAAACTGTCCTTTTAGGGTAGAGTTTTATTATTGGGAACAGAAAAGTATCTGCATGTCAAATCAAGTATATAAAAGGGGTGGCGATCACCATGAATTGTTGTTTAGCAAAAAAATGCAAGACAATGTAACTAAGTGGAGGTTAAGGATCAACCCATTCCCATAGTTAGTTAAAGCTTGTGATATCCCCTATCTTTTTTGTTTTTTACCCCTTCATAATTTTTTATTTTAGTTTTGTTATTTACGAGGGTGAAACAAAATTTAACACATATAAAATTAAAAACATACATATTTGCATAATATTAATTCTGTACTAATGAAATGTGCATACATTATACATAATGTTTTATAGTAACTGTTTCCACTGGTGGCTAATAGATGACAACACTTTGACTGTCCAGCAGAAAATCAGTTGTGCGACATGTGCAACAAGTTTTGCCATAATACAATTTACTGGTTGACAGCCTCCCAGAGAACCAACCATGAATAATGTCTATGGATGATTAATATGTTACAAGCTCCTTGACTGAACAACCTAGGACACTTATAAATATGGCCTTCAATGGAATCTCTTAGGAAGCAAATACCCAGTCCAGCCAGGACAGCACCAGTGCAAAAAAAAAAACTGACTTTCTCCACAATTTGATTGGACACAACCACCACCCCATTACCACTACAGCAGCCCTGAGGTCACCTAAAGTTATGGACTTCTAAACCATTGATAATGAAGAAGATGTGCAGCAGAGTAACCACATGCCTTCCAACAGTCCGCGACCAAGCAGTGACTGAATTTGAGTCTGCCTCTAATACAGCCTGTTTCATGAACGAGTGCACTTTTTGACAGTCCTGAAAGTAGTTCTATGTAAAAGTTGGCCCAGCCAGAAAAACATCATGGCCACGCATCCGCATGGAAAATGTGTTTGTCCAATTGTGTGTGTGTGCACGTGTGGATGTGCGTGCCACGTGCACACTACCAAGCAAAACAGTAATATGAATGATCAAAAATTAACAATAAATTTATTGAAAGTACCAGACAGTATCTTTTGTCTGGTACTTTCAATAAATTAAAAGAGAAATGAATTGTATTGTGGCAAGACTAGTAACATTTATCTCCCCATCAGAATGATAAGTGGAAATGTCCAGGCAGCATACCATCTTTCGCTGTATCCTTGTCAAGCTTCTTGCCGTAATCCTTCCCCAGTCGCAGGACTTTCCCTGTTGTTGCTCGGTACACTTGGAAGCCAGGTATGCAGAAGGCAAAATGCTTCTTACACTCTGCATACTTCACCTGGAAGGAGTTTACATACAAGGGCTACATAAATGCAGGCACTTAAATATATTAAAAACCAACATTAATACAAGACACTACATACAGAATATCTACTGTTAACAATGCACACAGACAAGTATCCAAGATAAGTTTTTTTATAAACATTTCTTAAATTTAATGGAATTTAAAGAAAACTCTTTGTGCATGTGTAATGCACGTCTGTTGTACAGCAACTCTAAAAGGTAAAAGTTTTAAGCCTGGAAAGTTAAATAACCGACAAGCACAGCCAATACATCCGACAGCCCTCGATATCCCAGGATTTCTCAGATAGTATAGATATAAAAGGGGAAGCGGGATGGAGAGGTAACTCAAGAGTAAACTGGAAAATTAATTCCCATTAGTCTAGTCTTAAAGTAAAACAAGAAGTTACTGATTTAACTAATGAGCCTATTTTCCTCTACATGGATGCAAATAATTTTTATGACGTTTTCAAAAAGTTAGATGGTACGTGGGTATTGGCGTCTCATTAATAGCGATATCATTAGAGCTGCAACCGGAAACAAATACAATACTAGTGAGACAATTAAAATACGCGCGTGGTTTACCTGGGACTCTAACACAGAATACCTCATACCGTAAGCTGGCATGCTGCCAAATACATTACAGAGGTAGGTTTCCGAGCATCAACTTCAGAAGTAATTAGTCTAAAGTTTTGGTAGACTGGGTTTAGCAACTTCAAATATCTACAGGAACATCATTTTGAAAATAACATATGTGAATTACTTAAATCATGCAGGTTTACATGGTCTACAGTATAATAGCAATACCTGTGTGAAGAATTTGGTGGAAATAGGTTGACGGGTTCAGATTTAGCAAAAAAAGCTTTAGTTTCTCATCTGGCACTATCATACAAGAAGGCCTAAAAACAGGCCCTGCATAGGCATCTCTGATGTGTGTGATAGATAATGTCAACATTAATATTTGGTTGAAATCTGTCAAATTATTTCATAAATATGATTAAATTACCTAAATAATTTATATTGCACCATTTTGAAAAAAAAAAAAAAAAAACTTACCCACTTAAATTATATAAGTTTACATAGTTCACTCCTACTACTAGTGTGAAAAATTTGGTGGGAATTTGATGATTGATTCCCAAGATAGGGCATAAATGATGCATTTTATCACCTGCTGCTATCTTACAAATAGTTGGCAAAAGATGATCATAATAAGCATATTTGATGCTTCTAATGGCTACTCTCAGCATACTAAGTTTAACTGAAGGCAGTTAAATGGTTTAATAGATATGACAAAATTATATAAATGATTTATATTACTGCCATACTGTAAATAAAGGCAAGAGACACTTTAAATATGGCCAACTGTAGCACTACTTATGTGCAAAGTTGGGTGGGAATTGGTTGGTTGGTTCTGGACAAACTACATAAAAGCTCCAGTTTCTCTTGTGGTGCTATTTTTATCACCTTATTGGCACATTCTATGTTTGCCATAGAGACTGCTACATATCAAAGTTGGTTAAAATTGTTTGGGACATTGATTACTAACCTAAAATATTTACATGGCTGTTATTTTGAAAATACATGACTACCTCCCTAACTCGTACAAATTTAGATGTACTACAAAAATATAACTTGTATCCTCAATTTGGCGGCTTTCGGTTAATTATTTCCCTAAGGTAGGTCACAAAAGCTTAATATTTCATGTAGTGCTATCTTCCAAAATGGCTGACAAATAAGTTTATATATTAGCTTACGTTATACTTGCACAGATATTGCCAGCATACGAAGTGAAGTTAGAACTGGTTACATGGTTTCATAGATATAGCATAGTATATAGTCTTTAATGTTTATGCAACAGTCATTTTGAAAGCCACAGTCTGACCGCACTGTAGTATTACTTCAGTGTTATACTGTAGATTCTCTAACCATCGTTTCTCAGGGGACTGACAAAAAATTTCAATACACGTCGACTTTCAATGAATGAGGTGTTGAAATGCAGATAAATCAAAATAGGACCACAGAACATGTTCCATGAATGCGAGATTTCAATCCATCAACATTCAATACATAGAGGTGCCACTGTATTTAGTGCGAATCTGTTAATTGTTTTCCCAGATATGGCATTAAATATTTATTTACGTGGTGCTATTTTACAAAATTGGCAAATGATGCTATGTTTTGACATATTTGGTTCTTGTAAAAGATACTTTTAGCATTACAATTTTGGTAGAAATTGGTCAAACAGTATTTTAGATATTGCAAATGAACCTAATATATATACACACACCATTTTTAAAATAAGAGTTATCTATTTAAATTGCTTATACGAACATAGCCTACAATAGTCTTACTTACATTTCAAATATGGTGGGAATCTGTTGTGTAGTTACGGAAATAGCATGCTATGCTAAAATGTTTATATGGGCGCTATTTTGAAAATAAGCGCAGGGCCCTCTTAAAACATAGCCTATCAGTTTATATGGCCTACTACAGTATTACTTGTTTGTAAAATTTTGGGGGGAATTGGTCGATTGTTTCCCGAGAGACAAAACTTTCCTTATTCATGTAGCACCATCTTGCAAAATGGTGACCAATAACATTATTTGTTTCTTAATTCAATGCTTATATATCAATATTTCGAATTTGGTTTAAATCTGACAATTGGTTCCAAAATATAACATAATGGTCTAAATTTTAAAATTGCAGCCATTTTGAAAATAAGTACTTAGCATGATTGACAACNTCCAAAATATAACATAATGGTCTAAATTTTAAAATTGCAGCCATTTTGAAAATAAGTACTTAGCATGATTGACAACAATAAAAGTCTGATGTACTTACTAAATACTATATGTAGACCTAGATTGGTTAAATTTGGTTGGTTTTTAAGTTATTTGGGGGAGNTTCCAAAATATAACATAATGGTCTAAATTTTAAAATTGCAGCCATTTTGAAAATAAGTACTTAGCATGATTGACAACTCTAAAAGTCTGATGTACTTACTAAATACTATATGTAGACCTAGATTGGTTAAATTTGGTTGGTTTTTAAGTTATTTGGGGGAGGGGGGGGACACACATTCCAGACAGACAACCGGGTGATTGCATAAGCCTAACTTTCCTTCAGAAAGCAGGTTAAAAATGTAAACAAATTACTCTGCCTCAAACTAAGCTTAATTTATTTGGTAAAAAAAAAGAAGTGTGTGCAACCAATGAATCTAAATGATATAAGCTGTTGACAAATTCAAATTTAAACCACAGCTATGCAAAAATTAGAGGCTATCTTTCTTACAACGCTTGAGAAATGCCAGCCATCTCCTTGCACTGTCAAAAAGCAACTACCACAACCAAAAACCAAACTCAATCTAATAGAGTATTTCAGGTATCGCATTAAAAGTGAAATTACGTAAGTGCTCAGTTTCCAGAAGGATCAAGACTTTTGTGGAGTGTAGAGATGAGTTGAGAGATTTTGGCAGCTCTTAACAATGAGAGGTGAGAATGGAGCAGTGCGGGAATGCAAGGGCGGGGGAAATGCGAGATCCCAGAGAAAACCCACTGACCAGCGGCATCATCCGGCACAATTCCCACGTGCGAAAATCCGGGAGTGACCCGACCGGGGATTGAACCCGGTTCGCCTTGGGAGGCAGGTTGTGGAGTGCAGAGAAAATTATAAACCATTTTATGTAATTGAGGTAATTCCCATTGAAAAAACATCATCTACCTACCTTGATCAGCATTACAATCTAACATACATTACTGACCATTTAAGTCTTCAGTGCTAAATGAAAAAGTAATAATCCATAATATTACTTCAACAGCTGTTTACGAAAATGCTATTTATTCCTAGTGTAGTGTCTTAAATGGAATTGCATCAATGGAATTTTTATAAGTGTGTTCTATATATTCTTTCACACATTCATTTTTACCATAATTTGTATTACAGTTTGTTTTTGGTTCTTTATTAATATTATGACACTAAGCCAAGAAGGACCAATAATTTTAATTTATTCAAAAGGCCAAACTAAGTATGTAAAACAATTTTCTAACACAAAAAGTTATCTAAGTTCCCTTCTGTATGGCAGCTTTTGCATGTTTACTACCTAGTAAGTGCGATCATAATTAAATTCTGTACCACTCTAAATGTTATTTCTGAACTACTTAAAAATGTTATTACGGAAATTTTCTATTCTGTTAGCACCTGTGCACCATACTCTAAATAAATTAACATTATTCTAGTTGTATTTGATTAAAGAACAAAATTAACTTAGCAATTAATTAAAATCTCTTGCCAGAAAGTCTAAATTCATGAAGAGTTGTAGGCTCCAATACAAAACTTGCTTGGCAAAGGAAAAAAAATTCCTTTTAATTTTTTATGATATTAAGGATATTTAGACATTTTACACATAGCACATAAATCAACAAGTATGTAAACCTCAACGATAAGAGGGAAAATCAATGCTAAAAAAATGAGCAAATAACATTAGAACAAAACAAAAAAGTTACACATTCCAACCATTTTGATTTGTCTGTATGTCTGCGTGCCTGCGCACCTGCACGTCTAAGTCTGTATATCTGTGTCTCTTTCCCTCTCCCTCCCTTTCATTTGGGTACTTGAGTGCTCCAGTGCAGTGAAACACGATCTGTGCATGCGCTAATGCAAGGTTTTTTTAATACTGCCCTTACTCTATCTTATCTTTATTTTTCCTGACAAAGTAAATAATCAGTGCCACAAAACATGTCTTTTTAACATTTTGATGTGAGAAATACAATGATTCAATACTCAAGTACGTAAAAACAAAAATGTACATTTGCCATATACTGCAACTTCTGTAAATCGTCCTGTATTTCATGGTTATGACAATAGTTATGTGCCACTATTCACCCAAAGCAATAAATTTTATACTATCATGAGAACTTTAACATGCTAAGTATCGCCACAATTTAAAGCAGTTTGTGTATTTTAAATAAAATATACATTAGGTAATAGTTAAATAGGCTGGATTATTGACATTACATGTCTGAACATGTACTGAACTTTGAGTACAAATTAAAATGAAAAAGTTTGCTTTTATTGTATACCTTTTTATTACACAAGGGGGGAGGAAGGGAATCAACAAAAAATAATGCAATATCTGTCCGAATGCATTAAGTCAGCAAATGCACATTACTGAAACATTGAAGTTTCTTCCAGTGTGGTGCTACAAATGTAGCATACTAACATGTGTGTGTTTAGTTCCCTAGTGTAGTTCTGTAAATAAGAAAAGTGCACTCACTATATATTGACATGTGGCGTGTACATGGGATAGGCATTGCGCTGTTTCCACACCCTGCTATAGTTATACAGGGCAGGCAGCCAGCCAGCCAGGGCAGGCAGCTGACAACGAAACTTCCGGGGAAACACCCTTGGGACAGTCCCGACGCGTAAGGACACGCGGGGAAGAACCGAAGCCAAATGAAAGAGGGTATGTCCCGAGAAATAGCTGATAGGTAAGCCGTCGGCGAAGGAAGCTGGGGAGCCCCAGACGAGAATTAGTGCACACCCAGCTCGGTAGGAATCCCCGCCACAGTAACTTCACCCTCCCTCCACCCTAGTTGGAGCACACAAGCAGCTGACGAGACACAAAATCCTGCACAAAAACGTGCGAGTTAAACAGGGGATTTCGCGATTTCTCTCGCTAGAATCTGCTGACAGATAACTTTAATATAGCGGGACACTAGTTAAATTCAGGAGCAAACGAGGCAGGAGGGCAGTTGTTCAGGGGCAGTCGATCAGCGTCAGTTGAATCCGCGCCGTCGAGAGATGCTACCAGCGTCAGTGAGAATCAGTCAGGCAGACATATCGCACGCAGACAGGCGGCAGTCAGGTGAGTCAGTCGAAGGCCGGGTTCGGATCCCGGCCGAGTCAATTGTCACCAGCCGAGATGGGAGTTGTTCGGCGGCACAGCCGCGAGACGAGTTAGGTGTTCCGCCGAGATGGGAGGCGAAGGAGACACGGGAGTAGGCAGTCGTGTGACGGGAACAGTGCCGAGAACTTATGAGTAAATTCCCGGAAACGAGTGGCGCCCCATACCGAGAGGCGCCATTCCCCAAGAAGATTTAGTCGTGCGCCGGATGGCGACGAGGCAAGCAGTCAGTCAGTCAGTCAGTCAGTCAATTGTGACGTCACCGGGGAGAGAACCCAGGAACAGCCGAAACGTCCTGTGTAAATTTCCGAGACAAACCAAGTACAAGTGCCAAAAACTTATGAGTTCATTTCCGAAAACGTAGTGGCAGTTTCCAAGGCGGAGAAGTCGGGAGCGCGAGACGAGTCGTGGCAGACGTTGACGTAGGAGAGGGGACACGAGATCTCCGACGAGGAACGCCAGCCGAGATCAAAGAGAAATCACAAGTCCCGGAAAACCAATCCCGGACTTCCGAGAAGGGAAGCCGAGCTGACCCAGCTACTTCAACCAAAGGCGAAGACGAGTGGTGAGCTTCAGCCGCGAAGCGCCACATCGAGTGAGAGGAAGTAGTCCAACGGGACGTGGTAGGGAGTCGGTCAAAGCCGAAAGAAGAAGCCAGCTGAGTACAGCAGGCAGCCCTTCAGGCCTACGACTTGTAGGGGGGCTCAGTCTCGCCAGTGTGTGTAAATACCTATGTTACCTTCAGACAAATAAAATATTTGTGTGTTAAACGGAGAATACAAGTATTTGTTTACCCCTAACCCAACAACCACAGGTACCCTTAGTCTGCACCAAAGTAAATTAACTAAGTACCCTACTAGCCATCACTCTGTATACCTCAGGTGGCCTAGTAGCGACAAGTTAATATAGTAGTAACATTTTTGTTTTTCCTCCAACAACATTAGCAGTCACATAAGTTGTATTGATCTTGTCAGTCTGTGTAGCATTTGGCGTTTAGTAAAATTTTATGTGTGAAAATTTTTTGCTTTATTTTTTTTTAAGTTTGACTAAAAATTGAAATTGGAACTGACTGGACTGATTGTTGACAACCTGCTTATGCTAATTTATTGTATTAAAATTTAACTTATTTTATTTAGAATTTTGGATTGTTCCTTTGTGCTTTGATTTATTAATGACATGTTCATTTTTTTTATTACAACTGTGGACTGCCTTTATACTTCTGCAGGAGTTAGAAATTGGAAAGTGAAAAATAGGAAAGAGATAAAAGAAGACGCAGAGAGGTGGTACAATCTCTCTTTGACTATCTGTGATATTTAAGAACAGGGAAGCGATTGTAAGTGCAGCGAAGAGGGAAGGTTACAATGTGAAGACCAGGCGCCTGACGTGGTCAAAAAAACCTGCTCAGGAGAGGATGGTCTTCAACTGATTTGCCTTGTATGAAGCCCCCATGGCGTGCCAATTAGCAAACTTATGATACAGCAGAAGCGAATCTCTTTGCCTTGAAGATGCCTGTGCATTTAGACATTTGAAAGAGGAAAAAAAAGCACTGTGCTTGTAGAACTTGCTGCCTTTTCCTTTTCACATCTCCACATGAATATATTTAATATAGTGCTGTCAAAACTGGATCAGCTTGAAGCATATGTCACAAAATGCTGAGCGGCATTTTCAGTCCACATGGAAGTGCTCATCTTATGTTAACCTTGACATAACTTCCTTAGAGACCAGCTGTTACATCTGTCACATATGTAGACTTACTAACTTACTACATTTATTTCTTGACATTGTTATACATACATGTGATTTACTTCATACAACTGCAAAATTATATGAATGTGAGCCAATGATAATTTAAAGACAACATGTCTACACATGCAATAATAACGATTAGTTCCCATTTTAAGAGAAATATAAACATCTAAAAGTCGGACTTCAGGCTGGCTCTAAATGTACTCGTAGCAGGCACATACATGCTACTCTTTCTTTGCGACAAGGCAATATTGTATATTGTATATCCTTACGTACACATGTGCATTTTACTCTGACTACTTCAGGCTTGAAATAAATTCACATTTTATTAAAAAAGCCTCCAATTTTCCTGCAAAAACCTTTTCAAATGAACTTTAAACTCACATGAAGTTATGTTGTGCTAATTTATACTTTTTTTTTTGGTGTTAAGAGGAAGTTCAGTAAACCCTTACAGGCTATTGTTTTATTTGGAAAATGTCTGCCTATTGAATGACCTCAACATTTCACAACAAAAAAGGAAACTTTTTATTTTTCATATAAACTATTAAGCATAGACTTCACACGAAATCCACTTTGGGAAACAATTATTGGTTTTCTTAGAAAATCAAAATTTGTCTGTTTTGATTTTACAAAGGTATTTTATGATGTCATTCCCATGAACAGTGGCACTTTGTAAAATGGAGGACCGTCTATAGTTACATGTTTTGACAGATATAATTAACACCAATACTACTGTGACACTTATTTGAAATAATTAATTCAGTTCCTCTTCAGCACATTTCTTGCATTCATTACCCATCCAAATTAAAGAACAAAAATGTTTCCCACTATAACTTTTCAGCACCTCAAGTACGAAAATATTTTTATACAGGATGTATCTAAACTATTGAAACAAACTTAGGGTGGTGATTCTGGGATCAAAACAAGCAAAAATGTTCTTATAAACATATGTCCTCCAATGCGTTGTTATTGTGTTACAGGATATACCATTGACCACATCACAGGTGATGCTTGAAGTGTCCACTATGGGCAGCAATGTCTGTTACTCAATTTACTCGCTACACTCGCAGAACTGTACTGTACACGTTCATGCTGATAATGTGAATATACACAAGTGCAATCTGCGTACTGGAAACTAATTTCGCCCCGACATACAATTTCAAAAACTACGTAAACTCTTGTGTCGTAATGCATTCGTGGGATAGTAACATTCATCTCCAAACCAAACATAGCAGCACAGTAAGTGGCGGTAGCGATACATGAACATATGTTCACAAGACTATGTTTGATTGTTTTGATCCCAGGAATCACCACCCTAAGTTTGCTTCAATAGTTTAGACACAACCTGTATAATAAACTGTGAAGAGTTCAAGCATATTTAATGGCATCCAAAATTCCAATGCACATTCACCATTGCTCATGTGATACGTCTTGAGTTGCTTAAAAAAAAACACTGCCAAGGCACATGAATCCCAAAATGTAATTAACATACTTGCAGTTCATAACATTAATTAAGTTCCACAAAAAATTGATGCGTACATAGCAAGATTTTTACTGGCATTCACTTCCCATTACAATCAACAAAATTGAAATTTATACTACAACTGTAACACAAACACCCCATCAATAAATGTGACGCACAATACACAACATTGTGAATAACACCACTAATTAAGGGTGGCAATCTAATAATCTTCAGCTGTACAATAAGATACTAATACATAAACCAAAGAAGTAGCTTTTTCAATTACGAAACAATGCTAATACAGTATACGATTTTCCCTAATACCACAACAGAAAAATTCCTTTTTTTAGCCTACTTTTCCAAGGAAAGGAAAAGCATATGAGATCACTTTCCTGCCTGTATGTGTGTCTATGCACGTGTGTGTCCCCCCAAACTTGGTACATATATAGTACTTAGTAAGGACACCAGACTTTTATAGTTTTCGACCACGCTAGGCATTTAATTTCAAAATGGTGGCCTTTTTTATATTTAGGGTGATATGTCATATCTCGGGAACCATTCAACCAATTTAAAGATCGCACCAAATGAAAAAATAAAGATGTATGTAACACTATGACAGGGAAGGTAAACGTAAATGATTGAACTTGATAAGGCACTTAATTTGAAAATGGTGGCAATACAAATATTTTAGGTATATTTGGTATATCTACTATACCAATTTCAACCAAATTTTGTATGCTGAAAGTATATGCATAATATGTGCTAACATATAGCTACTTTTGTTAGCCATTTTGTAAGATAGTGCCACATGAATAAAGGTTTTTACGTCACATATCAGGAAACAATCAATCCATTCTTAGCTAATTTGGTGGAGAAGTTGTACTGTAAAGAGTGGAAAGATTTGGGCGACTCTTAACAGCAAGGTCTTGAGAGCCTATGAGGGTGATTGAGGTGAGTGTGGAGCAGCGCCGGAATGAAAGGGCGGAGAAAATTGGAGATCCCCGAGAAAACCCGCCGACATGCGAAAATCCGACTGTGACCCAGTTGGGGATTGAACCCTACTTTTTTGTCCTCCATTTATGAAGATCGTCACATGAAAAATATGAATGTTTTAAGCCATATCTCAGGGGCCAATCAACCAAATTTCACCAAATTTGTCACACAAGTAGCGCTATGGCAGGCCATTTAAACAAGTGGCTCAGTCAATTATTTTCAAAATTTTAGGTTAGTAAATCCTGTCATTAAAAATATTAAACTGATTAAATTCGAAGTTGATGCTCAAATCCGACCTTCGTAGTGCAGTTGATTGCACACCAACTTATGGTAGGAGGTTTTCTGGGTTAGAGTCCCATGTAAGTCACATGTGTATTTGTAATTGTCTCACTACTGTTGCATATGTTTCTGGTTTCAGCTCTAGTAATATTGTTTTCAACGAGAAAAGTGCTCCATTATCACAGAATATAACATGAGACATGCAGCCTTACATGCAGCATATACTATGAACACACCTTCTCATTTTCAATCTTCTCTGGTGATGCTTCAGGGTCCCACGTCTGTCTGCCAATTTTGATGTCCATGATGCATGGTTCCACAAATCCACTGGTCACATCTTCCATC
Source organism: Clitarchus hookeri (assembly GCA_002778355.1). Classification (NCBI taxonomy): domain Eukaryota; kingdom Metazoa; phylum Arthropoda; class Insecta; order Phasmatodea; family Phasmatidae; genus Clitarchus; species Clitarchus hookeri. The sequence goes on along the minus strand of NQII01001531.1, from coordinate 44,784 downwards.
ATTATGCATTTAACATCTGCACAACACATGGTGTATTACACACAGCTCTGGAGGGGCAGCTATAATCAATGCAGGCAATACATGGTGTATTACACACAGCTCTGGAGGGGCAAGATTTTGTTATGAACTCTTCAGTGCACAATTTTTGACAGTAAAAATTATTTAAAGAATTATGAAGGGCTTCAAATTTTAACCAGATGAAGTAACGTTTTTTACAACTCATGATTTTATGATCTACTGTACTTTAAACCTATTTAATTTGGGCCAGGTAAAGTTCATAAATTTTTCTTTTTATGCTTGCCTGCATTTTGCAACTTTCTTCCCTGATCCTTTGAGAAATGTACTAAAAAGAGTTCCACCAAAAATTACTTGCGCATCCACACATACATGTAACAAACTTTAGTCCACCTACTGGATGTTGTTCAATTAAGTTTAAAAAGACAGTGTATGAAATAAATAGGCAAGAAATTCTGTGCAAAGAGTACAGAATATGTTAATATTTTTACATGCCTCTCAGTGTGACATTTGTTCTAATCAGTCTTACATGATGATGTGTTAACTGCATACGCATATGGGGTTGACCACCCACAGTGCAGCGAGCATAGTGCAGCCTTACCCTTGTTGTCGACATTGATAACTGTGGAGCCCAGGAACTGCGGTGTGAACTTCCTCAGCTCTACACAGGCTGGTTCGTTGGAACTCTGCAGTTCTGTGTAGAATCTGATCTCACGCTCCCCGTGATCTGGCTTCTGGATTGGCTTGAGCACGTAGCCGTCGCTGTGCTTCAACAGACCTGCCAGGCAACTATAGTTTGTTAAGCTCTATTTCCCAACTACATGCTATGCAAGAATTGAATACTGGCTAGTTCCCTCAACAGCTTTTAATGATAAAAACTTAATTTATACTTTTTTTAAGCAGTAAGACCTTTATTTATGAGCAACTTCAGCGATAGGTTAAATGGCTCAAAAATTACACCACAAGTATTTTTTAAAAAAAGTATTAAATTATTATTTACAATTTTGTATATGATCAAGCATTTTGGGACACTTTTCTCAGGTAATATTCCAATTTTTTTAAATAATCTAAACTAAATGTGCTACAGTCATAGAAACGGTAATTTGTTTTATATGCTTGATAAAGAAACTATTACACATTTGTGTAATTTGTACCCATTGTGATGATAATAAACTGACAGTGTGCCTGTAACTGTATGTTGATTGCTACTTAACATTTACAAATGAACAATGGTGTTTCAAATTACAATACAAATATAAATCTAAGGTTGATAAATAAAAATAATTCTGACCTATTTACAAAAATAAAGTTTATTTCATCAAAACATATTAAGTTAACCACTGATGCAAGAAAATGTTTTTGAAAGAACACATTCTTATTGTCGGGAGGTATTATTTGCATTTTCTAAAAAACCAGTTAGGTTAACATATTATCACTATACATACGGAACATCCCAGCACTTTTCACACATTGTACTAGGGTAATCAGTTCTGCAGATACATCTCAGTAGTGCACATCCCCATAGAAACAGGTAAGAGGCCTCGTTGGCCATATTCACCAAGGTAATTACACTTATATATGGCAAGGTGGTATAGGCAATTCACAGTAAAGTGAGTACTTTCGAAAGCCCTCACATTTGGAATAATAGTCAATAAATGTAATTTATTTTTGCCTTAGACATTAACTTCCAAGTGTGGTGGAATATACACACACTGTTAATTAGTTACATGTCAACATTTATTTAAAAAAAGGTGGCTGAAGTGAAAAAGTAACTAGGGTCTCAAAAGTGCTCACTTTACCGTAAACAGCCTATAGTACAGGTGATTGCAGCATTCTACCTTCTGCGCGACTTGAATTATGAGAACAGAGTCTGTACCCAAGTGGTTCACAGCCCACGTAATGCTTCTGCTCCAAAAAATTGTACAAATTCCCTTACTTCATACTTTTTGCCTATGCGGAGGTATTTCATTGGTTTGTTGTTGATCTAATGGTAGTGAAATGGCACTTTGACAGAATGTTAATGTTGATGGCACACATTCCACATGCAGAGCCACTCTGTTTGGTAAACACACATTCGCTGCCACTTCATTAGCAAGTTCTGGACAGTAAACACACATGGTATCACCTGGAGAAAACAACTTTTCTGTAACATGACTTCTTGGCACGATGACAGACACACTGTATTGGTATGTATGCCTAACAAACCATATGTAAAAAGCAGTAGTAACTGCCCACAAATAATACATAAATTGCTTAATTAATTTCTGAAACATTTATAATTTTATTTACACATATTACTACATGCAATACATCTTGTTAGAGCAGCTGTAATTACATGGCTGTGAATTTTCCTTTAGAAAATAAACTTTATTACAATGTCTCCCACTGGTGAATGTGGAACAAAAGACCTACATACCATCATGCACAGAACCCAATTGTTATACAATTTAGTCAAAAATGTATGTACATGTCTTTGTCTTCTTTTTAGCTCCAAGAACACAGGCCTAATCTGGCATGATTCATTTAACTAGTGTCTCAAATGAGATTGCTAACGACTTATAACCATAATGAGATTGCTAACGACTTATAACCATAATGAGATTGCTAACGACTTATAACCATAATGAGATTGCTAACGACTTATAACCATAATGAGATTGCTAACGACTTATAACCATAATGAGATTGCTAACGACTTATAACCATAATGAGATTGCTAACGACTTATAACCATAATGAGATTGCTAACGACTTATAACCATAATGAGATTGCTAACGACTTATAACCATAATGAGATTGCTAACGACTTATAACCATAATGAGATTGCTAACGACTTATAACCATAATGAGATTGCTAACGACTTATAACCATAATGAGATTGCTAACGACTTATAACCATAATGAGATTGCTAACGACTTATAACCATAATGAGATTGCTAACGACTTATAACCATAATGAGATTGCTAACGACTTATAACCATAATTCACAGCTATGTTTCTGTTGTCTNAAGAACACAGGCCTAATCTGGCATGATTCATTTAACTAGTGTCTCAAATGAGATTGCTAACGACTTATAACCATAATTCACAGCTATGTCTCTGTTGTCCNCCATAATTCACAGCTATGTTTCTGTTGTCTTATAACCTCTGTTTTGGATCTCCTTATTTAAAAGCCATAAATATTACACCTTTTGTGATTTTCTTCGAGATACAATGAGTAGTTTCCGAGAAAATCAGACCAATATTTTTTGCCACCTTAAAGATTGTTTGTAAAAGCAGTCTGTTTTACACTTGTGTTTTATACATAGGAGCCAGGAAAACAAATGCCCATCCAATACTGTAAAGAACCATGTCTGAGTGTAAAAATATACAAACACTGACATATATCTTAACACAGACATGGATATCTTAAGCTTTTTTAGTAGACATAAGTCAATGAAAACCATACTTCCTCAAGAACACACCACAATAATTTCAACATGATGAATATTTGACTAACAAAGTATTGGAAAGCATCCCAAATATACTCAACACTCATGTCAGGCAAAATAAGAGATATGACCCCAAAATCAGACTATACTCCAGTTATAATTTGGTGGGACATGCAATATGATACCATCTCCTCTTGGAAGAGGCCAAACCCATCAGGATGAATGTACAACTGAATGGTATAGCATGTACAAANGTCAATGAAAACCATACTTCCTCAAGAACACACCACAATAATTTCAACATGATGAATATTTGACTAACAAAGTATTCGAAAGCATCCCAAATATACTCAACACTCATGTCAGGCAAAATAAGAGATATGACCCCAAAATCAGACTATACTCCAGTTATAATTTGGTGGGACATGCAAGATGATACCATCTCCTCTTGGAAGAGGCCAAACCCATCAGGATGAATGTACAACTGAATGGTATAGCATGTACAAANGATGATACCATCTCCTCTTGGAAGAGGCCAAACCCATCAGGATGAATGTACAACTGAATGGTATAGCATGTACAAAAGGATGTATACACAATGTTCACCAGTCACAGATGTTCGTAGATGTACGAGAGATGTTACTGCATTCCAGATGAACATACCCCAGGCCCATACTGTCATCAACTACTACCGACCGGAACAATATTAGATCCATGGATTCACTTGGTATTCTCTACATGAAGAATCTTCCTTCTGCCCAAATCATTTCCAAATGCAACTCTTCTGACTAGGATGCATACTGTCAGTCATGTGTCCAGTGGCCATATTCTTAGTCCAGTAGAGGTGCACAGCTCGCCATCATGAGGTTAGCAAAGGTACTTAATTTTGGACGACTCCTCCTAAAGCCCATATCATGCAGAATATTTTGCATGATTTCCACACATTCGTCAAGGCTCCAGCACTATAGGTATTCTAATGAAGATTGCTGCAGTGTTGCCTGCGTCTATCAAAATGTGTCTTGATGGCCTATATCAGTCATGTTCAGTCTTTTGAAGGTCATGTTACAGTTGTGTTATCAATTTTTACAGGAGTTCTTACAGTCTTGGTACACCACTGAAATGGTTCAATATGAAAATCTAAATTCTGCCTGTATCACTGAAATGCTATATGACCCATCTACCGAAATGCAATTAACCATCTCCCAAAATTCTAATACACTATTAATGCTGTGTATTTTCAAAGAGACTCTTCTATCTCAGTATTTCTGGCACATCAATGGTGATTTCCCGTTGTAATTCTGCACAATTCTTTACTTAGCAAGCAAGATTTAGAATTTTCTCATGCATACAAAACATAAATTACATAAATCTCTCTCAGTGGAATTAAGGCCAACCGACCACATCTATTGTTTCAATGAATCTTATAATCTGGGGGCCAGATACTTCTAAAACATACGCATTCCCTTTGCCAAATTTTTTATTAACTTTCAAACCCTTAAGGAAAAGTGTCTAAAACTCTTAATTTTTGTAAATAACCAGTAAAATTAGTAGGGTATAGAAATTTCACAAAGAAAACCAATTCATATATCAGCACTGTAGTGTTTACTTACTAATTCACATAAAGAAGCTTTATATTCAAACAGAAATTTTATACAGTACATGTCTAATAATCATTTAGATTTAATAATACTCTGATGGATATGCAAAAAGTACAACATGAATTATTGAAAAATGTTTGTGTTTAAAAATACACTTTTCAGTTTTGTCCATTTTAGTACATCAAATGACTATTTATCAAGACTGCACCTGACTAAATGAGCTTACCACATCTATGATACCACAGGTATTACTGCAGATACATAAAATTTCTATAGTTCAATTTGGAATACAAAGCATTTCAAGTGTGGCTGCTTCAAGGTTATGAACTGTATTTTAAAATATGTAATTATTACTAATGAAATACAGTCATACGCATGACCATGGGGTGGCCGAGGTACGCACCAGACCACCCATTAAGAAAATGTTACAAATATACTAATAATCTCTCCTGTATCTTACAACCCCAGAAAGAACAAGACTAATGCATGCTGTATTATTTTTTTTTTATTTGTTAGTTTCATTTTAGGTACTAAAGGCAGATAGGCTCCAACATCCTTGAAGGTAGCACTGCAGACACTATGCTACCCTTGACCACATTGACCCTCTGTCCTTGAAATGGGACCGCCTATTAACAGAACACTGGCTAAATCTCACCACACCCATGACAATAATCTTGCAGACTAAAAAAAATTATTATCTTCTCTCATTTTTACATAAAATGTATTAGTGAACTTTAACTGTAGTAATTAACATTAAATAGTTTAAAAAAATTACAACGAAATCAAATCACCTTATTAATGATGGTCAGTTAGGCTAAATAATGTACGTGCACAACAGACACTAAGGTCATTAACTAAATTATTACAAGCTACTACACGACTATTCAGCTCCTGGTGGAATCACACCAGACCATACCTATGGCAGAGTTGGGAGTCCCGAAGGCGTGTCCGGCAACCTGGTTGCCCAGAGGGGTGATCTCAGGGGGCAGTGCAACCTCTGCCGGGCTGCTGGGCCTAAACACCTTGGACTTTATGCCGTTCATCTTCAGGAACCTCTCGCTGGCTTTCTTCCTCACAAAGATAGGGCTGCCACTCATCGTGAGCTGTAGGCAGAGCAACTCGTCAACCTATACACTTTCCACTCTAAAGTGAGCACTTTTGAAATAAACAATAGAAAAAACAAACACTGCCTATAACTACATATATGCTCATTACACACTGGCGTACAAGCTCCCAGTTAAGTTGGCAGCAAATCAATAAAAATAGTTTTAACAATTGGTGTATGATGTATTGCAAGTGTAATGTTAAAATTTATAGCCAATGAAGTTAGTATTTCTTGTTTTATACTCATTNTGGTGTATGATGTATTGCAAGTGTAATGTTAAAATTTATAGCCAATGAAGTTAGTATTTCTTGTTTTATACTCATTAGGGTATGAATTTGCACAATAGTAAGTAGTAACACACTTGCACGCCTAAAAATTTCAGTTTTACTTGAATAGTGCACGAATAAAATACTCAGGCACACAGCATTATTACTGTTAGCGCCACAACTGCTGGCAGGTGAATTTACAGGGTGCGGGGTGCAGCTAGCGGTGGGAGAGGTAGCTCCGTGTGCAACCTGATGTAGTACTAAAACCATTAGTATTTGTATTATCAGTTGCATGTTTGCCGATGAATGCCAAATATTTTTGTAACAGTTTGTACACAGTCAGGCCGTCGCTAATATCAGCAGCCGCTAACTGGGCCGTGCCAGTGGCCCAAGTGCAGGATCTAGGGAAGAAAGCCGCCAGCACTTGTGGTGCTAACAGTAATTCTACATATGGCAGAAGGATACAACACAAGAATGAAAATTACATCCTAAGTAGGGCTTTTGAAAGTGCTTTACTAGCAAAACAACACTTTACAAGTATACTACGAAATTGATTATTTTACTTAAAAAGGCCTAAGACAGGGTTAATCTGAACTACAGGTAAAAATGTTCAAAAGTAATTCCTTATGATAAATATGACTTGTGACTCCAAGTGATTAGGAAGGTACACATCCTTAAAAATCAATATTTCAAATATTTTTTTTTTAATTTAAGAAATTACTCGAGACTGAACAATAAATTCCTGAAGTGTTTTCCTGAAATAAGATCTGAAACGTGTAAAAGTTAACTGGTTTATATCATCCTCGTCCCCCTTCATATAAAAAACCTGGGGTACCATGTCTTTATTGCATAAAATTAGATAATGGTGGGAAAATATAAAATTTTTATTTCTGAATATGAATTATGTCTACCATATAAAATTTACCAAAAAAAAAAATAGATTGAATAAACTGACAAACTGTCCAAAAAGAATGGTTTTCAAGGAAATGGTTACAAAGTTGAAAAGAGACCAGTTCTTTTCCTGCCAGCTTTGCCATAAAGTTGCATCATAAGATGCAGAAATGCCTGTCATTCCCTGGAAAATATATTTAAAAAATTTATAAATCTAAATTTGTTTTAAGTACAAGGCACATGTAAATGTTTGCCACGTATGTGTACGATGTAAAACCCCAGCAGCCCAATTTCCTCCCTCCCCCTTTTGTAATTTTACAGATTTTCACAACCTTAAGCAAGAAGCTCGTCCAGGATGATGTTCTGATTGAGTATCTGCTAGAAATGCTGTGGAAAGTAGGGTAGGAAACAATACGTGCAGAATAATGTTTCTTCATGCTGTTCAGATGTGCAAGATGCCAACATACATGAAAACAGCAATGAAGGTAAGCTTTCATTGAGTTTAAATATGAGAAAGGCATGTGGCGGCACCTCTGTGGTTATATACTGTACAGAATGTCCAAACACACTGCTTGTACTCGGGACACTTGACTGGCAAACTTACATTCCCCATCAAGTCTGTAATTTTTCTGGTACGTAAAATTTCCTCCCATTGTCAAGACTGGCTTCTCTTCATGGTCAGAACTGCTTCTCAGTGCAGAAGGCAACAGGAGACCACTGTACTGTCATTGTAACCTCAGACATCCAAATCAGTTTTCAAATTGTTATATGCATATTCAACAAGAGACAAAAATTGTTACACGATGTTATGATTCAGCGAATGCGGAAACGTCTAGCGAACTGCAGCGACGTGTCGGTATTCAGGCCTGGCGAAGAATCAGAAACACGTTACAACAATAATAGCTTATTTAAAACTTATCAGTGAAGCACCAGCGTAGCTCCCCTTGTGCTGGCATTGTATTTGGGACAATAACGCCACCAGAAACTATATAATAATTGACAACACTCTGTACGGAGTCCGTTTGTCTGTCTGTCTGTCCGCCCGAGGACCCAGAACAAAATGAAGCCATCAAGATGCAGCTTGCCATGTGCTCTTCGCCTTCAGACTCAACACTCAGCCTATGGCGACAATATCATTGTGGTTAGTCATATACTGTAATTGATTACGACTTCCCTCGCCAATACCTTATATTTTCTGTAAATCTTAATAACTGTATTAAATATGTACTCTGTCTTCATAATTAATTTCAGTTCATCCCACATTACAGCCCTAGTCACTAGTATAAAATATAAACGTAGCAATATGTTCATCCACACTAACTTGTCTTAAAGATGAGTTTCATCCCAACATTTTTGTGACTGAAATTTCACTTATACAGGATTATCCTGAACTGTAGGTACAAACTTTGCGAGGAGATTCTTTATGGAAAATGATGTAGGAAACATAATACTCCCTTTGGCATATAGTGATTGCTAAGGGAGACACGCCCTTGCAAATTGAGATTTAAAATTAGTTATTTGCAAAAGGTCAGAAACTAAAAGAGAGGAAACAACATATATGTGAATAGTGTGGGCCATCTGTGAACATTTGGCAGGTGATAACTTAGCCCGTCCTGTCAGTTCCATGTCATTAACCAACAAAAGTGTGTTACCCGTGGGCGTTTATCTNGTGTTTATCGACTGTTATGATGTGTACATCTGGCAGTTATCAAGTCAGGCTAACATTACTCATAAATTTGTTGCTTCACCTAACGTAGTTTCTCATATTTTGAAAACATCTCATTTTAATTCCCAATTTTTAATTAAGCGTGCTTCCCTTAATAATCATGTTAGGTTCATAGGATACTTTATGCTTTCTACTTCATTTTCCATAGTAAATCATTTCAAGTTTGTACCTGGCCTTAAGGATAACCCTTGCAAGGTTTATATATGCTGTTCATGGTTGATCTAAGCACCTTTGAATCATCCTTTGAAAAACGCCACAGTCCCTACTAACTGCATAAACTTGAACGGACACACCGACTGGGACGTATAAAAGTTGGTAATGACTAAGGGAAAATTGTTCCATGTCTTAACGATGAATTCAAAGTGTCCGGTAAACATTTGTATAAACTGAAATTATTTATTTTGTTTTCTGGTTTTTTAATGAACGTAAGCATACTAATTATCAAATTGGTAAAATATTTACTTTTCTAAAAGTTTGACAGTTTCGCTCGATTAATGCATGACTAAAGTGATGAGGCCCATGACAATGTTAATCTTGCATATGGTGGAAGGACACACTATGTGCATACAAGTACATCTCAAGCATGGATTTCAAAAGTGCTCAGTTTACCGTCAACAGCCTTTAATGATGTTAATGTTGGTGGGAGTTTTACGTAACACAGTTACACGTAGAAAGGCCAAAGTCAATAGAGTTCCCAATTACATTGGGCTCCAAACCATCTATGTGCTCATAAACTTGTGAATTACGTTATGGGTTCAGCAAGAACCACCACCAGTTTGGCTTCCTCACCACAACTTACTTGGCTCAGCAATCATACAGCAACAAAGGATCCTCGATGTACGGAAACCTGTTGCAGGATAAATTAAGTAGGCAAACCTGTAAAACCTAAAATACAATTTTCTTTATTTCATTTTTACCAAAAAAAAGTAGCTAAACTGAACAATTACCAGGTCAGAAAATCCACTAACATGGTTTAATAGTAAATTAAATTAAAGCTCTAAAAATTATTTAATAAAAAGCCTAGCTAAATATCTGCAGAATAACCAAAAAATTAAAATTTTCAAACAATCAATATATTTTGTAAATTAGTTCTCAGACTGAAATAAAGACTCCGCCAGGTAACTGCTGCATAGTGATAAAAAATACAGAAGAGACTGCATTGTAGAGAGGATATGGTCCACCAGTAAACTGGCAAAGAAATGGCAGGACAGGCAGTCTTGCCATTACAGTAGGAAGTGTGAACAATATTGAGTACAAATGCAAAGCAGGCACAAGAAAGTGTCAAAAAAATACAAACAATAAAGCAGTGGCCAACTTAACATAACTATGTTATTAGTTTTAATCTAAACAATTTTTTTTTTTCTAACTTACAAAGTTTTGTAAACAACAGGTTCGTTTCCTTCATCTAAGGCCAGAAGACAAGACGAATACTTAACTGATTGTTCTCCAAGAATAAAATGCTGTATTAACAAGCACAGTAATGATGGCTAGTAAATATAAATTAAATGTGTAAGTTATACTCTAATCGCAGCAAGGGTTAGCATCATTAATGAAAATATCTACTTGTGACTGAAAATTTAAGCTCTCCAAAATTCATTAATTAAGGTAGTTTACTGAACATATGCATGATTTAGTCGTAAATGTAAAGAATAGCTGCTTTTTTGAAGAAGACGTATTAGACCCACAAAAGTTATATAAATGGCTTTTGCAAGCCTTACCTGTTTCATATTTAGGATGGCGTAATGATAAAATAAGCAGAACGTCGAGAATATCAATAATATACGAGGAGTTCGGCCGCTTTGTTTACGCTTGACGCCATGTTGTATAGTCCTGTTAGCTGTGGATGTGTAGACGTTACCGTATGTTAGTTGCAGTTTAGATGCGAGAGAGTGCGGTTTGCGGCAAGTGGCATGTGTTGTTTCGCCTGTGAGTTGCGACGTCCGAATCAGACTATGCAAAGGCTTGTGATTTAAGAATGGAAGGTGCAAGTACGAGTGCTTCTGTGCGTGACAGTCGTCTACGTGGCAGGTGTTACTTAGACGTTTTAGTAAATCATGGTGTTTTGTCGAGTGAGGTAAGGTGCAAAAGTCATGCACGATGGTAGTTGAATTGGCCGAGGACAGTGGAATTGTACCCGCCGCCTATCTACGTGAGTTAATTCATATACTTCCGGTATGTTTTACTGTTACTTTAAAACCCTTAAATACTAAGATTAGAATAAAATCTTACATTAGATTAAAACCCTACAATCCTAGGTTAGATTAACACCTTACAATCTTAGGTTAGATTAAAACCCTACAATCCTAGGTTAGATTAAATATGTAAAATAGTGATTCACTCATTGTGGTGTGAGGTTAAGTTAGGTTGGGTGGGCAAATATTACGAAATTGGGTGGACAATGTTAAATAGGTGTGTTTTTGTATTTTTTGTAGGTGTATTTTTAGTTATTTTACCCCACAATTTCCCTGATCTTCATAGCCCTCCCCACTGTCGTTTTTGTGGTTTCTAAGCATAATATGTTAATGCCGCTAGTAAATGTGTGTTCTGTGTAAGTAGTAGAGNGTAAATATTACGAAATTGGGTGGACAATGTTAAATAGGTGTGTTTTTGTATTTTTAGTTATTTTACCCCACAATTTCCCTGATCTTCATAGCCCTCCACACTGTCGTTTTTGTGGTTTCTAAGCATAATATGTTAATGCCGCTAGTAAATGTGTGTTCTGTGTAAGTAGTAGAGTCGAAATATACCACTTTTCGGGATGGTTGTTTTCATTTTCGGAAAAGTCGTTATTCTTTGCATTTACCGATTTACTCGAATTTAAATAAATATAAGCATGCCTTTGTGATGGCTTAACATAATGTGCAACATCATAGGTAGTGTTTTCTATCAACTTAGAGTTGACCTGCACAACTAAATAATTAAACTAAGCATGAAGTTTCAGAACTACAGAATACTGTGGTCTCAAGAGATTTTTAATAAATTATAAATCCAGAGAATTTAATAGGCTACCACAAAACTACAGCACAAACCAGACGATTCTCTTGTGCAGAAAAATTCCGTCTAAAAACATTGGCATCTCTACAGATCCATGCGTGAACATATACAGAAATAAACAGTTGACATTCCATAATATTAACTCGAAATCAGCTTGGTGAAGACTAGTATTATCGTTTTGTTTGTTGATAATTTTCTGATTCCGACTCTGTACTATCATAGTTGCCTTCGCCAAATATGTGTATCCTTGTAACCATTCTATTACTAACCGAATTAATGTACAAAAAAGAAAAATACACGAAGTCCTCATTTTTTAATGTTTTAAACATTTAATACACACAACAAATCTTAAAATAATTTGCCATTCACGGTCTGTTCCATTGACAATGTTTATTGTTTACACCAGCAGCAATTCCACATAGTCAATGCAGGCAACTTCAGTTCATCCTTCACGAGATATTTTCAAAAGAGTGCACTGTACTGTAGTTTAAAGAGTCAAACCAGCCAGAGAAGTAAAATCTGAAATCTAAACGCAGAGCAATACGTCACTATTTACATCGGTAAAAAATTACATTAACAGAACTACAAATTCGACTGTTGGTAGCCGTGAATACTGTTGGCGCTAATTATGAAATGTTTGATGTTGGTTCATACATACGTGGCCTCAATTTCCAATCAGGAAAATAACTGGAAACCTATTACTTCTAGCTCTAGTCCTATTTCGTCTCCGATCTGAGAGCGCTTACCTAACACTGCTGAAGTCACCTCATAATAAATCCGACACATGTCACGCAACCACATAGCGAAGCTGGTGATTGGTTTAAAGCTTTACACTAATTTCGTCTTTTGTGCATATCTCCAATATTGGCTCAAGAACTGCCGTCAGAACATTTTAAAATAACGTGTTCAAACAGATGATTAAACTGTGTTGATATTTTTTTTTTNCTCAAGAACTGCCGTCAGAACATTTTAAAATAACGTGTTCAAACAGATGATTAAACTGTGTTGATATTTTTTTTTTTACAACCACCGCGTTTTTACGGGGTAGGGATCTTACGCAGCTCTTGAGCCTTGACTAAAGCCATCCNTTTTTTTTTTTACAACCACCGCGTTTTTACGGGGTAGGGATCTTACGCAGCTCTTGAGCCTTGACTAAAGCCATCCGTGGTGCTATTTTCTTATAATGCGTGGGAGGGATTAAGCCCAATAGCATCACTCCCAGAGGAATTTGTTCCGAATCATTCTTGTCAAGACAGTACAGATCATTATAAACTGTAATAATCCCGCCCTTTTTTCAACCAATGTGCTCACAACTCCCCCAATAACGATACCAGACCTTCCTCTTTTCCTCGAGTTCCTTACTGTTCTGTTGAGAAGGTTATACTGCGTCTCTGTCGGTTTTACTCTTGCTAACTACATACTGTTTTAACTATATGTATACTTGAGTAATCATGATCCCAATTGCTACCCTCTTTGTCGCGATGTTCACTCCTTCGTATTTATTTTCCTTTCCTGTAAGACCAAAAAAAAAAATACCGTCCCGAAGCACTGATGCCAGTAGTCATAAAAAAATGAACAAATAGTTACAAACATCTCTACCAACCAACACGTACTGCACAAGCGACGAGCACTGTACACCGCATCTAGACACGACCATGCATCTGAAAACTGAAGAATAGTAAACTATTTTCCCCACGTTCACCCTCCGACCGAGCTATGCTACAGTACGGAGGCACACGAATTCCACTACCAACCAACGCATAATGTGAGAACATCGGGCAACGTACGTCACATTAGACTAATATAAAATACTGTGACAAAGTCGAGAAGCATGGGGAGCGACAAGGTCGACACTACTGCATACCAATGCAAACATATAAAAAAAAATGTAAAGAAAACTAGTTTGTAAGCACTTGCCAACCAGAGCATATTGCACAAGCGTCGGGTGCTGTGTGATGCTTTAGATAAGACCAGACCGCCCTGGTTAGTACAACAGAGTAGCAAACGATTTCCTTACGAACCGATCGGCATGAAACCATAAAATTCAAATTACAGCCAACACTCACAACCCACATCACTAGCGGTGGAACGCACCCACCCTGTCCGACTTTGTGTGATCAACTAACATCTCCAGAATCTGAAAGGTAGCCAGGTGGTCTACCGACGATGTAGGCACCATGCAGGTCTCATCGAGTCGAAGAGCTGGTTTACACACTAGTCGAGAATCGAGTCAGGCTCCAGGGTAGCTGATCAGCCGAATCGCTCATGCACTTCCCTTTACGAGAGGAATTCAGTTATACAAAGCAAGGTAATAAAGTTATTTCGTTTTGAGTAATATATACACATACGTATTTTAAATAATGATGAGAAACATGCGAACACTCTGAGAAAACCGATATGCCCCCATTAGCAATGAGCAAGGAGGAGCTGTACAACAACGGTACACGTGAGGACGTCGGCAACAGCCTCCGCTGCCACTGCTAGGATGGCTACACTGGTTCCTACTGCCAGGAGGAGATCAACAAGTGCGAGAGTGCAACCTGCTGTTATTTTTAAGGATGAAGAAAAAACATGCGAACACTCTGGGAAAACCCACTTGCTCCCACTCGCAATAGCAGGAACCGTGATGTCTTACGACCTTGACCTTTGACAACTATTTCGAACATATAGGATAGGAATGAAGATGGGGAAAAAAACCTATATTTTAGTTCTAAAATAGTCATGGGAACACTCTGAGAAAATCAATTTGCCTCAATCACAAGTGTTCCATGAATGGTTTATAGGTTTTTAATGTCAAGGTCACAGTTGCTTGCTGACATGGTTCCTGCTGTTGTGAGCTTGTAAACAATGGCAAATGGACAGTTACTATTTTCATGACATTTGGCACTGCTATGGTTAGCGAATGTCTTGTCGCAATACTTGCACTCGCTTCCCGATGAACGACAAACATTGCCTTTGCACTTCTTGTTATGCCTATACAGGTAATCACTGCGGTTAAACACAGCATCGCAGTTATCACAGTGGAATGCCTTGTTTGCTGGGCTAAACATGCAATGGCCACGATCGTAGTAGATGAATGTAGTCTTGACGATCTGCTTTCCACCACCGCCCTCTTTGACGAAATGACATCAATTTTGCATGATGCTCACTTGTACACCGTACACACTGCATGATAGTTTGCGTTGCCCGTCTAGGGCTGGCTCAGTAAATGNTGCATGATGCTCACTTGTACACCGTACACACTGCATGATAGTTTGCGTTGCCCGTCTAGGGCTGGCTCAGTAAATGACTGCTGGTTGTGTGGTGCAGACGTCAGCATGGTTGCTGGACTGAAATAGATTACCTTATCAGGTCGGTCGCTGTCTAGCCTGCGAAACTGACAGTTTGGCCTCTCAACTTCTTTACACTCGTTCATCTTTCAGTGTTGGAGGTGCTTTGTTTTTCTTTTGCTGCTGCTGCTCGCTCCCGATGAGTCTTACACCAGATTCTGGGATGTGGTGTGTGTGTGTAACGGTAGCACTATCTTGAAAACACTCTAGCCATGGGAGACATCCAAGAATCTCTTCGTCCTGTTNGGTGTGTCTGTAACGGTAGCACTATCTTGAAAACACTCTAGCCATGGGAGACATCCAAGAATCTCTTCGTCCTGTTACAGATACAGGTAGGTGTTTGTAGACTGATTTTCTTCGTTTCGTGCATATGCGAGAAGGAATTCTTTAAGCAGCAATGCAAGCTTGGTATCTGTGTAGAGTGCTGCAAGTGATTTAATCTTTCCATATGACATGATAGCTGATAAAATTTCCTAGCCAATAGGACAGCATCCCATCATTTTCACTATGTCCTCTCGACGAGAGATAGAAGTTCTGAGCGATGTGTGATAGTACGAACTGCTTTTTATAACTCTAAAATTTAGCAGGGCGGAGAGAAGCGATACCCTCTACCAACATCAGTTTATTTGAAGCGATATTTAAAGAGACGTGTTAATATTTACAACTTTATGGTATTACTATATATGCATTTTACCATTACTCACGATTATGTGCATCATGCATGCAGTGCATTTATATATCTTGATTTTTTTCGCATATAGTTGTTTGTCGTATGTTACCCACGCTAGCATTTCTTNTATTTGAAGAGACGTGTTAATATTTACAACTTTATGGTATTACTATATATGCATTTTACCATTACTCACGATTATGTGCATCATGCATGCAGTGCATTTATATATCTTGATTTTTTTCGCATATAGTTGTTTGTCGTATGTTACCCACGCTAGCATTTCTTTTGTATATATTGTCACACACACACACACGCACACATATATCACAACCTGGACGATGTTGGACGAAGGGAGGCTAGCTGTCGCTGAGGGGGATCCGAGTTCGTAGACACCTGCGGTAGCAGACGACAAGGGCGATGGTGGGTGATTGTCGAGTGCGTGCAGATCGATACGTATGTGTGTGCTATTTCCGACCCTACACTCCTACATGCAACTGTAACTTTGCGACGCACTTTTATGTATACCTACCTTTATTTTTTTTTCTTTACATCTATGGACGGTTGATACATGTTGCAAACCTTCAAAGGTTTGGAAATTCTTACCGCCTATGCTTGTAACAGGACTTAAGGCCTACTTGACTATCTCCTTGATTGCAGTCGGAAGTAATGACTGTGATATGAATTTGGTGGTTGTAGCTTCGGAGGGTGGAATACGTTGGGCAACTATGCTTATAAGAGGGTTTAAGGTGTGCTCGTCCCTACCACCCTGTTTTGTCATCGGAGGTGATGCCTATGTTATGAATTTGGTGAATATAGCCCCGGTGGGTGGAAAATGGTAGCCAACTATGATTTTACGATGGCTTAGGACGTACTTTACACTACCATCGTGTTCGTTCTCGGCGGCGATGTCTATGTCAGGAATTTGACGACCGTAGCTTCGGCGGACGGGAAATGTCGGTCGACTATAGGCCTACTTATAGGGCGCCTTGAAGTATACTTCACCCTACCACCCTATTTTTCATCAGAGGAGATGTTTATGATATTAACTTGATACCCATTGCTTTGGTGGGTTGGAAATGGTTGGCAAATATTCTTATAACTGGGCTTTGGTCGTGCTTGACCCTGCATTCCTTTTCGTCGTGGGGATGATACCTATGTTATGAATTTGGTGGCTGTATCTTAAACGGTTCGGAAATTACAATCAGCTATGCTTATAGGTGGGCTTCGGACGCACTTGGCTCACGTGTGTTGCGACCCTAGGCTAGTGTATGTGGGCAGGCCTCGCTCCGTGTCACGCAGGTGGAATGACAGAGCACGAGACTCGTCCCTACCAGGATGTCCGGTGAAAGGAGCCTAGAAGAAATACGAGAAAACCAAAGTGGAATGGCAGAGCACGAGACTCATCCCGCCATGACACCAGGTGAAAGAAGACCAGAGAGAATATCAGAATATAACGGCGGAATGACAGAGCGTGCTTGTAAATTATTGCACACTCCCGCTGGCCGTTGCACAATTTCTGCCGGATTTATTTCGGATTGAACAAAAGCACTTTTCAGTAAAAAAATTTGCTGTTTTTGGGGAAAATTCGGGAAATTTTTGGGGAAATTCTTGCGATTTTTGCCGTTTTGGAAGGAAAAGTGGGAAATTCCGAGGTGAAAAAAGGTCCGCGTGACGTCATCCAAGATGGCGGTCGTGGCACGGCATCCCCAATCCCCTGCATCATAATCGTTATTTTCTTCTGCTTCTGTAAATACTGCGAATAGGGCCCACATTTATATACAATATTTTGCTCGAAATGATGCACGGAATTATCCCTGTGTGGCGGTAACTCCTCGTGAATCACTGTATACGACAATTAATAGTCAATGTCACTGATACCGGGGTGTGAGTCGAGTGTCACGACCTGAGGGGACATCGATGTGTCTTAGATTAAAGGTTCCGCCTGCCTGGCGCTTGAACTGCGTTGCAGTGTTTGAAATCCTGATTTTTGACGAAACTATTAAGCGTGCTCACAGTAGGTTTACCTACGAAAAGACATCGTACCCCAGCCAATGACGGAATGGTAATTCGAAGTTACCATGCATACTGTATATATTATTTTCGAGCACTCCAATATAGTTAAAAACCGTTTTTTCAGACTACCGTATCTTATAACATACTAACCGGACACGAGTCAAACTACGATAGGAACCTGTATTGAACTTTGCTACAGACTTTTCATCACTAAAATGATAGGGTCACCTCTAAAAGTCCCATAGGTTCATGCAGCACTACGAGAACACTGAAGCCAGTTCAGAGCCCTGGGCGTAGCGGCGATGGTGCTCTTGTAGCGCATGCCAGTGTAACCTTTATAGCTCCCGNCTTATAACATACTAACCGGACACGAGTCAAACTACGATAGGAACCTGTATTGAACTTTGCTACAGACTTTTCATCAATAAAATGATAGGGTCACCTCTAAAAGTCCCATAGGTTCATGCAGCACTACGAGAACACTGCAGCCAGTTCAGAGCCCTGGGCGTAGCGGCGATGGTGCTCTTGTAGCGCATGCCAGTGTAACCTTTATAGCTCCCGNAAGCCAGTTCAGAGCCCTGGGCGTAGCGGCGATGGTGCTCTTGTAGCGCATGCCAGTGTAACCTTTATAGCTCCCGCGCTTCTCGGCCATAAAAGGAGAATACTGCAGTTCTTACAACCCTAGGGTATTATACAGTCTCACAAACGTTGTCAATGTTTAATTTGAATAGCATCATGCTGAGCAGATGATGTGTCTGCCGAAACCTGACAAAACCTCATAACCCCTCGTTGTTAACGATCGCAGGAGTATTCTAGCAGCACTACTTTGCTACATATAATGTCTCCTTTTGTTTNATAACCCCTCGTTGTTAACGATCGCAGGAGTATTCTAGCAGCACTACTTTGCTACATATAATGTCTCCTTTTGTTTAAGTTTAAAATGTAAATTCCTTTCAAAAAATTACCACAATAATCTGGGAAAAATCACATAGGATCGAAAGATTTTAAAATATGTACGCCAACGAAGCCGTTTCGTGANGCGCGCGCAGCACTACGTTGTCACGTAAAATCTTCGCCCGTAAAACCGACTTTACAGGCAACCATTTTTTTAGTTTAAAATGTAAATTCCTTTCAAAAAATGACCACAATAATCTGGGAAAAATCACATAGGATCGAAAGATTTTAAAATATGTACGCCAACGAAGCCGTTTCGTGANTACCACAATAATCTGGGAAAAATCACATAGGATCGAAAGATTTTAAAATATGTACGCCAACGAAGCCGTTTCGTGAGTAAGCCTACTAAAACGGCCGTGATTAAAACTCGCCGTTGCCTTTTAAATAACTCCCGCCCTCCCGTTATCACAGGCAAAAACTCAACAGATGGTATCAGATACGGACTTTGACAGACAACCTGGTGAGCCTTTGAGGGGAACTGCTCAAGAGAGAATAAAACTAATTACCCCTTCCTCCAACTAGAAAACTCGGTAGGGCTCTCATATTCCCCCAACTAAAAATATTAAATGGACCTATGATGTGCTCTGTTCAATATTCATGCCGATGCCATCCTCTCATCAGGCTCATAATGTCTGATATCTTAATACTGCAGTAAAATACAGCTGTTAAATCGGTTTCGTGTGTTCTGAAGTAGTCTGCCACGTAACTTTCAACCTCCTATAGTTTAAATTCCACAACGACAGCAATTGGCTATTGCCAAGTCTGTGAGATGGAATGGATAGACAGCCAGATTGTTACACGAAAAATGCAGAACCAACATTGCCAAAAAAAATCCANGTCTGTGAGATGGAATGGATAGACAGCCAGATTGTTACACGAAAAATGCAGAACCAACATTGCCAAAAAAAATCCACACCCCGCACTCTAAAGGTAGGTAGATTGGGCTTAACGTCTCGTCAACAGTGAGGTCATTACAAACGGAAAATCAGAGGAATTAATTGCACGAGTCACGAGAAATGTACTGTTACGCGCGGACTTCCGCACCAGGGGCCTTATTCCGGGCAAACTTTGTTGACCAACGATATTGCGTTACTCATCGCATATGAAGCTCATCGAACTTTAATGACGTCACGCTTTCTTTGGCAGAATTTCTCCTATATTCACGACATAAACAGTCAATATGGCGGATACAAGAGGTAAAATACGCCAAACGCATTATACAAAGTGTTTTCGAACAACACAGACAAACTCCGGCAGGTTATTCCTGACGAAAAAATAAGACTAAAATATATGTACCACTTTTTCCCTCAGTGATTATTAAAGGAGCTATGCGCCCTTAAAATCCACGGTTTTGAATGTAATTGCGTTAAAATATCAGGAATTCTCACGATTAATGAAGCAACAGCTCGGTGAATAGTGTTTTGTATAACGGAGATCTCACACCTGTGAAAATGCGGTTGGTAATATCATCCCCCCGTCATCATGAAAATATGGGTGCTGATTCATAACAAAAAACAGGGTGGCAACCCCTATTTAACAGATGAAGGGGGATGACATTACCAATCGCATTTTCACAGGCGTAAGAACTCCGTTCTACAAAACACTATTCACCGTTTTGTGGCTTAATCGTGAGTAGTTCCTGTTATTGTGCCGTGGCACAAATAATGCAAAGACGATGTCACTTTAAAGCCCTGTGATTTCTGAATATTTTACAAGTTAGCAGCACCTTATAATTAAACATTTGCGTTGAGCATTTACAAAAAATATGACATGTAAAATTCTAAACACCAAAGGCTCACAATGTAAAAAATATAGATTAAAATACTCATACAAATAGATTAAATTTATCTTTCAAAGTATTGCGTAGCTCAAAGGACAATAAATATTTAACTGGCAAACAAGCCAAGAACTGTAAAATCTTTCAAAAATAATTGTTGGCTAGAAATACTTTAAACACTCACACAAAAAGATTAATTGCTGCGCAATTGCTTATTAAAAGTATTACGTTACTCCAAAATATACAATAAATATTTAATTAAAAAAATGAGCAAAGTAATATTAAAATGTTTCTAAAATACAAATAGTTACTTTGATGACTAGATAAATGCAAGGTATTTAGTGGAGCAATTTGAATAAAGAAGAAGAACGCTTCAGGCCCAGTAAAGCCTCCTTTACGTGAAAATACAAGTTAACATCTAAAATAAAATATTACGTTAAAATAGTGAATCGATGGAGGCAGTCCGTAGACCCTAGCCATAGCTCCATCGAATAAATAATCGACGACGACAATTAGAACACTTCACAAACTACGCCCAATGCGCAAATCGTTGTAGCACGGTAACGACAATTAAACTTTAAGTAAATGATTGGGCAGCAGACAAAAAACTATACACAACACGTAACGCAGCTGGAACTATACAGAGAAGCAAGAAATTAATTAGGCCGAAACTACAATTTAGGCAGGCGTCCAAAACCAGAACTGAGAAAAAAATGTAACTAACTGCAAAACCCAAGACAAACACAATACTACGCCACGCAATTATTTAAAAAACACTGAACTGACCCACAAATGAAAAGCTGCGAC
Source organism: Clitarchus hookeri (assembly GCA_002778355.1). Lineage (NCBI taxonomy): Eukaryota > Metazoa > Arthropoda > Insecta > Phasmatodea > Phasmatidae > Clitarchus > Clitarchus hookeri. The sequence continues at coordinate 23,197 of NQII01001531.1, read as the reverse complement.
CACGACTCACCGTTTTACAAGCTCCATAATAATCAGCCGCTCACGCAACTACATCATTTAAACGGCGTCTCATAGCACCCTCGTCCAAGGACGGGTGAACTGACAATTATTGATCATATTACAATTTAAATTAGCTCTAGCAGGCGTCAACCCGACGATCTTCACAGACGTAGAATGAGGCGTAGAATTGACGCTGCACAAAGCGGGTAACAACTTATATAAACTAGCCCCCAAATCAAGAAAAAATGCTGACATACAAGGAGGGGTAATCAAGGGAGGGAAATGAGATGAGAAAACACGAGGGGAGCTGAGTCGGCCAAGGAGCGAATCCAAAAACGATGCGCGCAACGGCGTCACCGTCACAATATTTTTATTCCCATTACATTCGAAACCAAGGTTTTTAGTGGCGTTTATCTCCCTTAATATCACTTTAAGGAAAAAATGGTATAGACATTTTCGTCTTATTTTTTGTCAGAAATACTCGGCCGGAGTTTGTCGGTGTTGTTCGGAAACATGTTGTATATTCGTTTAAATTAAAATATTGGGGTATGCGAAATGTATTTTTACGTTAAATGACATTTGACGTCAGTCTGAATAAATTAACAGTCTTGTAATAGCTCAAAATAGCGATAATTAGAAAATAAATATAATTTATAACTACGTGACGTGGCATTGTTGTATGCAGTATACATTTTATTTTCCACTGGGGCCCGTAACTGTTGTTAAGCGAAATAAAATATTATGCAGTTACAGACGTGTATTTGCTCACCAACTAAATAACGCCACCATTCCATAGTTTTTATGTCTCTTATAAGGTTATTAGTTAATGATGTACCTTATGCATCTGATAACAGTTGGTTATGTCTAGCATCCATTTGTCTATGTAATAATGCTCAGTTATTTAGACAGCTAAGTCTAACTGCATGTCATTCATACACAATTTTCTTTATAGTATCAATTATTTCTTACTGAAATAAAAACGCATTTTTACAGGAAACATAGTATGTGGAGTTTTCTAGATGCACAAAAACTGTGTTGACTCCGGTCTGCATGACGGCTTGAACCGTTTTTGCACGTAGTGCGAATGTCCCATTTTCCAAAACAAAGCATTAGTAGTGATACAGAGCGTAACGTAAATACTTACAAAACATATATACACAATAATAATATTAATTTTAAATGGTTCCGTACAGTCAATATGTCTAAGAAAAAGTTTGAAGTGTTAACACGAATAAGGTTGCATCATAACAAATTACTTCAAAAGCATTGAGTTTAATTAAAATATTTGTAGTTAATTAAAAAGAAAATATTTTGCGAATGTGGTAAAGGATACATGCTTTTTAAAAATATTATTTGCATTTGTGTACAATATTTATATATATGGCATGATTCAAAACATCCGTATCACCCCTATTTCTCGGAAACAGCACGACACCAGGGGTTCGCGAAAAAAATTGTGATAACTATACCAAACATGAATCATCAATCGGTAGTAATTCCATTCCCCCGGACATACCGGTGGTAGGGGTACGAGAGGGGGGGGGGTAGCTTTGGAATTGCAAATAGGAACATTGGTCGTATGTGGTATCGTTGTGTAGATCGTCGAAAAGGAAATATCATTTACTATGACAGTTGTTTTCTGGCGTTCATAGTTTACGCACAATAAAACAAATCATGTAAGCATATGATTTGTAACGTGCNTATGACAGTTGTTTTCTGGCGTTCATAGTTTACGCACAATAAAACAAATCATGTAAGCATATGATTTGTAACGTGCGTAGTTTACGCACAATGAAACTGAAAGAAACCCATTTTTATTCTTACTGCATTCAAATGGAAATAAACGAAACATGTTGTTTTTCTGGTGTGCATACCTAGTTTACGAACTATCAAATGGATGTCGGGTGTACTGTAAATACCGGTATGGTGTAAACTACTTTGAAATGGGAACTGGGAACACTCATTCGCACACATCACTCTTCATAAGTATTCGAAATGTCGACCACCCTGTCTCAGACACGACTCTGCTCTCCTTCTTACGTTTCCAGTTGCTCGGCGGACATCAGCACAGCTGAGAGATCCACATGCTGCTCTGATTCTGTCTTTCATGTCTTCCCTCGTTGTTGGACCCACGCAGAAGACGATGTCTTTAATTCTCTCCCACAAAAAGAAGTCATTTGGGGACACGTCTGGAGAACGTGGTGGCCAAACTACAGGACCCATTCGTCCGATTCACCGTCTAGGGTATAACATGTCAGTAACTAGCCGAGCTCTGCGTGAAAAGTGAGCAGGACAGCCATCCTGTTGAAGCCACAGTGTTAATCTCAGAGCGAGNCCAAACGCATTATACAAAGTGTTTTCGAACAACACAGACAAACTCCGGCAGGTTATTCCTGACGAAAAAATAAGACGAAAATATATGTACCACTTTTTCCCTCAGTGATTATTCAAGGAGCTATGCGCCCTTAAAATCCACGGTTTTGAATGTAATTGCGTTAAAATATCAGGAATTCTCACGATTAATTAAGCAACAGCTCGGTGAATAGTGTTTTGTATAACGGAGATCCCACACCTGTGAAAATGCGGTTGGTAATATCATCCCCCCGTCATCATGAAAATATGGGTGCTGATTCATAACAAAAAACAGGGTGGCAACCCCTATTTTACAGATGAAGGGGGATCACATGACCAATCGCATTTTCACAGGCGTAAGAACTCCGTTCTACAAAACACTATTCACCGTTTTGTGGCTTAATCGTGAGTAGTTCCTGTTATTGTGCCGTGGCACAAATAACGCAAAGACGATGTCACTTTAAAGCCCTGTGATTTCTGAATATTTTACAAGTTAGCAGCACCTTAGAATTGAAAATTTGCGTTGAGCATTTACAAAAAATATGACACGTAAAATTCTAAACACCAAAGGCTCACAATGTAAAAAATATAGATTAAAATACTCATACAAATAGATTAAATTTATCTTTCAAACTATTGCGTAGCTCAAAGGACAATAAATATTTAACTGGCAAACAAGCCAAGAACTGTAAAATCTTTCAAAAATAATTGTTGGCTAGAAATACTTCAAACACTCGTACAAAAAGATTAATTGCTGCGCAATTGCTTATTCAAAAGTATTACGTTACTCCAAAATATACAATAAATATTTAATTGAAAAAACGAGCAGAGTAATATTAAAATGTTTCTAAAATACAAAGAGTTACTTTGATGACTAGATAAATGCAAGGTATTTAGTGGAGCACTTTGACTAAAGAAGGGCAGCGCTTCAGGCCCAGTAAAGCCTCCTTTACGTGAAAATACAAGTTAACATCTAAAATAAAATATTACGTTAAAATANGCGCTTCAGGCCCAGTAAAGCCTCCTTTACGTGAAAATACAAGTTAACATCTAAAATAAAATATTACGTTAAAATAGTGAATCGATGGAGGCAGTCCGTAGACCCTAGCCATAGCTCCATCGAATAAATAATCGACGACGACAATTAGAACACTTCACAAACTACGCCCAATGCGNAGACCCTAGCCATAGCTCCATCGAATAAATAATCGACGACGACAATTAGAACACTTCACAAACTACGCCCAATGCGTAAATCGTGGTAGCACGGTAGCGACAATTAAACTTTAAGTAAATGATTGGGCAGCAGACAAAAACTATACACAACACGTAAAGCAACAGGAACTATACAGAGAAGTAAGAAATTAATTAGGCCGAAACTACAATTTAGGCAGGCGTCCAAAACCAGAATTGAGAAAAAAATGTAACTAACTGCAAAACCCAAGACAAACACAATATTACGGCACAATATTATTTAAAAACACTGAACTGACCCACAAATGAAAAGCTGCGACCACGACTCACCGTTTTACAAGCTCCAGCATAATTAGCCGCTCACGCAACTACATTATTTAAACGGCGTCTCACAGCACCCTCGTCCAAGGACGGGTGAACTGACAATTATTGATCATATTACAATTTAAATTAGCTCTAGCAGGCGTCAACCCGACGATCTTCACAGACGTAGAATGAGGCGTAGAATTGACGTTGCACAAAGCGGGTAACAACTTATATAAACTAGCCCCCAAATCAAGAAAAAATGCTGACATACAAGGAGGGGTAANTTGCACAAAGCGGGTAACAACTTATATAAACTAGCCCCCAAATCAAGAAAAAATGCTGACATACAAGGAGGGGTAATCAAGGGAGGGAAATGAGATGAGAAAACACGAGGGGAGCTGAGTCGGCCAAGGAGCGAATCCAAAAACGATGCGCGCAACGGCGTCACCGTCACAATATTTTTATTCCCATTACATTCGAAACCAAGGTTTTTAGTGGCGTTTATCTCCCTTAATATCACTTTAAGGAAAAAATGGTATAGACATTTTCGTCTTATTTTTTGTCAGAAATACTCGGCCGGAGTTTGTCGGTGTTGTTCGGAAACATGTTGTATATTCGTTTAAATTAAAATATTGGGGTNCAGAAATACTCGGCCGGAGTTTGTCGGTGTTGTTCGGAAACATGTTGTATATTCGTTTAAATTAAAATATTGGGGTCTGCGAAATGTATTTTTACGTTAAATGACATTTGATGTCAGTCTGAATAAATTAACAGTCTTGTAATAGCTCAAAATAGCGATAATTAGAAAATAAATATAATTTATAACTACGTGACGTTGTGGCATTGTTGTATGCAGTATACATTTTATTTTCCACTGGGGCCCGTAACTGTTGTTCAGCGAAATAAAATATCATGCAGTTACAGACGTGTATTTGCTCACCAACTAAATAACGCCACCATTCCATAGTTTTTATGTCTCTTATAAGGTTATTAGTTAATGATGTACCTTATGTATCTGATAACAGTTGGTTATGTCTAGCATCCATTTGTCTATGTAATAATGCTCAGTTATTTAGACAGCTAAGTCTAACTGCATGTCATTCATACACAATTTTCTTTATAGTATCAATTATTTCTTACTGAAATAAAAACGCATTTTTTAGGAAACCTAGTATGTGGAGTTTTCTAGATGCACAAAAACTGTGTTGACTCCGGTCTGCATGACGGCTTGAACCGTTTTTGCACGTAGTGCGAATGTCCCATTTTCCAAAACAAAGCATTAGTAGTGATACAGAGCGTAACGTAAATACTTACAAAACATATATACACAATAATAATATTAATTTTAAATGGTTCCGTACAGTCAATATGTCTAAGAAAAAGTTTGAAGTGTTAACACGAATAAGGTTGCATCATAACAAATTACTTCAAAAGCATTGAGTTTAATTAAAATATTTGTAGTTAATTAAAAAGAAAATATTTTGCGAATGTGGTAAAGGATACATGCTTTTTAAAAATATTATTTGCATTTGTGTACAATATTTATATATATGGCATGATTCAAAACATCCGTATCACCCCTATTTCTCGGAAACAGCACGACACCAGGGGTTCGCGAAAAAAATTGTGATAACTATACCAAACATGAATCATCAATCGGTAGTAATTCCATTCCCCCGGACATACCGGTGGTAGGGGTACGAGAGGGGGGGGGGTAGCTTTGGAATTGCAAATAGGAACATTGGTCGTATGTGGTATCGTTGTGTAGATCGTCGAAAAGGAAATATCATTTACTATGACAGTTGTTTTCTGGCGTTCATAGTTTACGCACAATAAAACAAATCATGTAAGCATATGATTTGTAACGTGCGTAGTTTACGCACAATGAAACTGAAAGAAACCCATTTTTATTCTTACTGCATTCAAATGGAAATAAACGAAACATGTTGTTTTTCTGGTGTGCATACCTAGTTTACGAACTATCAAATGGATGTCGGGTGTACTGTAAATACCGGTATGGTGTAAACTACTTTGAAATGGGAACTGGGAACACCCATTCGCACACATCACTCTTCATAAGTATTCGAAATGTCGACCACCCTGTCTCAGACACGACTCTGCTCTCCTTACGTTTCCAGTTGCTCGGCGGACCTCAGCACAGCTGAGAGATCCACATGCTGCTCTGATTCTGTCTTTCATGTCTTCCCTCGTTGTTGGACCCACGCAGAAGACGATGTCTTTAATTCTCTCCCACAAAAAGAAGTCATTTGGGGACACGTCTGGAGAACGTGGTGGCCAAACTACATGACCCATTCGTCCGATTCACCGTCTAGGGTATAACATGTCAGTAACTAGCCGAGCTCTGCGTGAAAAGTGAGCAGGACAGCCATCCTGTTGAAGCCACAGTGTTAATCTCAGAGCGAGAGGGACATCTTCGATCAGCTGATACAAAATATTATCTAGGAAGTCTGCATATGCTGCACCATTCAAGTGACCTTCAAAAAAGTATGGTCCTATGACACGATGTCTGAGAATACCACGCCAAGTATTAAGGCTCCCACATACCGTTTATCCACTTAACGGATCAATGTGGGTTGATTACAAACCAGTAATGGGCATTGTGTATGTTAACGTCACTATTATTCTTGAATGTGGTATCATCAGTCCGCAAAATGCTGCGATGGAAAGCACGGTCTTTGCTCCTGCACCAGTTGAAGAAATCAATGTGCTTAGAAAAGTAATTATTTCCAAGTTCTTGGTGCAGCTGTACATGGTACGGATGTAAACGATTATCAGCGAGGATTCTCCACACTATACTTTGAGACAATCCTGAGTCGTGGGCAATTCTCCGTGTAGAATCATGAGGATTAACTACCATGGCGGCAAGTACATCAACAGCCCTCTCGTCTCTCGCAGATGTCTGATGTGACGACGTTTGTTGCGTGTCGGTTGCACTAGCCCGGTTGTGCGCACGTGACATGCAAGACGTAGGAAGACATTGCACGAGTGATGGACGCGCTGTGGGTATATATCTGCGTACAAACGGGCAGCAGCTCTGCAGTTCCGATGATGATTTTCTTCTAGTATCATCAGCATGCCAAATGCTTCTTCGTTTGTAAACGGCATTCCATTCAGAAAGCAACATCACAGACAATGTCCGACATTGAAACAACACACACAATTAATAGTTGCAATGTAAAACGAATCACTGTCTGAATGAACGACCTTTCGATTGTCAGTTGACTTGCATGCAAAGCCTGCAGTTCCTGTAATTGGTAGATGGCTTATCTGCTTGCTGCGTAGTGCTGCATTATTCTCTGCTTTTGCTTCGCAACAGTCTAATACCTACTGCACGAATCCATACAGTATGGTACGCAGGTCACTGCTAGTTTCAAAGCGAGTCTCACACTCCAACCAGCAATACCGTAATGGNCTAGTTTCAAAGCTAGTCTCACACTCCAACCAGCAATGCCGTAATGGCGCATATTGTGTATCTAGAGGTCATAGTTTTTGCACAACCAATGGTAAGTGGATAGACTTAACTGTTATTATTAGACTGTTTCCGAACAAACGCGGAAATAAGACAGCACTAAGCAGCAAGCAGATAAGCCAGCTACCACTTATACAGGAACTGCAGGTTTTGCATGCAAGTCAACTGACAATCGAAAGTTCGTTTATTCTGACAGTCATTCGTTTTACATTGCATGAATGACAGAATCAGAGCAGCATGTGGATCTCTCATCAGTGCTGAGGTTCGCCGAGCATTCGCGAATGTAAGACGGAGAGCAGAGTCGTGTCTGATACACAGTGGTAGATATTCAGAACACATGAAGAGTGCTGTAGGCGAATGAGTGTTCCCAGTTTACGGTAGTTCTCTCACACCATACCGGTATTTGCAGTACACCCGACATCCATTTGATAGTTCGTAAACTAGGTATGCACGCCAGAAAAAACATGTTTCGTTGATTTCCTTTTGATTGTTGTAAGTAAGCCACGTTTGCGATCAATTTCCATTGTGCGTAAACTACGAACGTCACAAACCATATGCTTAGATGATTAATTTTNAAGCCACGTTTGCGATCAATTTCCATTGTGCGTAAACTACGAACGTCACAAACCATATGCTTAGATGATTAATTTTATTGTGTGTAACCTATGCACGTCAGAAAAATGTGTCTTTGTAAATGTTATTTCCTTCTAGACGATCTATCCAACGATATCTTATACGACCCACATTCCCATTTGTCATGTCAAAGCTCACCCCCATACCTCTACCATCGGTATGTTCGGGGGAATGGGATTACTACCAATCAATGCTTCATATAGGGTATAGTTATCATACTTTTTTCGCGAACCCCAGGTGTTGTGTTGTTTCCGAGAAAAAGGGGTGATACGGGTGCTGTAAATCATCCTATGTATGTTATATATATATATATATATATATATACACACACACACTGTTCTCATTATGAGAAATCTTGACCGTAACACCTACTGTGAAAAAGGGATTCTACGTATTGTTGCGAAATCAATTACAACGTAAAATTTTATGCTTTTTCTACACTGTCTACGCTTAAAATACGTACTTTCTGTAATAACTAAGAAAGTGTCTCGCACATAAAAAATTAAAAACAAATAAAGGATTGCGAAATGTAAAATGAAAATAAATGTTATAGCATAGTGTTTTTTGTGGCCGCAGTAAATAAATAAAACTTTAGGAATCCACAGGGCTCTTATGTTTATTTTTTATTTTCGTAGACACGTAACAGTTCACGTACTTTCGTGGCTGACAGGCGATTTCCGCATCTAGCCACCAGTTTGCATCAATACAACTGCACTAGAGACTCATGAATGAACTGACTCACGCATTACGTACTTGCTATTCCAACGTGTTTCCACGACTTGAACAGTCCAGGCTAACTTGTTCACATGCCCAGATCTTGTGAGATACGCAACAATGTCCTCGCTGCATTTACAGATGACAGCAAGGAATGGATTTCATCTTACTGTGACTCGTCATCCAGGATGTGCCGCAAGACTGTGTTGATGCAGTGAGCTGCGCACGATAACCTCGCATAGTCTTCCAGCGCCTTTTTTTATGTTTTGCCCTTGGTCGGCTACAAATGTCACGTTCTGCAACACTTCTGCAGCGATCCCAAGTTCCGTAAATGGTTTTTAAGTTCCGCGCGGATGTTGTCTCCATTCTTCCGAAAATCTGGGAATCTTATCATCAGTATGTTGTTTATCAGTCGCCATTCTTCATCAATGTGATGGGCAGTAACCGTCAAGTAATGCATTTTCTTANCATCAGTATGTTGTTTATCAGTCGCCATTCTTCATCAATGTGATGGGCAGTAACCGTCAAGTAATGCATTTTCTTATAACCGTCGGTTCACAAGTCCATTGTCGTTGCACAAGCCCTCTGTTCTGCAGCAGATTATACGTTGGGAATTATCTCGCCTCTTAAGCGCCTTGCAGTGTCCCCAACATGCCGTGCGACAGTGCTGCGATGGGGCTACATGTCTGAAACGTGTCCATAAGTTGCCCCTACACTGATCAGTTCCTGGTCAAGTTCCATAAAACTGTCACCGTCAACCAATNCATCAGTATGTTGTTTATCAGTCGCCATTCTTCATCAATGTGATGGGCAGTAACCGTCAAGTAATGCATTTTCTTACAACCGTCGGTTCACAAGTCCATTGTCGTTGCACAAGCCCTCTGTTCTGCAGCAGATTATACGTTGGGAATTATCTCGCCTCTTAAGCGCCTTGCAGTGTCCCCAACGTGCCGTGCGACAGTGCTGCGATGGGGCTACATGTCTGCTGCGNTGCCGTGCGACAGTGCTGCGATGGGGCTACATGTCTGAAACGTGTCCATAAGTTGCCCCTACACTGATCAGTTCCTGGTCAAGTTCCATAAAACTGTCACCGTCAACCAATGAAAATGACCGTAGGTCTCTTCCACACACCATGACACATTTCTCCGTTACGCTGGATTTCACAGACACAGGTACACGAGCAGAGGCATCACCTCCTGCGTTTTTTTCACGGCATAAGTGACGCTTTAAATGTGTTGTCCCAAAACCCTATTTAAATCGACGCACAGCCTTAAAATTGCAACACTGAACAAAACTAATGTGGTGTTTCGACGTTGCATCTCTAATTAAAGCAGATTTATCCCACGCGTAACTTTTTTTCAGGTCACATCTACTTCATAAGTCCCATTATCTTCATGGCAATGTCTTCAATATTTTCGGAAGCCATTGCGTACGGTTACGTTACACGTAAGAGACTATCCACTTGCGACTGCAGTGAATACACAATACTTACGTGCGTTTACTGTGTATTTGTGGTGTCGATGCTGTGCGGCAACACCGCCGCAGTCAGGGGGAGCATGAGAGAGCGGTCTAACTGGACATCTCANATTTCTCCGTTACGCTGGATTTCACAGACACAGGTACACGAGCAGAGGCATCACCTCCTGCGTTTTTTTCACGGCATAAGTGACGCTTTAAATGTGTTGTCCCAAAACCCTATTTAAATCGACGCACAGCCTTAAAATTGCAACACTGAACAAAACTAATGTGGTGTTTCGACGTTGCATCTCTAATTAAAGCAGATTTATCCCACGCGTAACTTTTTTTCAGGTCACATCTACTTCATAAGTCCCATTATCTTCATGGCAATGTCTTCAATATTTTCGGAAGCCATTGCGTACGGTTACGTTACACGTAAGAGACTATCCACTTGCGACTGCAGTGAATACACTATACTTACGTGCGTTTACTGTGTATTTGTGGTGTCGATGCTGTGCGGCAACACCGCCGCAGTCAGGGGGAGCATGAGAGAGCGGTCTAACTGGACATCTCACTCATTCGCTGCTCATAGTACTTCGGGCGGTCCGCGTTTTCGAGTACTCGAATGACCAAATGCGGTGTGAGCTACCAAAGTGCATTTTATGAGCGAGTTTTGCAGTTCTATTTTTGAGTGCTTGAACTCGCTTAATATTACCGCCCATTCGTGCCCACTTCACAAAATGGTACAAATTAGGTGATCAAACTCACTCAATGCACATCTCTATCTGGCGCTGTGGTGGGTGACCCACCTCGACTCTCCCCTCCCCCTAGGCAGGCCCGCTCGTTGCTCCGTTGTCCGGTGGCCGGGGAATGATTGACAGCCGACCCGGCTGGCGTCATAGCCCCTCCTTCTCCCTGCCGGAAGAGTCGACGATTTGAGAGGATGAGCAAGAATTTTCTGGTAATCATGTTTCTCGGCACAACGTGCCATATGAAGAAGGTTCTGTAATGTGGCCGACGTCGTCTAAAAATACAGCCTTAATTGTAGGAATGGCAGTTTTTGTGGTAGCCATCTGGCTGAAGTTATAAAATCAGGCGAAGTCGAATATCAGCGGAGAGGACGGACGACGGCGGAGGGATCACTCAGTATCGTTACATGGAACGCTTGAAGGGCGTATTGAGTTCGTGAGGGATGGAGGTCTTAATAAAAATAAAATAACTAAATTTGATGTATAATTTATTTACACAGCTATTATTTACAGCATTATTTTTTCTGTCTTCACTGTTACTCTTTTTATTTAACAGTGAGTGCAATATTTAATGTATATTTCAACTCGAATTAACATTTTCCTTAATGTCTCTGTTTGTTTTCAGTCAATTAACTCATACTCATTATTAACACGTGTTCAGTCTATCTGTTGCCACCATTTGTAGTGTCTTTCACTCACTCATCTAGTCCAATGGTCCGAGCGCGTAACAATATTTTACATACGAACTATTTATTGCTAGGCATTACCAACACACCTATATTCTCTCTGTTTTTATTCATGTTAATTATGGTTTAAACATTATAATGTATAGATTACATACAAATAAAAGTTCGATTTAACCAAAAATAAGATAAATTTTTCTGTTAACACGAATGTAAAACGCTTGTGATAAGAGACGTATTTAGGAAACAACCGAACATGTCATACATGGGGTGATTTTTCAAAGGTTTGATTTAAGTGTGAAAAAACCGCGAATAGACTATAACGTGCTGCGTCGGCCTCCAAACCACGACGATCGTGTCTCGTTACCCGGCGGGCGCGAGTTAAGATTTTCGCACTTGAGAAACGTGGTGGGTGTTGTCGACAGTGGGTGGGTTCTTTCGGGGTACTACCGTTTCCTTCACCGCTGTATTTCGTATTTTCTTCACGGTTAAGGTTCAGTTTCATGATGTCGTGCTTGGACGACGGTGCCCCAACCAGAATGCGGTCACTACTGCGAGTGCGCAACCCGTACTTTTACGATGCGCCATTCCTTATACTTTTGATTGCATAAGCAGCCGGTTTAACGTCCCCTTCTTCCTCAGACATTGCCGGGTTGTTAATATGCACCATAATAATAATTTTAAGAGCACGAAAGAAAATATTATCTGATGCAGTTCGAAACAAATATAACTAGCTACCAATGTTGTTACTTCCTCGCTCGCCAAATAACTAGTGTCAGGACAACTAAAAGAAGCAAATACAGCTGTTAATTTTTTGAAAAGTGTTATTTTAATTTCCGTGGCGTAAATTTAATACGCACGCTACTGTCCTGTGTGGCATAAACATGTTACTTTTATACGCAAGCTGTTTTAAGCAGGAGTAACAGGGTTCTGAGACTCTTCGGCATTGTCTCCGCTTGAAACTTTCTTGCTTTGCACTTAAGGTAGACAGATCCCTGCCATTGTCAATCTACGTACGTTCCCACATAACTTAATTTCCACATTCTATATTTAAAATCCAAGGTTGTCAACGCACTGGGAACAGCTTAACAATTATTTCCAAATTAAATTTATTTTTCTCCAGTCACTCATTTTAACTATAATCAAATATTCCCTAATTATTTTTTCCCCACGTGGAAAAGTACGGATATAACTGAAACCGTACAAACTTAAAAATATGTTTTAAGTAGTCCTTTATGCCATGTCAAACTTGTATTTTTTTTTTTTTTTTTTTTTTTTTTTTTACAATATTCGTAATTAAATGTGTGGATGGTATCACTCCAACTTAAACGCTTCACAGTTTGGTATAAACTATTTACGGTGAAGTAAGCACTTTTTAAAGGCCCTCCCAGCAGCATAAAAAAAAAATTATTTTATTGTGGTCTCAGACGTTTACTTTTGAGGGCTGTAAAATATTAGTCACATTAGTCACGCAATTTTTATATTAACAATTTCCGATAGGATACAAATAATCTGAAAGGAACTTTTAAGCACGGCCTTAAAAAGTACTCACTTTACGGTGAACAACCTGCAGTGGATAACAAACTAGTAGCAGACGGGCGTCGCACTAGGATTGCGACGAAGATAGGGGGGAGCAAAGGCCTATCTCACGACAATGTACGTAACGAGCCGAGCTCATGTTGCACGGTGTATTGTTTAGCGTACAGTATTCTTAAGGACGTGTGGCGGTTATCTGGTAGTTACAAGGTCTGCTTCTTCGGCGCGCCAAGCAGATAGCTCCTCGGGGGGCTGACGTCACCTTTTGCAACGCGTACTTGGACGTATGTGGAAGGTCAGGGATTATGTGTGTCATTACACGCGCCCGCTGGCGGCTTGTCGCACACATCCGCAAGGTCATTCCATACCTTCTTGATTTAGGTTCTATGACGCATCGATAGCACGTAGAGTCAAGAGCGAAGAGATTTGGGCGGCTCTTAACATAGGAATTTTGAGAGCCGATGTGAGTGAAAGGAGGTAAGTATGAAACAGCGCCGGAATGCAAGGGCAGGGGAAATGGGAGATCCCCGAGAAAACCCATCGACCAGCTAAAATCCCCCGTGCAAAAATCCGGGGGGCGACCCCGCCGGGAATCGAAGGCGGTTCGTCTTGGTGGGGGTATAGTAGTCTGACCATCACACCACCGCGGCTCCGATAGCACGTAGAGGCCTAAGACAATATACCCTTATGATTATATCTGTGCTCAGTAGGGCTACAAGCTATTGGAATATTTTGCTCACAGCAAAATACTTTCGAAATTTCACGGCTGCTGTAATGCTACGATAGAGCACATAAAGTATATAGTTTATTGCAATGTAGCTTATAACTATACACGCATGTATGTGCGCACGTTTACATAAGGCCTTTCCTGTTTAATCCATAAGTTTAATGAGTAATTTTATTCACTAATGCTACTGATATTTCCGATGTCAATATTGTACATGTCACAGTTCCGCATTTTTCTCGATATTCTACGGTTGCGATAGGTATATTGCGTCAATGTACAGGATATCAGGCAATTCGCGGATACGGACTATACCACACGAATCTGTGAAGAAAACTAAGAAGAAAATACTCTTTGGTAAAAATAAATAAGACCCTTCGTTGATGACAAAAACATGGTCCAAAAACCATTTGAGAAAACAAGTGGTGATCCAATTAGATAAAGGTGAGGTTATGGTGGCAATGCTGTAACTAATGTGTCTGCCGTAAGACATACGGCAAGGGAACGAGCCGAACTCAGCAGTGCCAAGGAGGCCATGGCGTTCACATGCAGTGAGTACTGCGACATGGCAATGGCCATGGGTGCATCCAGCGGTCAAGTTCAGAGAATGCTGCATGCAGTCAACGTGCGGAAAAGTGCATTGCTATGGGCAAAGCAAACTTCGAACACCCTCTTATGACGTTTCAACGTTTGTATACTGATGCTGTATGCCGTGCTTGCGTGAAATAAAATGATTTTTATCTGCTTTAATGTCGTTTTTCTCGTGAACTATGTATGGGTCGTACGCTTTTTTACCAAAGAATATTTTCTACTTAGTTTTGATCACAGATTTGCGTGGTGCAGTCTGTATCAGCGAATTGCCTGACATCCTGTATTTATGGTCATAGTATTGATACAACACGTATGAAAACAATATTTAAAAAACTGGATATCACGTAGTCAAAATTGGTCTGCTCCATCATTTAAATGAAGAATTGGTATTAATGTTCGAAATAATCGATTATGATATGGGGCGTTAATTTAAAGTTAAAGCATAATGGAAAATTTCCATTCTTAACTCTGCCAGAAAGAGAGGGGGCTGCGAAGAGATGTTTGCAATAAGCAAGATGTATTCTTCAAAGTTTTTCTTCACCTGTACCTATGAAACGTATGTAAAAGGAAACAAATGTAACATGTACAGCAGTTTCTTGTTAAATCAGTTTAATTACGCTGATTGACGTGAACGGGTGAACCTGGCAGTTATAAATTAAAACATTGCCGTTTCTGATAAAAAGGGGGAAGAAATAAACAACGTAATTTCAGTGTCCGGTGGAAAAAATATTTACCATTACCAAGTCAACACATCGGCAAAATATAAAAGGCGAGAAATAATTTTTCTTTCACATTGAATCCAGTATTATAACATATGTTTACAATAAATACGCATTTGTGAACGCCCAAGGATGAATGCTACTTAGAAACAATTTTTGCAACTGAAACTACAACATATAAACAAACAATAAAAACTAACCAGGAAGATATTATATGAACCCAGTTTGGATCCTTGAGACAGGTTCGGATCTAGAAGTCCTTCTTGCACGTGCACGCACTTCATGGACTAACGAACTCTTTAGCCGCACAAATCCCTGCTACGAGTCAATCATGGGTAGCACGCCGAATCCTGCTTTATTTAATTCAATTATCTTTCAATCCGTCTTCGTTATCTCGACGTGAAGATCAGAAGATCACTGGGGATTCCCTTGCGTGTCGCGCCTCGAGAGTTCGACGCCATGGAACAAACGCATCTTTTACCGCCGCGTGTTTTCGACGAAAGCGCTCATTCCGACACTCGTTGAATACGCAGCTGTAGAAATTCGTCCTTTAGGAGAAGACTACGGAGCATTTTGACGTGCCTCTGCCTACGAATAACATTTCAGAATTGCTACGTGCCGTTAGTGTTCCAATTGGCACTTTTTGTTAACAAAATGGTCACGTGACCGATTTCATCTGCAAAATCGATTACATATTTTTTGCTATCTCTGTTATGGCTTTTGTCATCTTCGACGCTTATAAATTAAAATACGGCCTCCGTGTCGATTTCGTCGATTTTAAATGTTAAATACGCATAAAATTAAACCAATGAGTATCGCACTTGAAATAACTATTTAGTAAATTAAGTCACCAAAATATTCAATTATTTTATTATTATATGATTGTTCAGTTACAGTTTAACGTCTTTATTAATTTTTCCGATGTTTAATGTGAAACAGTGTTTTAAAAAGGGTTTTACGAAGATACACGGTTTATTAAAAAAAAAAAAACACTTTTTCATGTTTAAAGAAAATATTTCACATCAGCCAAATCGTGTTGTAAAACAAATAGCAAAGTCGCATACTAAACAGCTGACTGTCATGGCGTTCCAATTAAAACTATATAAAATTCATGACTCAGTACAAAAAACGAAAACCAAACTAATTGAAACACGGCCTAAATGTCGCTTTCTTTTCGAATGAGAAAGTGGACGAAGCTGGGGTTTTTATGGTTATTTTTATGAACAATGGCACTGGTAAATATATTTTAATGTAATGTAGCAGCACAGAGCATCCCTTCGCCATTATCATTGGGTCATTAAATTATATACGTTATCACACTGCAAGGCAGTAAATCTGCACGTTCATAGGGCTGAAGAGACATTTGATGAATGTGACAGGCTCACCCTTAGTGCTACCGTGTTTCTTTGCCTCAAACGTGTAAAATAGTTCTGCGGTTGGCAGTACCGAACTTGCCGGCGTCGTCAGCCACGTTTACTAGCTTCAAAATGACGCCAGAGCCTCGTATCAAGCAGAGATCAACGATATTAAAATGTCTTAGCTGAAGACTGCGGAAGTGACAAAAAAACACGTTATCATTTTCTTCGGGTTTAACAACTGGCTGACCCTGTCTTGGTAACTTCACCGCAGTGGATTCGCTAACTTTCGAATTTTAGTGCACTCTTCTTACGATAGCGCCAGACATAGAATATTGTAGTCCGAGGAAGGTCAAGACACCCCTCTTCTTATTAGAGTGCCGAGGAATTTTTTAAATTAGAAAATAGGTTTTTTTTTTTAATACACACATTTGTAGATTCAAAAGTTTTATTTTCTAAATAATTGCAATATTTGTTCCTTTGCAACAATCACGCTTTTATGTTGTCGGAACACTTGTGTTGTTACAGACAAACAGCTGATACCCATCACAATTTCCGGGGATTTACACCCATTCCACTGAACACGGAAGACTTACGGTATGTGTTTAGTTTGGCAAGAATTGCAATTTTTTTTTACTATATGAATGATGTAAAAATGTTGGTAACATAAAAGAAATTATCTTAGACAGAAAACGAAAGTTGTTATGCTTGGTAATTTTAAAAAAAAAATTTTTAAAATGTATTTCAATTTAGTTTCAAATTTTGTAAGTTGGCCTGTGTTAACAAAGTTTGAATTAAATGTTAAATAAAATTCAAAACTTACAGAATACTTCGTGTAGTGCCTCACGGAAATGTTTTGACATACTCTTAGTTTTGTATTAAAGTGCGTAACAGTTTACTGTTGCAATGTCCGCCTCTCTCCTGTTTTCCTACAGGGGACACTCCGCTAGGGCGCGGGGTGTAAGGATATCCACGGCAAAGTGAGCAATTTTGAAAGCCCTCTCATTTGGAATAATAGTTAGTAAAAATATTTTATTTTAGCCTAAGACATTAACTTCCAAGTGCGGTGGAATATACAAACTGTGTTTATTACTTACGTGGCAATATTTATTTTAAAAGATTGTTAAAGAATAAAAATGACAAAGGAAAAAGTAACTAGAGCCTCAAAAGTGCTCACTTTACAGTGAACAGTCAACATCTAACCTCGGACTGCAGAGGCGAGAGGTAAGCTACTAAACACTGGAGTTAGCCGCCTGTCACATTCGTCAAAACGTAAATAAAAACGTTGGACGTGCGGTGGCTGTGATCACTGAGGCGTCACGTTCATTTGCTGAGACGTCCCACTTTCGCCCACCTGGAGCTTCTCTCCGCGTTTGAAGTAGCCCGGGAAAGTTACGAAAATAACATGGACAAATTGCAAGAAAAAGTTTTATTACATCAAAATTCGTAGATATTAAAAATACACCGAAATCCACGTATTATTTTTCTATCTTTTCCCAAATTTCTCCCAGAAAAGCTATTTTAAAAAATGGATAAGACGAAAACGGCACGTGTTGCCACCAAAAGTGCACAGACAAAAATTAAAGAACACGAAATTTTCAATATGATATCTAAAATCCACGTAATATTTCTTACTATTTTCCTGGGACTTGTCCCAGAAAAATATAAATTTAAGTGTAAAAATTCATCCTAGTAAACTCAATGTATGAAATGGACCAAGTCTGAGCACAAAATTGCATAATAAACTATTTTCTGGTTCTGTCAGTATAATATTTATGGCTTTCCATCACAATGGTTGGTCAGAAGCTAGTACCTGCAGGCATGATTTTCATCTTTAAAGCTTGATCTGCGATTAAATGAAGTGCTTAATATATGCAAGTCTTGTCTTCATGTTTCTTGTCTATAACGGGGAGAAATGTAACACTTAATTTTCCCAGAAGTGAACCATTGTGCAGCATTTGCATTATTCCTGACCAATTTGCCATTTGAGATCTCAACAACCATCCCATCTTCCACAGTAAATCGAGATTTCTGATTGGAGTCTTAGCTTTAACAGAAGGAAGGGGTATGTATGTTGCTTCGAGTTTGCTGCTATTTTTGTATAATGAAGGTGAATAATCCTCAGCTTTCAAATGTATTTTGGAGTGTTTTGTTTTCTTGCGAATGTCTGCATTTCTGGAGTGGTCACAGCAATCATTCCCAAATCGTGTAGCGTATTATGACCATCACGAGTCCGTATATTGTGGTCTACATTATCAGCTACAAACTGAGTAAAGTTTCCAGGAACCATTCTGTTTGAGTCATCGCTGTTAGCCATTGCAGTATTTTTTTTTCCAAATTCATAACTTCTTGATAAGAGCAGCAGAATCCCAGTTCGTGCAGAATATCAATTAATCGCTTGGCTGCAAAATTATTATGAAGTTAGAACTCCAAGACTTAAATGAAATGGTTAGAGACAAGCTCTTGGGCGAATCTTTTGCATGAATGCTTGACCAATACTAGCTAATTTTAAGTCATCTCATTTTTTATTGGCAAGCATTTCAAGGAAATACTTAAGCGATGGAGGTAGAGCATCTAAGCATGTATTTGCAGACTCTTAATTCAGAAGATGTTGGGTAAAATCCTAGATCCAGAGTCTTACATTCACTTCTAATTATTCTTGCAGCTGTTACTATGATCGCACATTTTTCATCATAAAGATTCGTACTACCTCTGCTCTGGAACTTAACCAAAATATCATTCACATTTTAGTGAGGCTAACAACATTTGTAGTCTCATGCTTTTTGAGAACACCGCACCACGAAAATGCTCAGGGATTTTTGTAATCCTAAACTTTTAAAATGGGCTTCAAAGTTTTCTTGTAAATGTATTTTATCATGGCCTGTAATTCAAATATATTGTTTTAGTCTGTCCTTCAAACATTTCATAATCTTACATATCAATGAGGAAGGCAAGATTCAGCAATCAGAAAGTACATACTGTCCTTTAGATACACTAAGCTCGACTCCCCTATCACACGATGCAGACTTTATCCTAATTAAACCCTATTTGGAAACTTAGCAACTTCTTTAGACTTGATATGCTCGTCACAAAATATACGCTTATCACTGTTCACTTCATCCACGCTGTTTCTTTTAACACAGTTCCTTAATTAAACAGTAAGCACAGAATTTCACGAATGTCGTGGGATACTCCCAACAGTTTACGAATAATGATTATGATTACACTATGAACACTATAAGCTATCAGTCCCCATTATCCTTGGTGAAAGTTAAACGTGATATATGTAACGCATATATTAAGCTAGTTGCAAGCCGTCATAAAGCAATGCCCTACATAAGACAGGACACGAGTCAAGAGCACTACTGCAACAGGCCAGCACGAGGCCTCAACTAACACTGTCGACAATGTTACAATACTTGTCTAAGATATGCATATCTCCTCGCTGCATGGCCCGTGGCTGCGAGTCTTTTTTATTTATGGCGGTGCTGTGCTGCTTTTCTGCGGAGAAAATAAAAAGCCATGTAAATATGAAATTGTGTTAGCAATGCCACTCATTAAACTCAAAACGATGCTTGTGGCAATTCTACAGATAGAGAGTCCTACGCTCATTCTCAACAGTACTATAGTTTACTCTGTAGTTTAGTTTTTAGGGGTTGGGGAACTATCACCCCCCCCCCCCCTTTTACCGTCCTTCCTGGAGTTGCCCTTAACAGAGCGGGGCATACACAAAAACGGAAAACAATTAAAAGGGATTGGAGAAGTGATCCGGGTTATAGAATTTGTCTGTAAAGATTTCTGGAGATCATAGAAAGCCAAATTCAGAATGGTGGAATCAAGAATTCAACATGGATCTTCCGGAGTGCGAGAGTAGTGTTTTACCACTTTACTAATTTAATCGGTGCTTCATGCTGCTAAAGCTAATTTCTTGACAAATAAGAATTCAATATAACATTTGTGTGCAGTTAGTTAAGCACTTTTATTAATTTTTAAAATGTTTTCCGGGACTAGTTTTGGGAAGAAATTATTGGTAGAGTTTGTAGAATTTTGTATACATTACAGGAAATGTTATATTTTAATTTCTGTAGTTTTTTTTGTCGTCAGATACTAAGTTCTTTAATTATACATTTTATTGATTTTTTTTTTTTGTGTTTGTTAAGGATAAATCTCGGAAAAATAGAATTTTTGGGTGGATTTTTGTATATTTTGGATATACAAAAGGAAATGTGTTCTTAAATATTTCTCTTTATACTTTTGGTTGTAAGACACACCGTTTCGAATAACAAATGTTTAAAATATTTTTCCGGGACAAATCTTGGGAAAATAAATAGAAATTATATGTGGATTTTTGCTAATTTTGGATATATTATAGGAAATTGTATGTTCTTTAATTTGCATTTTTGTTTTTAAGACACGCCGTTCTGGAATTATTAATTTTTGCAATATTTTTTCGGGACGAATCACTCAAAAATAAATAGAAGTTATGGGTGGATTTTTGCTGAGTTTGGATGTGTTACAGGAAATTATGCGTTCTTTAATTTTTGTCTTTACATTCTTTGTCGTAATATGCACGGTTTTTGACTTGTTAATTTTCTTGCCGTTTTTCCGTAACAAATCCCGACAAAACAGCGGGAAAATTTGAGTGGATTTCGGTGAATTTTGAATATGTTAATCTACAAATTTCTCTGCGAATTTTGATGTAGAAAAAAACCTTTCCTTGCAGTTTGTCTATAAATCTACCAGGTTTTTTTTTCATGACATGACTGGACTATAGCCGAGAAGGGCGGCAACGATGTGAGCGACAGTGGCATGCACATCAAGTGAGACATTGCCACAAGAGCACGACTCGGAACTGGCGTGCTGCGTGCGCCTATGCGACTTTCAGCGGCGACCCGGTTATTTTATTGGTGGCAAGTCTGTAGGGAGGTTCAATGGAGGGCCCTTGAACAGTCTTATTATGTATATGACGCGTATAATTTTGAATACAGCGTTTTGAAGAACCTTTCCCTTATAACCATTTTTGAGTACTCTGAAATGGTGTTTATAATACGCGTGACGTCTTCAAAACACTCAACAGCCCTCTCTGAAGTGTGTGTTCTTTTTGCGGTCATCACACTGGACGCGCCTTAAAGACGTGTGTTTCAAGCACTCTGCAACGCATTTCAAGCGCGAGGTGGGCAGGAGCCACAAGACAAAACCTCGCGACTGTTTGTGAACCCCGAGTCGCTGGCAGACTGGTTAAGACACCCACTCGTAAAGGCAATCCGTCGCCAAACCGAGAGGGAAGAGGTGTCAGATCGGAAGTTAAGACGTGAAATTAACAACTCTCTTAGAAATCTGACACGTCACATTAAGTTATAGTATTGGACGTACCATATTTTAGATTGCTTGAAGTCTTGTGCTTCGTGGAGCTCTAAAGGATAAACACTTAAGTGAACTTCCTTGCAAAGTGTTTTAAGTAAATTATGCATTAGCGCTTATAAGCTTGTCTTAGTTTATACATGTTCAATAAAAATACAAAACGTTTATGTAAGGTTGTCACTGTTTATTTTCCTTATTAAATATATCGAAAAGAAAATGTTTAGTGAAAATGGATAGAAGTCCCATGTTTTGAGATTGGCTGTGCTGTTTCTTTAATAGGAGAAGAAAAATACCAAATTGCACCTGCAGTTCAATCCTTTGGCTTCACTACGGTGTAAACAATATTCCACTGTCGCCAATATATGTAATTTGTAAAGAATACAGCTACAGCAAGTACATATCAAGATTTTATGAAGGTCGTCACTGCTGTTGCTTAAGGGGGAGATACAAAATACACTTTAGATGTATCTATTATTGTCATCACTTTGTTTAAATTACAATTTTTTTAATTTGAACTCGTTTAGAGAACATGTGATATGATAAAGCCAATAGTTTCTGAAAACCTAAGTGATTTCATTTTAAGTAGGCTTTTAATAATTTACTATATTCCACATGGTGAACCGATAAAAGCATTCCATCAGTTTTAACGTTGAGCAGAGTCCAATGCTTTGAGAAAGTCACATTCTTAATAATGAAAATAATAAATACAGTGTACATTTTACTGATCAGTAAGTGACAAATTAAGGGTGGTTTCTTCAGTGTTTCCCCCTTTACGGCCTGGTGTGATCTCGTGGGATTGTAAAATTTTTACAAATGAGACTTGCAACTGGCTTGGTTTTTGTCGAGAGATTTTCCATCAGCAGGATTAAAGTCATTAATTCTCACGGCTTAAAGGAATTACGTTCATGATAACTTTTCGACAGCACGTTGCTTGAAGATAAGTTCCTAAAATTTTATCGTAACGTATAATATAAATAAAATACTTTATTGATGTTGCAAGACCAAAGCAACAATACAAGAATTGAAAGAAAAATTTTGAAACAGGACTGAATACGGAATAGTATGGGGAAATATACTGCTCTGTACGGATTAAGTGTGAGTAATGTTTTATTATTCGCAAGAAGAATAAAAGGAAAAAAAAATATCGCATCAAATTTGCGATTACTTAGACGACATGAATAACTGCATTGTCAGAGAAGGAAGCTGTAGGAAATATAGCAAAATAATAACTTTTTTTTTGCTGACCTCTACCTGGGTTGATACTGTATGATCTTTGAATGTTTCTGTGAGTAAAAGCGCACTAAAATAATGAATCTGTTATTCAAAGTTGCT
>NQII01001530.1:465148-477546 GCA_002778355.1 Clitarchus hookeri | reverse complement strand
TCTGATTGGTTCCATACCTCTGTTATTTGCATACGCACGCCTATACCAGTTTTTTTGGCTCTTCAGTGTATTTTGGTGTAAATTGTTACGCAAAACTTCCCCAAAAATTTAACCTTTAGTTTATACTCACATTTAAGAAATTTTTTTGACTTTACTGTATTTAAAAGGAAAACAATTCTTGGCTAGAAGTTACATTTCGTTTTGAAACGAGAGTGAAATACAACTTCTTGAGAGACCGCCAACCGTNTCTACAACAAATAGCTGGAGAAATCTTCCAAGACAGGTTTGACACTCGGGATCCCAGTGTTTCTTGGCTTTTCTGTTCCGTGTCTCGCCTTCGCTCAAACTCAGCAGTGGCAGACACGTCAGAACCTATTTTTTCGCCAGTCTCATATTACCTACAATAATACTGTTCGTAAATACTTTTTTTACTGTTTGACCAAACGCACGGAGTTTGTCAAAACTTTAATTATTAGAGCANTACTGTTCGTAAATACTTTTTTTACTGTTTGACCAAACGCACGGAGTTTGTCAAAACTTTAATTATTAGAGCATAACATTTTTTATCCCTTGTTATTAAATTTTTATTTTTTAATACAAATTTTATTTTTAATTCAATTTGTTTCTAATTTTTAATTACTTTTTAGCTAATGTTTATCTCTATGAAGTTTTTGAGTGCCTCTTTAGACGAAAACTTGCGCATAACCGGTAGGCGTAAAACCGTTGTATACAGAACGGGACGGAATTCAACCGACAAACTTCCTGAGGCGATTTCTTATGCAAAATTAAGTGGGAAACTTTATACCTAAACTGAATATTAAGGAAGATATAAATAAACCCTTGAAAATCTAGATTTTAAACTGAATTTTTGCGATATCGGATACGAAGTAAAATTAAATGAAAAATCTCCGAACATTTTTTTACGTTGTCGGATTTTCAACCTAAGTGCAAACTTTCATTAATATCTCCCTTAAAAGGGTTGGTAACTCTCCTATTGCAAACAAATGTTTACCGTCATGAGTTATGGACGGTTATGCTGGTTTTTTTAAGCAGTATGATATAACTAACAAAAATGTTCATCTAGTTGCAACTGTCCAGGACCCACCGTTTTCGTGTAAAACGCACACAAAGCTTCAGTTGCAGCGGCAAAGTGCCTATCACGTAGGCAATATTACGTACACGCGTGTATGATATGCTGCTGTGCCCACTGCTAAGACGATGGCAGAGGACATTTTTAATACACTCGGGTAACAGAACGTACCATACATTAAAAAGCTTACAGTGTAGTTTGTTTCTGGTGACAGTTGGTGTGTGATTCCCTGCAGGTAGTATTAGTATTCCCTTCGCGCCTGGAACAGTGTCGCTACCGCCGAAAGTTTTGTGTGCGTTTTATACGGGAACGGCGAGTCTAGAGAAGTTGTTGACTAGGCCATACCGCTCAACAAACCAGCATTAAACGTACATCATTCCTGACGGTAAAAACTGTCTGCTATAAGAGAGTGGCACTCTTCTTATTTACATTACGGGGGAAGGTATCAATGAGAGTTTACTCTTAGGTTGAAGATCCCGATAGCATAAAACAATATTCGGGGAATTGTAATTTAATTTCACTTCGTTTCCGATATTTGCAAAAATGCAGTTTAAAATATCGATTTTCAAGGGATCAATCTTCCTTAATATTAAGTTTTGTTACGAAAAGTCCCATCACTTGATTTTCCACCACTTAACGAAGTTTTTTGGTTGAGTTCCACCCCATTCTGTATACTGAAAATTTTACGGAAATATAGGATGTACCATTAAAAGCGTACAAAAATGATACTGGGATTAGAGGTTGCTACACGCAGCGTTTAGGTACAAGGAACGTGTGGTATTCGAAGCCACCGAAAGGAGACATGTGGATAAACATGTCGGCGACCCATGATGTGTTTGCGGTCAAACTATCGTCCAGACTGTAGCTCTGTCCTCCCTACATTGCTACAGTATGTGCCTGCTACAAGATGCCCAGCCTTTCATTCGCAGAGTCGTGTGGTAAAACGGCGCAGCGCGGGTGCAGTTTCGCAGAGCTGGCGGACATCCACCTCGTGCGTGGAGAGGTACGTAACAATGCCCTGGGCGCAGAAAGGCTGTAAAAAGAACGTTTCCCCAACATGCGTCATCCATCACGACGAGTGTGTTTCCGTCCATCGGTGGTTACGGGAAAACTGGTTCGTTGCAACCACGGAAAGATGAACCTGGTCGCACGAGGACGACCCGTGCACTCGGGCTTGAAGAGGAGGTGCTGGCATATGTTGAAGCGAACCCCACTGCAAGTACTCGTTGCATTGCACGTGTAATGAACGCTGCACCCAGGGCATTGCCACGTGTACCTCTCCTTACACGAGGTGGATGTCCGCCAACTCTGCGAAACTGTACTCGTGCTGCGCCGTCGTGCTGCACGACTCTGCGAATGAAGGGAAGGCGTCTTATTACACGCACTTACTCTGGCGTTGTTAGGGACGATAGGGCTATCTTCTGGACGATAGTTGAATCACAAACACATCATTGGTCGCCTACATGTTAACGACCATATTTATTTTCGCTGGCTTCACAGACCAGACGTTCTCTACATCAAAACGCTCCGTGTAGCGGCTCCCATCCCCATTTTCATTTTTGAACGCTTTTACTGAAACATTCTGTGTATAAAGTAAAATAAGTAAACATTCTTTTGCACCACCAGGCTCTCCGAACTAGTAGATCGTTCAGGGCCCAACAGAAAATACGGGATTAAAATACAATTTCTACAGAGTACCACGCCTGACTTGGCGATAAACGCGAATGAATACGAAAAACCATCCCAGCTCATCCTTCATGAGCAACCAAATTACAGGCGGTACAAGACTACTGTTGAGGTATGTTTATGTGTGTGTGCATATACGTGACACATTTATGGTTTTATGCCCACAGTTATGCACAAGTTTTCGTCTGTCTAAGGAGGCAGTCAGGAGGAACCTTGTCTGCGTGGACAAAATTGCAAATTGCCAATTATGACAAAGGACTGAGATACGCTCAGTTGGCGCGGTCGCACCCAGGAACAACAAGCCTGTTTAATCAGGTAGTGAAGCCCCAATATCGGCACTATGGAAGCTTATGAGCAGAGACTAGACTTCAGAAACTGCTAGTCATAGTGGGCTCCGAACAATTTCGGTTCCAACCGAGTTGTCAGTAATTTTAAAGTCACGCAACGACTTGGACTCGAACCGTCGACGTTCCGGCCTACTTGTCACATGAGTGCGAAACCTTATCCGAAAACGACCAACGACGACAGATTTGTTTAAACAACATGAGATTCAATTGACAAACGTTTCGAAGTACACAACGGCCTATGCGCAAGTATATTAGCTGTATCGACATTTCTGTTGTCACCTCTTATATTTATTAAGAAGTAATGTTTGAAGAATACTCTCATAGGCCTAATTTTTTTGCTGTTACAAAACACTGCATTGCAAACGGCAAAAAAAGTACAGAGTTCATCCCCTACATATTACGCTACGATAGTATAAAATTATCCCATTCTGCACAATAAATGTTTATATAAAAAATTACTTATCCAAATATTATTTTACTTTTTATTTCGATTGAGAACAAGTTCCAAAAATGTTGGAAAATTTGTTGTCTTATGGTGATATCAAACGGTATTCAAGTCACTTATAATGGCGTTGCAAAGAGAATCCTTAATATAAGACGAGTCACTATTTGCAAGTGCTCATAACAGACTCACTGATATCACGAGTCTTCTATACTTGCTTCCTGAAGCAGTGAACGAGCACTGGTAGTTACCACCCGAGAAGTAGAACAGATTAAAATTGTTGTATTCAACAAAAGGTGGTTTTTTGTAAACTGAGCAATTTTGAAAGCCCTGCTTAAGATCTACTTGTACTCACATTGTGTATTCTTCCACCACACGTTAAAATAACATTGTCATGGCCCTGATCACTTTATTCATACGCCAGTCAAGTGAAATAGTAAAATTATTAGAAAAGCAAATATTTTACAAATTTGCTAACTCTTATACGTATTAAAACAGAAACACAAATAAATAAAGTACTGATAAATGTTTATCCATCACTTTTAATTCAACGTTAGGTCCTAAGACATATCACTACCTTCACTCCATCGTTATCAAATTGACTGCACACTTGCCAGTCAGTGTGCCCGTTTAAATATACGCAGGTAGGGGAACTGGTATTTGCCAAAGATTTATTTCAAATGTCGAAATTAACAGTGAACAGCCTATACTTAATGTAACTGCCGTGGCTTCAACTATATTACATGTAAATTTTACTTATAATAAAGCACGGAAGTCAATGTGAAAACCACCTACTGCATTCTATCATATAATTTAAATATGTCGTAAAGGCAATTTAAAATATCTTAAAAATAATGGAATATTGAAAATTTGCTACCAGATGACTCCATAGACTGTTCTTCTAATTTATCTCACTCACGTCGGTAGCATCGAGAGCACCAAACACAAAATTACACTGCGGTAAAACAGCCTACACAGTATTACGAAAAATAAACAGAAACCGTAACAGCAATGGCGACAGACAATGCTCGGAAAATCTTAACCCGTGTTCACCGAGAAGAGCATATTTGCTCTTTGGGAATCTAAATAAAGCCACGCGGATGTACTGGAGCATGTCAACTCCGGTAATTTGTCTCACAATGGTGTCCGTATGCTAATGGCTGGGTGACAACTGTATTTAAACAAGAAAAGTCCGTGAGTTTGTCGTAAAATCGGAAGTCTTTGCACGAATTCATACAAGAGAAATCGCTTAGCAAATAAACAAACTTTTTTTCCCTAAAAAATTGAATATTTCCATCCAAACAGAACAAAAAACGAAACATTTAGTTGAAACGCCGATTTAAATGCCCCAAGTAAGAGAACTTTTGTTGATTCAACTCTCTCCTAAATATTTTAGTTTACAGTTGTATAATCTTCAGTCATCTATTACTTGGCATATTATAATTATTTAAAGAAACACTTGTTGACAAGGAAATCTTTGTATCAATGAGGGAAACAATTTCTAAGTCTACGATACGTTGTAATGCAAACATGGTTTTAGAGTTATTTTTAAGGCATGTTGAAAATACTAGGGCTGATTCAGAAGTCATGGCATCTGTTGTTTATCTTCCGAAAATGACCCAACACAGGAAATGTACAATGTACAGTGTACGATATTTACGTCGTAAAGGGGACACCACATGGGGTATGGATGCAGGAACGTCCGGCAAGGAACAAAGACAAACATGGCTCCTTGAAAGCCCCGTTTAGTTGATTTATTCTCGTACATCCTGTGTACACACATTTGAACGGGTACGTATCGTACGTGTACAAGCTTTTTAACATCTTTCAAAGTAGTCTCCGAGGTTGTCGACGGTCCGTCAATGTCCCGCAGCAGCAATGCTCGCGAATGTCATGCAGAGCTACGGGAAGCATTGTGTAATCGCGCTATACCCTATCGTACAGTGGCAAGGTGGGTAGAGGCCTTCAAACAGGGAAGAGAGTCAACAGTCGACCTACCTCGCAGTGGACGAGCTGTGTCAGCTGACCACGACGTACGAGTGGCTGTGGTCGATCAGTGCCTAATGGACGACACTCGCTGGACTGTTATAGAATTAGCTCAGCATACAGGTATTCCTGCGTCTTCAGTGTACGGAATTCTACGGCGGGACTCAAATGTTCGGAAGATTTGTGCCAAGTGGGTGCCACATCACTTAACTCGGGTAGATAGGTGGATCCGATATGAGACATGAAGTATCAATCTGGATAGCTTTAACCGTGAAGGTAATGGCGTGCTGAATCGCATAATTGCAGTTGATGAAACATGGGCACGAGCATACGAACCCGAACTAAAGCGACAGTTCAATGAATAGCGTTATACCTGATCACCACGGAGACACAGAGTACGACAAAAAACCCGTTACCGATAAAGCTGATGATCATATTGACATATGACAAACGAGATGTTTTAGTGTCTCATACAGTTCGTGATTGCTGTACTGTAAATGCACAGTAATACAATACCTGTCAATGAACGCGTTAGTCTTTCTTGAGGTTGTGAGTCCCTAAAACTAACACCATGTGGCGTGAATCTTTCACTACAATAAATTAATTGTAAGGACTGAAAATTAAAAAAGACTGTAGTAATAATTACAGTAGAAGCAAATTGAAAAGCAAAAGTATTGAACTAGGAAAACCTAAGTGCTCTCACCCCGGTACATTGATTGTTTTGTTTATGTTTGTATATAAAACTACAATTCCTGGAAATGAAAAACATGTTAATACATACAATGTAAAAGCAGTTCCCGAATGGATTACGTCTGTTAAGAAGGTTTATTTCACCTAATGCAAAAATAGTCGAATGCATAAGCATTTTATATATACTTTGTTGTATAATCTTTCTAGAAAAGTTTTTTGGCTATTGCTAGACGTGTTTTTATAATATTTTTTAAGTAATGAATTTAAGATGTAATTAAAAATATTATATTGATGTGTGTTTCTTTTAAAATGATATCTACTGTAAGCATTGTTCTCCAACAATTATACTTATTACTATTTTACGATAAGCCATTTAACTAAAAATTCCAAAACCCGACTTTTGTTAAGCGAGATATAACACAGAATCAACAAATAGTTTTACCACATAGCTATCCATGGGCAAGATTATTGGGTGCTTTACATCCAGTAGGAAATTTTACTGTTGCAAACGTCCATCCACACTAAGTAATATATCTGAATGGACAAATGGAGTAAGATGAATAGTATTTCAACAAATATAATTCTTTGTAGAATTTGTATACATCAGCCCCGAGCGAATAAGAAACGCGCGACAGATCACCGGAGGTCTCATTTTTACGTGCAGCGTAATGAGCCTCTGATGTAACTGGACGAACTCCCCTCCCTGGTTTCCATTTCACATTTTATTATTTGTCCTTTTCTTTCCAAGTTTTCCGCGGCTAGACTTGTTAAGCACGGCGCTCGGATGCGGCGCCTCACGATATGCAAATGACACTCTTAAATTCTAATTATGTCATAGCGCGCCAGCTACACGCACCGCATACTTTTCTCAGCGAACCACCCCTANACACTCTTAAATTCTAATTATGTCATAGCGCGCCAGCTACACGCACCGCATACTTTTCTCAGCGAACCACCCCTATCTCTCTCTCTCTCTCTCTCTCTCTCTCTCTCTCTCTCCCCGCAGCCTTATGAGGGTAGAGTGCTGCGCGGGATTGCCTAGCGACGCACCACCGGACCTCAATTCCTGTTTTATAAATAAAGGCGAATAATGCGGCTCTTGTTTGACGTGCTTTCTCCCTCGTTTTATACACCTGTACATAATTTAATAAAAATTAACTTCTCTTTCACGCTTCCTTCCATTACGCTGGTTTTCACAGCCAATTTTTTAGAATATTTAACACGCGGATTTTTTTTTTAAGTTAAATTTTTTACATCGTGTTTTACACAAACAACATTTCGTATCACGTCTTGAAATTGCTTCATGCTAAATGTATTTCCTAGCCGTTTGCAGGTTTACACGCTCAGAATGAATACTTTCGCTTTTGAGCTGAAACAGCTAAATACAGATGTGGCGCTCGAGATATTCATAAAGCAGTTGAACATTAAGGGAAATTAATGGTACTTAATTAGGTCTGCGGAACCCAACAAGTGAGCTGAAGATGGAGTAGTGAGGGCATACAGAGACAGGAAAAACGGGAGTACCCTGAGAAAACCAATCAGCCAAATGCAGCGTCTGCCATGTTTCCCACATGTGAAAATGGAACGTGGTTCAACAAGGGAATCGAGCCTGGATTGATTTATCAGTAAGGCAGTGCGACGGCCATGCGATTATCTAAAAGTAAATCAAAGGGAAGGTTGGCCACGAAAAAACAAAACATATTTCTACCACGTTCTGTTTATAACTTGACATCATCTCTGACTACTTTTCGTAAGTTAACATTTTTTTCAGATCCCATGATATTTGCAGAATGACGCGTCAAAATTAAAATAGTGCTTTTTTTTTTGTGATGGACAAATAAAGTAAACCTAACCATTTGTAGAAAATAATACATGTGTAACTAAAAGGTCTTGTCTTCATTAATTTAATTTATGCTTGGCAAAAGTTATTTGAAAAATAAATCAGGGGCAGTCACAAATAAAAATATGCAAACATTTCCTTATTTCCAGCAATTATTTGAATTTGCGAAACATTTCCTTGTACGATTTTATTGAAGTCTTGAAGTAGCTCTTCGTATCTTCTTACGGTGTGAATTATTTCTTTTCTGTATGTTAGTTTTCATTATTTGAATATTCCTAAAACAGTCAAATTGTGATGTTGATATGTTCTAGCGTGAACATTATGCGCTCAAAATAATTTTTATGATGTCTAATATTTGAACGGTGTGTGGTACAAATATAAAATAACAAATTTCTTCGTGTCCAACGCTCGTAAGTACACAGGTTTATGATAAAATATTTTCCGTTAATGTTTTCATAGTAGGATAATATACGTATTTATAAACGATATATCCTAACTATACTCCTCTATTAACATTGAGAAACAAGACGGAGAATGTTTCAAATAAACATATATTAAAAGCATTTTTCCCATTAAAATTTTAACATATTTGGAATATTTGAATACACGCGTGTTTTAGTTACGGTTATCTCTTAATTCATGCTGGTAGGCGTCTGAGAATATGTTGAAGACGTCCTATTTCTTGCGAGAACTAGGGATGAACAAGTCTGTGGCAGAGTTTGGGTTAATACAAACTGGAGGACCATCAGAAACCTGTGATATTGACGAAAGAGGACTCAGCTTTTCAAGCTCAAACTTTCTCAAGTAAGGAACGTTTAGAAATAGTTTTCTTAGCGGAGCCAAATCTCCTATATGTTGTACCTTTTTAAGGTTCCTGAAGAAAGGTACGACAGTTAAAAAAATCGCTGGTTTAATCCTTTTGCCTTTTTCCATGTTCATATTACTCAATGGTAGGCTTAACTAGCCAAGATGGCAACCTGCTAGAATATCAATCGAAAATAATTACAGGAATTAACTGAATAATTTGATCATATAGACGAACATACGTGAGGTTAATCACCATGGAATACAATTCTGCAACTTTTTTAGAAACGAGTTGCAATTGAAACTAGGAATAATACCTTTTGCAGGCTACGTCCGAAATTATTACGATAAATGCCAAATAAATCTTGGTTTCATTTACACAGTTACCAAGTAAATTCAGAACAAGTGTATCCGTAACCTTTCGTTACTGTAACGTTACGGTATCAGATACATGTTTTTGTTCTAACATAATTTTGTCCTCCCGCTCTGCAATATGTAAAATGGACATTTTACACACACAAGCAATACATATAAGCTTTATGAAATTAGTTCTTCCAGGCCTTATTTGAAGTTTATTTAGGCTTCATAATACAGTTATTTTTTCAGGCCATACAATTACCAGGACGTGTTACCATAGTCCAAGTTACCCTGGAGTTGTAGGATGAAGCGCTTGAGATGAGAACAGCTAGGTTACTGTTGCTTTCCCCTCCACTGTACCGGCACTGCAGGTCGCGTAATACTAGAATCTTTCACGTAACATTATTACCACTTCAGTAGGCCGAAATTACACGTAAAAAGCAAACGATTTTCAGTTACAACCAACAAAATGAAATATAACTTTAATTTCCGGGTTTTACTAGAACTATTTTACTTTCATAATAGGGAGCTAACGCCGCGCGGCTATTCGTTACTTTGCGAGGAACAATTAACAAGAGATACGTTCAAGACGATTCACGCCAAGCCTCTGGGTTAGATAATTTAAAATGATTGACAGCACAACTTAAACTGAAGCTTCCTGATTGGCTAGGCTATTCGGTTTGTGCACAGTGAAGTAGTTTCTGCACATTTGTGCACCAAAGACTTACGGACGCCGCCAACCCGGAGCTTGAATTGCGTCACGGCGTGTTTGAAATTCGCATTTTTTTACGAACCCACCAAACATGATCTCATTACACCAACATACAAAAAGAAAACACTTCGAAAGAGTTACGAATAATATTCTCAATGCATGGTGCACTTTATAAGTGCTATTTCCGAGCCCTTCAACTTGGCTAAAAAAAAGGGGGAGGGGGGGTTTAACACTCCTGCAGCTCATAATATGCAGGCCGGAAACACGAGTAACAATTAAAGTGGCCTGCACAGAACTTCGCTTCAGACGTTTCAGTAGTAGAATGATTGCGTCACCACTTCAAGTCTCACAGCTACACTCAGTACGATGGAAACACTGCACGTCTGTTCAGTGCCTTGCTTGTATATACACTGAAGAGCCAAAAAAACTGGTACACCTGCCTAATATCGTGTAGGGCCTCCCCGAGCACGCAGAAGTGCCGCAAGACGACGTGGCATGGACTCGACTAATGTCTGAAGGTATGCAGGAGGCAATTCACACCATGAATCCTGCAGGGCAGTCCACAAATCCAATCTGCACCAATTTGAGAAAGGATTGCACGTCTGTCACGTTTAATGATTCTCGTCAGTCGTCGTTTGTCCCGTTCTTTCACGATCTTTTTCCGGCCGCAGCCATGTCGGAGATTTAAGGTTTACAGGATTCTCGATATTCACGGTACACTCGTGAAATGGTCATACGCGAATATCCTAATTTTATCGCTACCTCAGAGATGCTGTGTCCCATCTCTCGTACGCCGACTATAACACCACGTTCAAACTCACTTAAATCTTGATAACCTGCCATTGTAGCAGCAGTAACCTATCTAGTGTCTTATATAGGCGCTTCCGACCGCATCGCGTTACTCTGATTGGTTCCATACCTCTGTTCTTTGTATACGCACGCCTATAACAGTTTTTTTTGGCTCTTCAGTGTAGGAACGACGGGGCACTAGGAACACACGCCAGTGTCGCCCTTATCACACGCTTGCATCGGAGACTTACACGAGCTGAAAAGCTCCAAGTAGGCGGCGCCCTTAGCACCTTTGGCACACAACTTTCGATATTGAAAAGGACAATAAAAATACATATGTATATGTGAATTGGCTAGCTCCGAATAAAGAATAATGTTAATATCAACGATGGAAATAGCTATGGATACCCTTGAAAATGAGACTGTCAATCACAACGTGTGTTAAAACCAGATTTTAGAATGAAAAATAAGTATTATAACACTAAAGTAATGGGCGAGGCAAAGACAAATTATCATAGTGATATTTGAAAAGTAATTAAAAATAAGGAGCCTAAATGTGTAAATGTAAAAAATCACTGTAAAGTTCTTAAAGTGCTAATATGCATGCACCGAAGAATTCTGAAGAAATATGTTCACTAAAACGATCCTTGGGAGATCACACAAGAATAATATTTTGCAGGAGCATGTGCACACTATTCCTACGAATTTCTCAATGTGAAACGTAACAAATACACATTCCTCCTAAAAATACTCAACCAAAGAACTTAAAATTTTACTCACAATTAAATATTTACTATTTCGAAAGTACCTGGTTACTTTGAAAGAATTACCTGTTAATCTCAAAGAAAATTGG
This sequence comes from Clitarchus hookeri, assembly GCA_002778355.1. Taxonomy (NCBI): domain Eukaryota; kingdom Metazoa; phylum Arthropoda; class Insecta; order Phasmatodea; family Phasmatidae; genus Clitarchus; species Clitarchus hookeri. The sequence continues at coordinate 465,950 of NQII01001530.1, read as the reverse complement.
GACCGCGATGGTTTAGTGGTCAGACTGCTCGCCTCCCACAAAGACGAAGCGGGTTCGATTCCCGGTGGGGTCACCCCCGGATTTTCGCATGTGGGAATCGTGCCGGACGATGCCGCAGGTTGGGTGGTCAGGGGTTTTCTCGGGGATCTCCCATTTCCCCCACCCTTGCATTTAGATGCCGCTCCACACTCACCTTTCTTCAACCTCATCGGCTCTCAAGACCTCGATGTTAAGAACAGCCAAAATTTCTCCACACTCCACACTCCACTCAAAGAAAATTGTTTGCATTTGGTAAATCGGTCATGATAGAAAGCATTTTGAAGCAATTATTTTTGACACGCAAAAGGATTTAATCAGTTCAAAAGTATACATATTAAATACTGCCATATCAAATAAATCTTTTACTTTGAATCAGTTATGTTTTGTTTTCATTTATTCTTCCATAATTTTACCGTCAAATAACTCTAATGTCAAAATTATATTTTCAAAATTTATAACTGTTCCTTATATTAGTCGTTTTTTACCTGTCCTATGGTTTAATTTATATCATTTGTATGAAATTACGTTAACGTCAAAACTGCTTAGACCTACAACCTCACAACTTTAAAAGTTACACCTTCAACCTAACACAAATAGAGAAACTGTATAGAGGGATTCAGGCTCTGCACGATTTCTCAAAACATACATTGTGAACTGCGGCTCATACATCTAAAGTATACGACTAAAGGGACACTGATTACCACGTGTGAAATATTTTACTATAACAACGAAATACTTGTTACTTTCACGAGTCCACTATATA
>NQII01001530.1:437093-463371 GCA_002778355.1 Clitarchus hookeri | reverse complement strand
GCCTGGCCTTAGGAACGAAGCCCGTATAGCCAGTAGTACGATAAATCTCGAAAAATAACGAGTACGTCGTGCGCAAACACCACGGCGAAAACGTCAGCAACACGAAAAAGCCGAAAATTGAAAGTCCAGAAAACTCGACAAACGTTCAGACGGCACACAAACCCACACACACGCACGCACACGCACACACAATGACGTTGGGCCCCTGATGCCCAGGCCCAAAAACCCGAACCGTTACCGACGGCGGCTACAGAAGAACTCTCTTCCTGCACACGTACAGCATGTCTTGTGGTGGGAGCTCTCTCGCCTCACCTCCAGCTAGTCTTGGGGCTGCTTGCTCTCTTCCGCTCTGTCGCAAGGGGAATACAAAAGAGCAGCGATGGCCTGTTTTCAATATAAGAGCTACGTACGTCACGCCCCTAGGCCTTCGGAGTGCTCGCTGTTGCAACTTCGTGCTCTTGATGACAGCGATGGGTGTGGTGGAAGAGTGCGCCACCCACCAACCTGCTTCCTGCGATTGGAAATCGCCTTCACCTGTGTGATCGGAAGACATTCCGTCTCCGTCTTCTTTTGTCATGTTATTGCAACGCTGCTGTTACTGTTCTACTTTTGTTTGTAACTTACGGCCTTTGCGGGGCGGGTTACAGTGGCGTACACACATATATTGTTTGTCCCTACGGGAGGGGGGTAGGGGGCTTTACAGGTCAAATATGACCAGTGACGAAAATATATCTGTACTTGTTGGTCCTTGTGTGCGTAACTTTGTATAAATAAGTGCCATTTTAGTATTTACTTTTTTTTATAATATATGAAAATGTTTGGATAGTGTAGCGCTCGTCTGAAAATGGTACATTTTGTCGGTAATCATGAATGGCATGATACTCTGTTTTGTTGAAAGCCTGCCAAGGAATAAATTGATTAAACGAAGCTTTGAACCTGACGTGGCAAGTTGCATCAGTTTGGTTGACAGATCAGTTTTATTATTATTTTTTTGCCAATATGTTTAGCTTGTAGTTCATGCTAAGTAAAAGTCCTGAAAAACCAAAAATAAATTTTTTGAAGAGACAAGAATTAAAAAAAAGCTTAGTATGCCATATTAAAATTAAAAAAAAAACATACTGTAATCCACTCACGGTAACTTCCAAATTTCCTGAAGTCCTGCTAAAGTTATACTTCTAGGATATTCCTCCGCCTCATGCCAACAAAGCTTAGCCAATTCCAAAGGGACAACGCACCGAATTCGTGCGCACTTAGTGTAATAATATTTTGCATAAGAATTGTTTCTTACTAGGCATCACCAACACACCTGTTTCCTCACTGTTGTATTGATATTTATTATAAATGAAATATTTTTATTTATAAATAAAACATAATTAAAAGTTTAAACTAACCAAAAATAACGTATTTCTACGTTAACAGAAGTACAAAACGCTTATGATACATGGCATGTTTAGGAAATAACCCAACACGTCATATTTGGGATGATTTTTCAAAGGTTTTATTAAAAAATTGCGAAGAAACCGCGAATAGACTATACCCAATATTTTTAATTTTAGGCCTCATAGATGTTGTATCCATATAAGGTTGTAAATAATATTGCAAACGTTCGGTGTTTGGATGTCAGTAAGCGAGTATTCTTTTTAAAGAACGATTTGGGTCATATTCCACGTGTGCAGATTCGTACACGCAATTCTAATGCTTAAATGGAAAAAATAAACTTTAATCGCCATTAAAAAAAACAGAGTATTATAAAACAAATTTTTTGTTCATATGAGTATCGTGTTTTATAATAACTTGTTGCGTGAAGATTTGGGAAAATGACAAAAATAAATATTAAAGAATGATTTTACAAAATAAATATAAGAAAACAAACATGTGTATTGCTCCATCAGAAAATCCCCCATCGCCCCCTTTTTTACCACCACTTGCCTTAAAAATAACACACACACATATATAATATATATATTGAATTTGTTCTGTTTATAATGTTGATGGAAAATCAAACAGCTTACGTGTATAGCCATGAAACATCTTACTTGACATCAACAGAGAAGTTGCATGTGCTGTAGGGGGAGACTGGAGTTTATAAACTTCAAGGATTTTATCGTAGTGCTTGGAGTATCCCCGTATCAGATGTAAAAATAAATTTCGTTGAATTAAAAATGTTGTTTTTGCCAACCAATTACATTGCGGAGGTTACTAGGCCTACACTCAACTTTTGGAAATTGATCGGCCAAATTGTTAGTGGCGAACAAAATAATTGTTTTGCAGAGAAAAAAATTTGCCAGTGATTACAAATCTATGAAACAGCTAACACAAATGTGATTGTATGCCGCAGAAAAATATGACAGTTCAAATTTCTACAAAATACTTGTGCTTATACCAGAATTTTCTATTTAAAGCATATTTTTGGTAAAGCTTACACATTCTGTTGTTTCAGAAAAACCTTGTGACAAAGTCGGTGCATTTTTGTTACTTTTCTCCAGTGAGCTCGCAGATGCTAACAACAAACAAGTGGGCGCAGATATCCACGCCCACGACACACAGAGTGGTAGGCCGGGAGGATCATTGTCAGACTCGTGATGGCCGACAAGTCGTGACGCTCACGTTGCAGGAGGTTGACGCGATCTCAGTGATCGCATGAATCCACTGATCGCATGACTCAGAATGTCAAGAGACTTGAACGGCTCTTGACATCTAGCTCTTAGAAGCCGATGAGGGCCAAGCGAGTTGAGTGTGGTGGAGCGCTGGAATGGAGGGGCGGGGAGAAACGGGATATCCCCGAGAAAACCCACCGACCGGTGGCATCGTCTGGGAGCGACCTCGCTGGGATTCAAACCCGGTTCGCCTAGGCAGGAGGTGAGTAGTTTAACCACTACGCCACCGCGGCCCCTCTAAATTTGAGCACCGCGTTCTCTCCCTGGGCGTTTCATTGTCTTCAGCGATCGGGAGACTCTTCTTCTATCATTTTCTTTCTTGCTCATACACGTGTTACGTAGACCTCACTACAATAAAATAACATGAGATAAAGTTTGCCTGGAAGTGCCACTCTACGAGAGATTATCGACAGTTTGGCATTTACATATAACATTACGCCGTTGTTTTCATCAGCGCCTATTCTTCAGTAACCAGAAACAAATCCCCCCTTCGCCTAAACTCTTATTGTTTTGCCACGCATAAGTATTTATCATAACTTGTAATATTTCTTTTTTGCTGGGGTCGCGGTGACGCAATGGATAGAGCACTCGCCTCCCACCAAGGCGAACCGAGTTACATTCCCAGCGGACTCTCTTCCGGCTTCTCGCACGTGTGAATCGTGCCGGACGATGCCGGTGGTCGGCGGGTTTTCTCGGGATCTCCCGTTTCTCCCCGCCCTTGCATTCCGGTACTGCTCCGTTCTCACCTCGCTTCACCCTCATCTGCTTTCAAGACCCCGATGTTACGAGCCGCCCAAATATCTCCACTACACTCTTTTATGCCTAGAAGACTATTGGAAATGTGGCACGTGAATAAACGTAATCTGACTTATNCACCTACACCTACACCTACACCTACACCTACACCTACACCTACACCTACACCTACACCTACACCTACACCTACACATACACATACACATACACATACACATACACACATACACACACACACACACACACACACAGAGTTCTCCAGGAGTCAGGTAATGTACCCTGTACAATACTCGATATATGANTACACACACACACACACACACACACAGAGTTCTCCAGGAGTCAGGTAATGTACCCTGTACAATACTCGATATATGAAAAAAGAAGAGGAGGATGTGTTGTTTTAAAATACCCGCGGGGCAGCCTTTTATTCGGAAATCGACGCCGATGTTATCCTGCAATAGCCATAGAACTTTTATCACAGGCATCATAAACGCAACGCACAATAGCGGGCTCGTGCGTTGTTGCCAACATTATGTTTATTGCACGAGCGAGAGCTGGCTGCACAGTAGGACAGGGGAGGTAATTACCAGAGAGAGGCCGGGCGATGTGCGGTTCTACGGCACGGGGGTCGACGCAGAGCACCGGTAAGGGAGCAGCCCACCCCACTAATGCAATGCCATTACGAATGGCGACACAAACACGTGATGTTAACTGAAGTAATATCTACTGCGCGCTTGCAAACTTTGTTTCGAAACAGGTTCGTTGTCTGGATACAAGTCTTCGTTTTCGGCTGTCGTCTGTGCTTGTGAAACTGTATTTCGTTATTTGACTGTTTCAACGAGAATTCTGTTTCTGAACGCTAATAAACCCTCCTACAGGAAATATGGGTCTAGAATCACAAGATTTAGAATATGCTTCTAAAATTTGAGAAAGTTTTTTTTTTTTTTTTCGCATATCACCCTACGTAGTCACTTTTAATCGGGATGCAGACCTGAAGCTTGAAAACATACCAAGCAAGGTGCTGCGTCAGAATTCACCCGTAGGTCTTATCGTAATGGGAAATTAGAGGAACAAATAAGAACGTGTTTAACTGGTCAGGAAAGAATCACGGCTCCCCATTTTTGAGTCAGCTTTCTCAGCTGCTCTCTTTAGTTCTCCTGTACGCACCAGTTTGTAGAAACCTCTTGAATAATCACATTATGAGTGAAATTATTTCAAGAGACACGTAACATTGCAAGTTTTGATAGCTAGAACTTGGTGCTCAAAACAGCAATTTTTAATTTTGAGTGAGTGTGGAAAGGGGTAGAAGACGATGGGGAATGAGGTTGGTTTGCAACCAGGCAATGCATTTTTTTTAAAACCCATAAGTTTAATAAATATATTATGNCGATGGGGAATGAGGTTGGTTTGCAACCAGGCAATGCATTTTTTTTAAAACCCATAAGTTTAATAAATATATTATGCCAAGATATTCATGACAATATGGTATAAAAAACACATGTTTATTTAAAGTATATTGCACACAACATTTTCGTAATCACTAATAGAATGTATGTTTGAACAAGAAATCCTCAAAAATACAAATATTTTGTCACTGATAGTTATATTTTAACCGGTTTAGGGAATTACTGGACACAGTACAACAATTAGCAGACCCTTTCGATCATAAATCGCCTCAGAGAGCATAAATCTCCAAATGTGTAATATGCATCCGGTAAAGTCAATGAACGTAATTAGCTTCTCTGTAACTAACCCCACTTGGTTAATGAGCAATTGCAACCTTAAATGTGTCAGTGCCAACTGTAGCCTCACTAACTCTCAGACTGAAATCTAAACGACTATCGACAAGTGTTCCAGATTCAACTATATTAAATGCATTAATGCAATATGGAGTATCTTGCATAAAGTACTTAATGCGTACTGAGTAGGACTTGTTAGATGTCGACCTTACTGATACCTTTATGTAATAGTACGTTAAAGCAGAAAAAAACAAAGAGCGTGCACGAATCTCTCTTTGAGAATGTAGTTTCCCAAATATGAACAGTAATTGTGCATCTTTCACTTTTCGCAAGAGAGTTATTATAACAAGCGAATAACAGAATCCACGTTGCCATTCTTTGAGTATCACTTGGCAAGACGCACATAAAATTTGCGTTCCTTACATAACATAGGCGGAAGATGACACAGGCCGTAAGAAAGGAGTGGCGACGCTGTGCGAGGAATGCTAGAGGTGAAAACAACCATGCCATTTCCCAAGCTCAGTAATGACAGAAATTTCCGCTTAGTGCCTCCCTGAGCCCGTGCTGCTCTTTGCAATATGCACTTAGCTAAGTTATAGTAAGTAGTACAGATATTGAATTTTTCTGCAAAAATTGGCACTTTAAGAACCGGCTTGTTTTCAACCCCGCAATGGGGGAAGGAGAAACGCGAGAAGAAGCATCTCTATCCGGAGCCTATTGCACAACCCCTACAAGTCCACAAGTCTACAACTTGTTGACTTATATATAGACTTGTAGCAACAATTCACATGGCAAGTTGAGAGACAAGTCTTTTCAAAATGCGTACCAATTCTACAAATATGGATCACACAATTGAAAAAAATGTTTATTTTAATAGCTTTGTAAATAACGCTTTTTTTTTTTTAAATATTCTATGGTACAGCCCACCGTTTCTGAGCCAGTATTATCCAAACACAAAAGTTTGTTTTGCNCTTTTTTTTTAAATATTCTATGGTACAGCCCACCGTTTCTGAGCCAGTATTATCCAAACACAAAAGTTTGTTTTGCTAACATACTGTAAAATATAAAAGTTTTATTTTCAAGGAGAATCCGGCTATTTCGCACAAAACCGTGTCCAACTGTGTAGCACTTCAACTGAATTTCTCTTTTAAGTTCAAAGTCGTTGACTGATATAAACTGGTTTCTTGGCAAGTGTCTGTAAGGTTGTCTTACATCTCCAGTATTGTCTTCGTTATTCACAAACATCCACATATTTAAATATTATATAGAGCTACCATAACTACAAAAACTACGAACCCGAATTAAGGCTCTCTCTATTATATGTATATTTTTTTCACTACAGATGCAATTGTAAACGTAGAAAAAATATAACAATTGTGGATATTCCTGTAGCACAACTTACAAGTTTGTAAGTTTGTGATAAAGAACTTGTTTACAAGAATTGAAAGACGTGGTGTGGTGTAATGGTCAGACTACTCACCTCCCATGTAGGCAAACCGGGTCAGATTACCGTAGAGGCCACTCCCGGATTTTCACACGTGTAGGAATTGTGCTGGACGATGCCGCTGGTTTGGCGGGTTTCCTCGGGGATCTCCCGTTTCACCCACCATTGCATTCCGGCACTGCTCCATACTCACCTCGCTTAACCCTTATCGGCTCTCAAGACCTCGATGCTAAGAGCCACCCAAATCTCCCCACACTCACTTTGCAAGGATGGCATTTCACTTGCAGTAAGACATTAACACTGATATAGTCTGTTCACGACGAAGTGAGTACTTTTGAGGCCCTAGTTACTTTTTCCTATGAGCCATTTTTTTTNCACTGATATAGTCTGTTCACGACGAAGTGAGTACTTTTGAGGCCCTAGTTACTTTTTCCTATGAGCCATTTTTTTTATTGTTCCACCAAATTTTTAAAACAAATATTGTTATGTTAGTAATAAACACAGTGTATATATTTCACCNTTTTTTTTATTGTTCCACCAAATTTTTAAAACAAATATTGTTATGTTAGTAATAAACACAGTGTATATATTTCACCGGTTTCCTAAGTTAAAATCTAAGGCTGCAATACAATATGTCTATAGACAATTATTCCAAATGAAAGGGCTGCAAAAAGTGCTCACTTTACCGTGAATAGTCTATAGCCACAAGCATGCTAGTGTTACAGGAAATATACACGTGCACAACTGTACTTACAAGGGTGATGACTTGTAGGAGTTGTGTTATAGGTCCCTGGTTGCGGAGCGCCGGAAGGGCTGGTGGAGGAGTCATCGTGGCCGGCGGCATGCCGACACGCAGCGACGGACGTCCAACGTGAGTGGCGGCTGTTAATGCTACAACGGCGCGGCATGCGCTAGTCTGCGGAGACTGCGTGCTTCGACCCCCTTCGGTGACGTCACAGTGAATCCTGACTGACAACTTTTGAAAATCCTTGTAGCCGCTGGACCACGTCACCTGACGTCATCCCTGTCTGCCACTTCTTGTGACTGCAGAACCCCCGGGGGGAGAGCGGCGTGTGTGTCCCTCCGCTTGGAGCGAATTCTAAGACTTTAAATTAATTTTCCTTGGCTAAAGTTGCATTTTATTTTGGGCATTTCTGCATCCTGAGTTGCCATGATGTATGATCAACGATGCATCGCTTAGGAGGGGGTGTAGAGGAGAGTCCTTTATTAGAATCCCCATTTCGCCTTGGCGGGCAGAGAGCAAGACAGTCATTCAACTAAGTGTACATACTTTTGTTACAATTGCTCTTTACGCATCATAATTTTACAATGTTTTGCGGAATTTGCCATTTTTTAACGCGGGATCAAAATTTGGCAGGGATTTTTGTGGGATTGTCAAATTATTTTGGAGTAATTTGTTTCAGAGCAGCGGTATTTAAATGTTTGCCAGAATTCGAGGTCATAAAAATATAATTTGTACACATATGTGCTTAGCATAATATGAGGTTAGTATTTTTTTAAAATAAAGTTTTTCTGGAATGGTGTTAACGTATTTTAAAATTATTTTAATGTGCGTAAAAGTGAAACTGGTGAACCGTGGATGTGACCAAAGTGGTTCCATTTCTGGTAACCAAAATCCGTCTTGGCAATTAAGACTTGCGTGACCGGTGTAACAAATGGTAACCAGAGAGGTATCGGAACGCGGTTTTCACTNCCGTCTTGGCAATTAAGACTTGCGTGACCGGTGTAACAAATGGTAACCAGAGAGGTATCGGAACGCGGTTTTCACTAGGGGAATCGAGTTTTAATGTCAGATCCGGTAAGGATAAGCTTAGTAAATAAATATAATTTTAAACTGCTGAATCTAATAAATAAACTTTAAATTTTAGTGTACCTGAAAGAGAAATCCACAAATATTTTGTAATACGCTAACTAAATAATGATTCTACGTGTAGTATTGATGTCAAGTATCTTAATAAACGGCAGTTATGTGCAATGTCCGCTTTTGTATATTACTCGTGTGCCATTTTCTATGAATAATCGAGTTGAAAGGGAAACAATAAGTCAAAATAAAATTAAATAACAAGCTACTGTTTGTTGAATTCACTTCAGGGAGAGGAACTTGGGTTTACTTAATCTACATAAAGATTAATTTTCTGTGCTTGATAAGTGTATTGATACGCTGGTTTTGAACACACTCCCTCTATGAGAAGGCCATAGTTGGCATGTTGGAAGTGGCGGTGTAAGTTTTTCCAGGGCTGTGTGTTAACCCTGGGATAATTTGACTGCCCCTTTCATGAAATACTCTTATACACCTGTCATACATTTCAATAATTTCCTAACTTCTTTCTGCGGAGTACGTATAGGTATAACACTTATAATTTACACATCCATTTACTAATGCCTGTTGCAAGATTGCAATGTAAAAAGTATTTTTCTTTTGTGTGTGAATACGGCTAAACTGGCGTTTAAAATATAATATTCACTGTGTAGCTTATAGTATTTTGAAGTAGTATAATGGCGTTGATAATATATGCACATATGTGTACTTATGGGTCACAAATTTATACGACGTGTTTTTAGGCGTTCCATAGCTGCAAGCTGCACACGGCGCAGATACAACCTGCACGTCAGTTCAGAGTTCAGCCCGCAGAGGCGGCGGAGATATTTGATGGGTATACAAGTGTCACCCTTGGCGTTCCATTGCTCCTCCGTCTCCATCAACCAGCACGAATTGCTGTTGCTTCCAGCTGCAAAATTCTATTATGAAAACATATAAGCAATTTTGTTGAGACAAATTACATTTCACGGGCATTGTGCACNCCAGCTGCAAAATTCTATTATGAAAACATATAAGCAATTTTGTTGAGACAAATTACATTTCACGGGCATTGTGCACTCAACTAACGTGTTAGCTTGTATAAGTGCCAAGGAATGAAATTCTTATCTTGATATTGAATTATTGACCTGACAGTAATTCTGGTAATAGTTTTGGCAGTTCACATAATTAAAAAAATCTTCATATCATAAGTACTTAGCTCGAGCACATATTTTTAAATATGCCTGTTGTCCTACCTGAAACATAATTTTTTCTAAAATTGATCAACGATTGTTTAAAAAAAAAAACATACTATTTTGTTATATTCGGTGTATTGCATAGATCTGGGATATAAATTATTTATATATATATATATATATATATATATATATTGCTGAATCCAGAAGTACAAACTCTTTGAAGCGATTCCTATGCATTCTGGGATAGAAATATTAATACTAATTACGGCCTACAACGATTATTAAAGGAGGAAGGCATGGTTATTGAGAATCTATATTTGAAATGATTTCATTTCAGAGCATTAAAAACTACTTAGAATGGAACATCATTATTTTTTAACAGTGCTATTTTCAGTTTTATGAAATCTGTGAGTTTGGTAGGTATTATAATCATTAACGAAAAAGTGTTGTGCCATGTTACTGTGCAAAATTATGAACCCCTGGACTTATAAGCACATTTTAATGTTGCTGTGAATAACCATGCTTAAATTAACAAAATGCAAGAATTTTTGGGGGGAAATGACTAGGAAGTTTGGAAAGGGGTGCGTCTGTTTGCCTGACAGTTATGCAACTTGTTGAGACGCTTTAATTTAGTTAATGAAAGGAATTATATTACCTACGAAATATTCACAAATGTTACATTAAAATTCAAGAAATCACTGTTATGTTTAGAATTATTTCATCACAACTAATTGTTTCAAATTAAAATATTTGAAATTTAGATTTTCAATGACGATCACACCCCTTAATCATTATGGTACTATTTATTTCTTATATATTGACGATTTCGCAAATGGCAAAATTTAGGTGCTGTCTTCTCATACACTTAACCACTATTCTGTAAAAACAAAACATTTAACATAACATAGCCAATCAGAATGAAAAAATCTTTACAATTGGTGTTACAAATGAAAGACCACTGTAGAAATATTAAAAACCATTATTTTAATATAAAGAAACTTAATTTTTTTTTAAAACGTAACGTAAATCTTAGCGAGAATAACTCTAAAATTACTACTTAAAACTAATAAATATATAATAAAACGGATATATCTGATCTTGATTACTGCAGGTCGTAAGATGTATTATATTGATATCTTATTTTGCAAATGGAATCACATCGTTGTATGTAGAAATGGAGTTAATAATAATTTTCTATAAGTTTGGACGTTGAAAGTCGTCTTTACAACTAGCATTTTTTTTTTTTTTAACTTTTTCTTGATTGTGGCATGTAATTTGTACATACTTTTCCTAGCCCCTTAAATATTTTATNTTTTTTTTTTTTTAACTTTTTCTTGATTGTGGCATGTAATTTGTACATACTTTTCCTAGCCCCTTAAATATTTTATTTCGATGTCTTCTAAAAGATGCCAAATATTTATCTTTAAAATAGTTTACAAAAATTCTGGAACACGCCGTGAACATTTATCAAGGGAAGTGATCTGCAGGGAAATAAAAGGGCGGCCAAAAACGCATTATTCCCAGCAATATAATGTAATTTCAGATCGCTTGTTACCTGATCAAAGGTATCACAGACAGAATCCAACAGAATTTGCGAAAATAGCTACTGAATTATAATTTTTTTGTATTTATAAAGAAATGTATGAAAATCACCAGTAGCGATATATTCAGTAATGAATATCCTTAAATATTATTGTCAGCGTTATTATATAAAGAGAAATTAAAGCGTCCTGGTACGCGGACGCTGGAGCCATTTATTCCCTCAATGTTTCCCTCAATGTCCATTCAATAACTACGATAAACATAAAATGTAACTTGATATCCCATACAGTTTTTTTGTGGATTTAATGGTTCTGTAAACCATTTATCTCAAAATAAAGGTCATTTGTCAATTTAAGGTTGTATTTCGAAAAAAGTGAGAAAAAATACATTATAATAAAAGTTCCATTCGATGCCTAATTTATTACACAGGTTAACAAAAAATTTACTGGAAAAACTCATTTAATGGTAGAAAGAGAAGATAATAATAGTTTATTCACAAGCCCTCGTCCGGAAATGTAGAAGTCCAGCGTCACAGAGAGTGCATAACAGCTACGCAGTAACTTATTTTCGCGTTCCAACACTGAAAGGTTTTTCTTCCTCCAGAAAGGTACAAAAANGCATAACAGCTACGCAGTAACTTATTTTCGCGTTCCAACACTGAAAGGTTTTTCTTCCTCCAGAAAGGTACAAAAAATACGTGGATTCGTCTAAGTTTAACATACTCTTCATTAAAAATAAGTGCTTTTATATGCTAGTAGGCCTACACTACTTTTGACTAAGTTGTAATTGTATTTTTTTAATTAACGGAAATACTTTTCTTTCGTAAAAGCACAGGTTTGAGGTTATAAGCTAACGTAAACAAACGTCACATCATTGTTTGAACACGCGTACAGCTGTCACAGCTCTGTTAGCAACACTGGAGTCGATGTGGAGTAAGGAACTGCTGTACGGCAGGTAATAGCTGCAACCATTATCACGCTGGTGTGCCAAAGGTTGCCTGTTTGTAGGCGCTACGTGACGCAGTTTTAGCGCACATTGACTGCAAAAAAAGGTACCTATGTACTGCTGAAAGTAGGTTTTTGAATAATATATTATTTTATTCCAATTTATCTCCAAAAAGAGTTACGTGATTTGATTTCGAATCATTCTATAATCCAGTGGGAATGAATTTGAGTNAGTTTGAGGGTTTGATATTTATTATTCAATTTTATTTATAAATAAATTAAATGGAGGAAAAGTTTTGTAAAGTACATTTAATCGTAGACCGTACAGAGTTACAATAAATAATAAGACATACAATTTTTTTAAACACAATAGTGACATAAATACATACAAACAACTACACAGATTATACTGCATTTCACATCCCTGAATTTGCTAACATTATTACAGTAATAAAAATACTTCGATTCAATAAGTGAACACAAATATAGTTGCAAAGTACTTCGTTTCGTTAATCATTATAGTCAGAAATTAATTTTTATCTTAAACACATGAACTAAAACTAAAACTTAATTTGAAATTGAAGTGCAGCCTAAACAATAATTTGCTCTGTAGTAATGATTACATTTTTTTTTAACTCGTTTGAAATAAGGACGTGTAAACAAATGCTTACATAAAAACTAAGCAATTTAGAATTTAGCAATTTTTATTTTGAAGTCAGGTGTTTATTTGCCCAAATTAATATTTTTAATCATTATGAAACAAGTAGTAATTTATTTATACTTACGCGCAATGGCACATCTTGGAATAAAATGAGATATTCGTGTATAAGCTTGAGTGCAGAATATGTGAGGTGGGTTTCCTTGCAAGCGCACTTTTATTTTTATACACTTCGAGAATGTCACACATATTTTATATTTCCACTCACAAATGTTGGGAAAATGGCATTATTTAGAATTTTTGACATGCTGCTCACAAAGTTTCTGGAGACTTTCTTAAACTAATTGAAAAGTACGACCAACCTGTAACGGTAAAATGTAAGTAGTTCAGAAATTTTACTATCCAGTGTAAGGTACACATCTGCAAGTTTTATTAGCCGAGAATATTCTTCTTATTCACACAATCACACAATCGGAAAAATAGTATAATACTTCTGCCGTATTTTTTGTTTATTATGCGGTTATCACTTCGTTACAATATCAAATTTATTCAATTTAGAGTTCACAGAAATATGGATTCACTTATATCAAATTTCCTTTCTCGTTCAATGATCGAAACTTTTAACGCGCGTAACGACACAGCTATGCCCTTCACGATGGTGACATCTCGGATTCGTGTTTCAGACTACCACGATGTTACATCTTTGTAACTATTTCTGAAACGCCTTATACTGTTGTTCGCAACATGCATCACAATGAATATCTTCTTCTGTAGTGTGAGAAAGGTTGGTTCCAGTCAAGAAAATATTTATGGCCACATAAATACGTAGTTGCTGCAACAAAATATTTTGCCGAGTAAACAGAACTTGGAATGTAATCAAATTGATTTTATTCGTCTAACAAATTACGCACTTGAATTGACAAAACATGTTTTCTTGGTCCGCGAAATTTGCCTGTCAACAAAATATTTAGTTGTATCAACTGTATATATTTGTTTGGTCATATACAAACAAATATATTAACTACTGAAACCACCCTTTCTATCGGTGTATTTTATGGTCACTAGGATTTCGCTTAAAACGTGCCATATTTACAGGATAAAATGTCCGTTAAGGCGCCCGTCTACCTGGCGCTTGAACTGCGTTGCAGAGTGTTCGAAATACACGTTTTTCAACGAAACTATTAAGCGTGCGTCCAACGTGCTGATCTACGAAAAGAACACACACTTCAGACGAGAGCTGTTAAGTACTTTCAAAATATCATGTATGTTAGAAACATCAATTCAGAGTACTCCAAAACCGTTAAAATCGGCCTTTCCAAGGCGCTGTAGCTCAAAATGCACGCATCAGATACATATAAAACTACTATAGGCACCTGCACTGAACCTTCCTAAAGACTTCCCACTAATAAAATTATATGGTCACCGCTGAAAGTCCTATATGTACACGCAGCACGACGAGAACACTGCACGCCAGTTACNCCACTAATAAAATTATATGGTCACCGCTGAAAGTCCTATAGGTACACGCAGCACGACGAGAACACTGCACGCCAGTTACGAGCCTTGCGCTTAGCGGCGATGGCGTACTTGATGCGCGGGGCAGTGTCGCCCTTATCGCTCCTGCGCTTCTCGGCCTAAACGTGGGAAAAAGTTCCAGGTAGACGGGCGCCTTAACAGTTATTTTGCTTCATAGGACACTCGGGTTTTAAACAGTTAATCAATCCGAAATGCGAAACCTTGTCTTTACCGCCACATTGTTTGCTTTCGCGTGGAGATAGAAGGATCCCAGCCGCAGGCTTGTCTTGTGCCTTGTCGAGGGCGGTGGTGCGTTGCGTTCACTCAGCCTCCCGTGATGGGCACCCCGGCACGGGGGCTGGGGCCACGGCGCGTCGCGGGCTGCACCCCTCGCCTTACGCGGGGGTGTCGGAGTCGTGTCAGGAGGCGGGGTAGCGGCAGTACGTCTTGCCGTACACGTCCTCGACGGGGATCTGCTCGTCGATGGGCTCCTCTCCTGCCGCCTGCAGCTGGTCGCGCACCTGGAGCCAGGCACACCAACACAGCAGACATTACACTCGCGCTGTTGCCACACTTGTAGCAAAAAAATTTGCAGCAGCTGCAAAATGTTTTGTCGGCATGCACCCTGAGGTAGGCGTAATAATGACGCAGCGTTATACCCTCACTGACGTCACACTTACAAGAAGAAAAACCGATTTGTAGCAGCTACAAAATATTTTGTCAGTATCCGCTCTGGCATTTTTTTTACGGTGAACACAAAATTACTATTTTGTTGTGACTTACATGTCTGTTAGTGATCACAAAAGAATGTGATTATTTTGTAATAAAAAAAAATCGGAGTGTGACTTCGTTGGTGACACGACCGTGGGTTTTACGTGAATACGTTATTGTAAGCGCGTAATAACGATTTTTGGGATATGGGAATGAAATGACAGTAAAAAATGGCTACTTGCCTTTTATGGCTTAAATCGACAGATTTAAGGGGTAATCTTCCGTTTAGCACCAAAATCAGTGCATTAGCACGTCGCATTTGCGTGATATACTGCCCGAAAATGTTTGCCCATGTTCGAAATTGCCGCCAGTCGCCGCGGCGTTGCATTTGCGGGGCGCCAACTCAAGACCATGCTCGCATTTCAGTTGAATATCCGATTGAACGAGACCACATCTTTATTTCAAGAAGTTATAATGTCGGAACGGGTCACCCTGCAAACGTTACATCGCCGTTTTCGTCCTGGTACCCCATGCTTCGGCCTGATTGTAAAAACGCATTCACGTCAACATCTTTGAAGTGACAATATTATGATTTTGTGTTCGCTGCAATAAAAACGGTGCAATTAACTTTCACATTTTTTCCTTTTGTAAAAACTTAACTAACTAGAAATGGGCAACTGCAGCTGCACTTTCGTCACGTTTAAAGAAGTCGAAAAAGTTTGTGCTTCTTGTGACCTACAGTGATTCCTACCGTCAACATATGCCTTTGAAGCTGATCCAACAACCTAATGCGAAGATTACGAAAATGTTTACAGTAAGCTAGAGCGCCATTAAATAATTTTACATAAACAATTTGGCTTACATTTTTGTACTAAATTGCATTGGAATAATAATTTTTATTATGGAAACGTATAATTAAACAGCATTTAAAAATAAAGGAAAAGGTTGACTTAGTGATATTAAAAACAAACTTCCAACAATTTTTTTTAAAGGATTTCATGAAATATTTATTAACGAAAATTTTAAATACACTCAGGGAAACAATACACGTAGCACTCACGTGTTTTACAGTTTCATAATAAAACTCTCTTGATTTACGGCTGCTACGAGACCCATACAGAGCGCTGACATGTCACTAATTCTTTTAGGATTGAGGGGGGGGGGAATTCTATTCACCCCTGCTGACCGTACGTCCGTAACCACGGTCGTAGCATTTATTCTCGGCAACATACGGACTTAAGGCACAACAACCTTAATTCTCAGTTGTTCTACACCTTCCGGCTATCAATCATTAATGGCCCAAACCAGCGGTATTTAACTTTTTTTCATTACCGGACCAATTATTTCCTAGCGAAAGTTTTGCGGACGGCATTGTGGATCGTTCACCTTACGTATCACTATAATCTAATAATTTTAACTTTTCTATCATGAATATCTATTGTGTAAGGTGTTATTACATCGCCCTGATGTTACCTCAACAAGAAGTCGGCTAAGGCAGGGTTCCACAGAAGGAGTCGGCAACATTTATTATTCATTTTAACTTCTGATTTATTTCTCGTTGCAAATATATCGAGGCTTTCGAGAGGTCTGACAATGTTAACTTCTACTAAATTAAAATTGTCGGCTGGTAAAATTTATAGGTGACAGATATTGTAATATTCTGGAAGCCTACATATTATGTAGGCTACATAATATGTAGACTTCCAGAGAATTATAAGATATATGCTACTGTATCGTTTAAACCAGGTAATAAAGTTGTTATATTTAAAGTAAAATTCATTCGTGTGGTTTATTCTACGCCAGAAGTCTTGAATTACTATATACTGCAGAATATCTAATTTATCTGGTTGAGTAGCAGGTGCAACTTGCTCATTCCATAGCCATATCAAATTGAGGAACACAAAAGTTATTTTACTTAGCCTATAGTAGTAAGGAGAGTAGAAAGCCCTTACAGTATCGTCCAGTTTTCAATAATGCAAATTAAGTAAAAATAAATTATTTATAACAAATAATGAATAAAATGTGTTTTAAAATAATATTAATTTTAGAGCTGCCAAGCAACATAATTCAACTCCTTAAAATACATTCATGAAATTAAAGAATTTATGGTTCATGTGGGGTAAGTATTTTCTTCCTGTACGTGGAAAGATTAAGGCACCTATTTTCCGAACAAAGCGACGTTTACAGTCAACGAACAGGATAACTTTGTTTATTTATGTTTACACTCGACCACGGACATCGCACATAGTAGATAAGTACACAGAGACAAAATGGTGCGTCAGTTCCTTTGAAGTGGGCGTACACATTCTCCGATTGGCAGCGCGAGGCTCTGGGTAATGTTCTCGACACTCATTGGCTCCTGCACGCGACGTAAGTTCCCCTGTTGTCTGCGTTGCCGGCTGGTGAGTGCGCTAATGCGCGCTGATTGGCGAACGGCTCTCCAACATGTTGCTGGCCAGAAACGCCATCTTGCTGGCGTTTGCGGGTGAAGTTCGCGATACAACCGGCTGTTTAACCTCTGTATTATTACATGCTCTGTGTGCGTGGCGGACTGCAAGAAACCACTTGGCGGGCCACAAAGCGGCCCGCAGCCCGCGCGGTGAAGACCGATGGTCTAAACGGTCAACATGTTAATCATTCCAACTATCTTACTTACACACACTAAATATGAATAGGCGAGAATTTCACTGTTTAAATCTGTTAACAGCCCCACAGACTTATTCAACAGTTACTTCGGATTATTTAACTTATGAATTAGCGGACAAATGCCAGTTTTCCTTCACTGACATTTTCAGTGATATTTTCCACTATTTCACTGTTTAAATCAGTTAACAGCCCCACAGACTTATTCAACAGTTACTTCGGATAATTTAACTGATGAATTAGCGCGCAAATGCCAGTTTTCCTTCACTAACATTTTCAGTGATATTTCCCACTCACTCATCAACCATACATATCTCGACGCACTGCAGGAACCAATCTTCCAGCACGATAACGCGTGTCCCCATGTCTCTAGGGCGACACAGCATGCTCTATACGGCGCATACATGATACCTCCGCCTGCTAGGTCACCAGACCTTAGCCCATCGAGCATGTGTAGGACATGATGGGACGGCGACAGATATCCAGCCTAACCCCAGCAACGACCTTCGCCCAGCTACGCCAAGAAGTGCAGCGAGCGTGGGATACATGCATTTAAACTAGCGTAGTCCTTGTGCTTGAGATAAAACTAGGGCATTTGGGTGNGAATGGCTGTCGACAGTAAATCATTTAATATTATATATCTGGGCTGAGCTTTGGTTTATCACATTCTTATAATCTTTCTTCTAAATTAAAGATCACGATTATATCTCTAATTCTAATTTTTAAGCAAATTCTCTTGGATGAGATACCAAAAAAAGTATCGAAGTCTAACATGCCACCGAAATAATTTGTGCAATTCTCGGACCTTCAGTAGGGACATTCGCTGGTACAGTAGGCCCATGAGCAAGATACATCGGAATGACAGGCGTAGACTTGTACTCCGTACGAACGGTGTGTGTATTTTCATTCCAGACTCTCGCAGTCGTCACGTTCCCCTGAGGTAATACCAGAGGCGATCGGATTATGTAACTTATGGGCCCAAATACCACGATCCCAGGTGTGGCTACTGCATGACGAATGCAAATACACGATGGATTGTTCTGTTGAGCCGCACGTCTACGAACGCCAACACAGCCATGAATTTACCCAAGGCAAAAACGACCCTCATCACTGAACACCACTGCGTTCGACTCTCCAACACACTCTCTCTCCCAACACCACGGGAAGAAGTTCACGACGACGAGCAGGTTTCAAGGATGAACGTGCCAGAGGAACACGAGCATGCAAACCTACCTCCAACAATCGATTGTTCGTTGTTTGTGGAGACACACGGGGGTTCACAGTAATGAATGGATACGTTTAGAGCAAGAGCATATCAGTTGAGTGAACAAAATATTGTTAATTTTCAAAATGAAATAACTTGGTATCTGCAAGAAAAATCGTCATCTCAGTATGTGTTGTTCCATTTCGAGTTATTCAGATCCTGATATTATACGGGATAGCTAAACGCAACGATGCCTGATAACTGTGGCCGTCATAACAATCTCGGAACCGATTCGGAGTTTGAACTCTTGATTTTTGCTGTGGCTCGCTCTCGGAGTAATGCCAGTTAAGACTCCTCACTGAATAAGTGTGATGCTGTAGTAATAACAGTCACCGAGTTCCCAAAATTTCTTCTCATGAAAATCTGTCTCTAAATTACAAGAAATTTCTACAGTCACCGTAGTGGGGAATTTCAGTAGGCCGAGGCTTTCCTTAATGAGAATCATAATGTGTATCTTAGTAAAAAGATGTAAAACAAAATATTCAGGAAGAGCAAAATTTTCTTATCAAGCCAAGTATTGTTATCAACTGATGTCAAAGTATTGACATTTATAGTAATTATAATTTTTATAATAACAGTATAAGCAAAGTAGTTTTCCAAAAACGCATTACGTAACTTATTCGTAGACGTTGTTTTGCCAACAGAAAGTTCGGGTGAAATATTTTCAAGATTGAAATTATTAAAAAGTGTTCAGTGTAACTCATTTGATACATTTATTTCAGCCCTGGTTATAAATGTTCTTAATTATCATCAGCATCACATATTCAAAAACATGCAACAGTTCAAATTTTATTCTCAAAATTATGCGTTAATAGAGACGAGGTTGAATGTGACTCAATAAATGTTGTCTAGTTTTCAAAGTAAACTCTGTTCGACAAATATAATAAGCATCTTGAGTGTTGATATTTTTGATAATCATAATAATTTCATTATAAAGAATCATTAAAAATAAGTTAATTTGGCAGAAATCTACTTTAATTTTATTTTCAAGCAATATATTAACACAGAAAATATGTTATTTAAAAGGAGTTATTTTTAAAATTTTGAATTATTTCAGTTTTTATTAGGCTCATTAACATTCCTGATTTCATAACATTGGCAAATTTGGATATAGTTCAGACGCTAAACCAATTTAAGCGTGTATTTAAGGATAGCATACATATATAATGTTTACCCGGGTGTCGAACCTGGAATGTTGTGGCGTATAGTTTATGCCTTAAAGATCTACACGACGCAGTTAAATAACAGAATTATCGTCGTTATCATCATCCGCGTCTTCTAACCTGTGACCGGGTGAGCGTAGTAAATTGTCTCCATCTTCCTTTGTCTTTCAACCATTTCCCAGCCCTCTCGCTCAGCATTTATGTTTTGTTTTGCACTTCCTTTTTTATCTTCACGTTTAATCTCTTTCTTCGCCTGACTTGGACATTTATGCTAGCGTACATAAAGTCCACTATTCTTCTCGGCACTCACTCCCTACCCATTCTACCTCATCCGTGCTTCCTGAGTAATCTTCATCAACTCCTGTTCAAAATATGCTAGCGACAAATAACGGATATCTTGGGCATCTATGCAAGAAAACCTTACGGTGTCAAGTCCAGCTAACAGCAGCATTTCTGTTCAGTAATGTACTTAACTGATATAAAAGTTACGATGCTAACATTATGGATTATAAGGCGCAAATTTCTTTTATGTTTGATACGATTGNTTTAACTGATATAAAAGTTACGATGCTAACATTATGGATTATAAGGCGCAAATTTCTTTTATGTTTGATACGATTGATTTTCAGGTACGAAATCTACACCTCAACACATCAAATGCATACACGGAGGAAAATATGAATATATATATAAAAAAAAGTAAATAATCGTACATCACTTGAAGAATTCTAGCCAATAATTATTTGTAGTGTCACCTCTTTCCACTAGGCTATTTTTATATTTCAATATAAGTTTATAGTTTAGGGTTTATTTGCCTGTATCCTAACCACCACATTACTTATCNGGCTATTTTTATATTTCAATATAAGTTTATAGTTTAGGGTTTATTTGCCTGTATCCTAACCACCACATTACTTATCACAGCTCTTATATTTTGGTAGTTGATACAATACTCCGTGCGAACTGCCTCTTCAGAATTTATATTTTATTTTCATTCTTCTATCCTGTGTCCATGTTTCTACTACATTCCTTTTATTTCCGCATCTTTCATTGTTTGCCACCTTAAACCGTTTCCACGCTACCTCACGCTACTGGAAGCCAGCAAGTTATGTCGCCAATAGCCCATGCTGCATGGGTGGGTACTGATTTGTCAGGCGATAATGATGAGATAGTTAATGCTAAAGATGTAATTAGTGCAGTCGAGTAGGTTTGAGTGGAATGTGCACTTGCAAAACTTTCGAGTAAAGTCGTAGAACTTCAAAATAAACGGTCGTCGGCTCTAAATACTGATGATGATCATGCGAATCCTACAAAGAAAAGTAAACTTTATCATTGAGGATGAAACAGGAGGTGAAGATGATCACGAAGACAGTATTGATGATAATGACTATGAAGACAGTGTTTTTTTAAATATCTGATGAGAAGGACGATTCTCTCAACGTTCCCGCACATTTCACCAGCGAGTTTCCTTCGACAAGTGGTGCGAAGAAGGCCAAATACGTCAAGAACGCTCATTAATTTTCTGCAACGAGCGAAATGGAAAAGGCAGAACAAGCTGCGAATACTTACTACATGTTTACCGAAGACCCGAACGAACTTGTTGATAGACTCAGACATTTGATCGCTTTGCAACAAGATGGAGATTTCTCGCACATTAACGAGATATCTTCTATAATTATTGAACTGAAGGATCGGTGTTATACCAGATCAGACTGTTGGCTACTATCCATCATCTACAAACATAAGATATCTCGAATATCTGAAAAACGTACCCATCCATGGTGGTTTCTACACCGAGGAGATCCAGCCTACGAAGTTTCCAGAAGTGTATTTAGTCTAGAAGGTGCTGAAACGACGTAATGGAAGGGCGTACGTCAAGTGGTGGGGGTTCCCTGCCTGCTACGATTCCTGAGTCGCTGAAGCGGACATCGAGACGTGAACTCGCCNATCTCGAATATCTGAAAAACGTACCCATCCATGGTGGTTTCTACACCGAGGAGATCCAGCCTACGAAGTTTCCAGACGTGTATTTAGTCTAGAAGGTGCTGAAAAGACGTAATGGAAGGGCGCACGTCAAGTGGTGGGGGTTCCCTGCCTGCTACGATTCCTGAGTCGCTGAAGCGGACATCGAGACGTGAACTCGCCNTACGTCAAGTGGTGGGGGTTCCCTGCCTGCTACGATTCCTGAGTCGCTGAAGCGGACATCGAGACGTGAACTCGCCGTGGAAAAGGACGATGTATATAAAGACTTTCATTCAAGGGATTATGTATTTCCTCATGTTATTTTTAATCAATTAAAAAAAAAGTTTTGTTTTATTTATTTATTAATTCCTGCTTCATATAAATATATATTAAATAAAAATAATTTACACGACCTCATCACCTTTCGGTACAGGTCGATACCATTCTTGCTGACAGTAAATTATCTCTGATATGAGTTACAAACCCATTTTAGTGTCTAATACTGGAAAAAATATGCATTGAAGGTGTCATTTAGTGATGAGTGAGCATGTACGATCGATTTATTGGTATGGTAGGAACGATAATTTCTCTTATGTAGGTACAATGATTAATTTGGGTAGAAGAGGCGTAGGTGTGGTGGTGTTGGTTAGGGTTTAGGGGTGGAGTAACATGTTGCTCGATATTATGAATGGTTTAACATTTTTATTTCAAGGTCACAGGGGTCAAGGTAAATGCTCAAGGTAAATGTCATAGGTTAAGGTCACACATCAAGGTCAAGGTTATGGCTTATGAGCCAAGGTCAAGATCACGGTTCAAGATATTAAGGTCATGTGTCAAGGTTATAGGTAAATGCCATATATAAATGTCATGGGTCAAGGTCATATGTAAATGTCATAGGTCAATGACATGTGTCAGCTTAAGGTCACGAGTCAAGGTCAAGGGTCAAGTTCAAAGTCATGGGTCAAGATCAGGGATCACTGGGTTGTTGAAGTGGTCAGTAGGGGTGAAGTGTGTGGGAGTGTGAATATGAGTGGCGGGTGTTAATTTTTTGTAAAGATAATTGTTTATTAATTTTTTTTATTAAAATAATTTATATGGATGATGGAGGAAGAACATCCAATATGGCTGTGACGCCTACCAATATGGTGGACGTCACCGACCAACATGGCCGCCAGCCATACCTGTCACGTCATACAANATGGCTGTGACGCCTACCAATATGGTGGACGTCACCGACCAACATGGCCGCCAGCCATACCTGTCACGTCATACAAGATGGCGGCCAACTCCTAACTCCTATCCGTGATGCCGTTGTGCCCGATCCGACATACCCTATCTACTAGAAGAAACNTATGGCGGCCAACTCCTAACTCCTATCCGTGATGCCGTTGTGCCCGATCCGACATACCCTATCTACTAAAAGAAACTAAATAACGGCTTATCGCCGTAGTTTATCAACAACATTTAGACAAATGAACCGAAACATATCTAATGAGAGTACAAACGCTAATCGATGCAGTTATATTAAAATCTTTGTAGTGTTGAATATTTTAATGTTTTTAATCTGTTAGTGGTTATAACTACTCCATTTCGCTTACCAACACCCCATATTTCATAATAGTGCATTAATTTGGGAGCAGCTTGCTTGCTAAACCAATTAAAAGGCACACATAATAAATACGCACATCCATATATAAAACCATNAATTTGGGAGCAGCTTGCTTGCTAAACCAATTAAAAGGCACACATAATAAATACGCACATCCATATATAAAACCATTGGATTCAAACACGGTATGTCACGATTCGAAGGTAACCGGTTTTATCAGCCATCATTTTCTGGATATCATAACTAAGTTAAATGCTTGAATTGTTAAACATTTAGAATGTAAAAATACGTAATTATATGTACCATTGTGTTTCTCACAAGCTCCTCGAAGATTGTTTTAACAATAGTTTTTTTACTGTTTGTAAACTCTGACTATAATTATAATTAAATGTTTCAGTTAGTTTTGGTATACATCCAAATCCATTTATACTTTTCAAATAAGAATGGCGGAAGTTCAAAACATAATAAAATATAGCCTGAGGCATTGTTTATTTCGACAGTGATTTTAAAATAATAAACGTAGGTAGTACCACATATAATAATAAAACAATTATCTTGCGTTTTACTCATATTTTACTTGTGTGGTGTTCTCTTACCGTGCGTGCTAAAAATCTGTTATTTTTCATTTAGATGGGGAATTATTTAGAGTTTGGTGAGAGGTATGCCCGTAACACAACACTTCTGAAATATTTGCTTGGTTTCTTATTCATTACCATAGCTGCCACCAGATAATAATTACCTCCAGTGATGTCTCCATGTATCACATTGAAATTGAAACACAAATATATAACTAGTTTGCAAATTATTATTATTTTAATATATATATAAAACAAAAGAAACCAATTTATATGGAAACCAATTCAAAAACTGTTATTTTACAAAAATATAAAGTCAATAAATATTTAGAAAAAAATTTACACAGTTACGAACAGGAATCCTTTTTAAAAATGCCACATCTTAATGTTTTAATTAAATTGTGAGCCATATGAAGTTGTTATTCTCTTGTAAGTTATAACCCGTTCACAGTTACCTCTAACGTTTCTGAATCCCTGCTAAAGTTATACTTCTAAGATATTCTTCCACCTCATACAAACGAAGCTTAACAAAGTATAAAATATTACACCAAAGTGAAGACGCACCGGTTATGTGCTCTATATTTGTTATATTATTTTGTATAAGAACTATTTTCCACTTAGCATTAACAACATTTATTGATAGAATATAAGTAAAAGATGAATTTAAGTACAAATAAGGTACTTTTATGTGAACACGTATAAAACACTTAGAATACGAGACTTAGTTAGAAAACAACCAAACACGTCATACATGAGGTGATTTTTCAAAGTTTTCATTTTAAAAGTGTGAAGAAGCCGCGAATACACTATACCAGCAGTCTTTGTCGTCGACCTTGCTCGTGATTACGGCCGCATCAATCTGAAGCTCACTGCGTTTATCTCCATGTAATTACCCGGTCCCCGAGTAAGGTTGGCGGTCAAGAACGTAGAGAGTACGTTTCCCCTAGCGTGGAGGAGAAAATATGTACGGGAAAAGGGGTGGGAGGAATGACGTTATACTCATCGCGCCTCGAGTGCTCGTCTCTGTATTACGACCCCGCCGGGAGTTAAGGGCCGGGCGTCGTCGACCAGTTACGAGCCGAGGGCACGCCACGCCATCCCCAGGCCGCATTTTAAACCGATATCACAGAGTAGAGAGATATACAGACATGAAATGGCGTGGTGGCCAACCTTGTTGCGGGCGTACCGATTCTCTGATTGGCTGCGCGAGGATCTGAGAATGGGCCACGTGATTTACTAGCTACTGCTCGTTGCGAAACGTACCTTATTGGCTGGGTTGCCGACTGAGGTGTGGGTTACCAGACGCTGATTGGCAAACGGCGTTCTGGCTTGTGGTGCTAGAGTTCGTGGCTATGTGTTTTTAAGTATTCTACGTGCCGATTCGCATGTGGGAATCGTGCCGGACGATGCGGCAGGTCAGCGGGTTTTCTCGGGGATCTCCGGTTTCCCCCGCCCTTTCATTCCGGCGCCGGCCGCTCCATACTCACCTCTATCACCCTCATAGGCTCTCAAGACCTCGCTGTTAAGAGCCACCCAAATCTCTTCACTCACTCTATGTGCTGACTGGAGTTTCCTTCTCCGCGCGGCAGTACACCCGGAGGTGGCGAGTGAAACCTCTACAAAGCCTGTTCACGGATAATTAAGCAGTTTTCTATTCAACGTTTGAAAAATATCACTGCCGCTACTTGCACAAATTTTAACGGACACGCTGACTGGCATGCGCCGAGGGAAGTTGGAAACGAGGGAGGGGAAGTAGTCTCATTTATTAAACGTTGAATTTAATGCGTCAGATAAACATTTGTGAATACAGATATTATTTATTTTGCTTTCTATTTTTTTTATGTGTACAAGAGCAAGACTGAGAAAAATTTTAAAACATTAATTTTTGTAATAATTTCACAGCTGCGCTTTACAAATGGACGAATAAAGCGACCAGGCTCATAAGCAACGTTAATGTTACATATGGCGGAAGAGTATGTAGTTTCCCTCGGTTTACCGTGAACACCTACAGGGGATGGGCAAAATAATATGAACACCATGCAATATAGTACATTTTGTTGCATGTTGGCAACACT